>CM048841.1:590011-1045011 GCA_026545765.1 Plantago major
TCTCTAGAACACTTACAATAGACTTGGGTCAGTAGAGAACAAGATACCATACATTGAAAAGTGTATTAAGTATACTTGATTCATAGAGCTATCTGAATAACTGAATAAGTTATTTAAGAAGCTCACTTGACAAACAAACCTAAAACCAACACCTTAAACGGCGTGGAGTACAGGAAGTACTTAGTTTGGGAAACCAAGGAATAACTCCAAGGTTATTGAGCACAGGAAATACTTAGTTTGGAAAACTAAGGAACAGCTCAAAAAGGTTTCTGAGTACAGGAAGTACTTGGCTGTGAAAGCCGGGGAATAACTCAGGGGGAACACTTGGTTGGGAACCTAGTGTATTTAGGAATCAAGAAAAGATATATGTAAGGTTACCTCATTTATCTTAGTGGATTCTAGGTTTGAGAAAGACCGAAGTGGATTAGTTGAAGGATTACGCCACCTTCAGATACCACTACAAAAAGACTTGTGTTATTTACTCTCTGCAGCTTATTACTTGTTTTACTTATATTGCAAAGTACTTACACTTATCTTGCTGAACACGTGCACTTATCTTAGAAAAGTCTTCCGCTCTCTGAAATTAAGTATCAGATATCTGAGAAACTGTGCTTATCGACAAAAGTTTTAAAAGACTATTCACCCCCCCCCCCCAGTCTTTTACTTTGCCGTTATCTGGACCAACAAGTGGTATCAGAGCGGGAGGTTCCCAAGCCTTCTGCACTGAACCTAGATCCCAGATAAGTGCCCACTAACTGCTTTTCACCTACACCTGATTCGTTTGTTTAGTGTGTTTGCTGCAGGATGTCTTTAAGTGACACCCCAATTCTCAAGCCAGAGAATTATGAGAAATGGAAGAACAACATGATGCTCCACCTAGAAGCCATCAGTGACGAAATGATCAAAGTAATAAAGAATGGCCCAATAGTCATTCAACAACTCAAGCAAGTCATAGAGGTTTCTAATGGTAGAGATAGAGAACAAAGTGATGGGTCTTCACAGACAGATGCGTCGCGGTACGGAGACACTTGATCAAGTCATTTACTGAACCAAAGCTCAGAGAACTGGACATCGGAAGATGCCAAGAGAAATCGTTTGGATGGACAGCTCGTAATATCATCATACGTTCTACTCGAGCACATACGATGTAAAGCGTGGGGTAAAAAAGCGAAGTGGCCTGGCAACTGATTGAAGAAATCTGTGCTGGCACTGAAAAAACAAAGGAAAATAAGTTCGAAGTTTTGAAGCTAAAATTCCAAAACTTTAAACAAGGTCCCTCAGAGGCTCTTGAAGAACTAGATTTTCGGTTTACAACACTTATGAGTGACATGGCTGCACTTGGTGAAAGTAATAGATATACCCAGTCAGAAAAGATTAAAACCATTGTGAGAAGTCTTAATCATAACTGGGAACACACAAAGTTTTTCTACTTTAACCAAGGAATGCCAGATATCACTCCTGTGGAACTTTTATCTCAACTGAGAAGTTGCAGAGTGTTGCTCTAGTTGCTCAAGGAACTTCTGAAAAGAAGAAAGGCAAGGATATGACTGAGGATGCTCTTGCTGTAAAGCAAATGGGAAAATATGCCAGTCGAGAAATTGAGAGAAGAAAAGCCAAAGAGAAGCTGAAAAAGCATCTAGGCTCAAACTATCACCAGTACAAAAATATGCAAAGCTCGCTGAACAAGCCAGCTCAAAAAGCATCAAGTACTGAGGAAGCAGAAATCGGAAATGATATCTGTTTCTATTGTCAGAAACCTGATCAATTCAAGAAGGATTGTCCTGCCTTCAACAAACTTAAGACAGGTGACAAGAAAGATAGAAGAATCTTCAAAAGAAGTCAAAGAGCTATGCTCACTAAAGAAAGGAAAAAGATTCAACTTTAACTGGATGCTCTAGATATTGAGTCTGATTCTGAGGATGAGGATTTAGATGATTCCACACTGCCTTCCCCAGAAATATGCGGTGTTTCTCATGAAGTAATTGACTTTGGTCAAAAGAAGAAAGAAGTGTGTGGAATGTCTGAAGAAATCTTCCCCGATATATCCAATATTGAACCTTGTCTAATGGCTGATGAGGTAACACATCCTATTATACTTATGAGAGTGATGAAGAAGGAATCAAAGAACTGGAAAATCTCAGAAAAGAAATTGATCTTTACAAAAGAGAATTTCTAATGTTCCGAGATAGAGCCGAAAAATTCGAAGAAGAAAAGAATTCTCTTGCAAAGGAAAATTCTCAATTAATCAAGATATCTGAGAAAAATGACGCTGAAAATGCATTTCTCAAGGCTCAGATATCTGAGACCGAAAAGTCACATAAAGAAGCAATGGCTAATCTTCAAAAGAAATATGAAGGTCTTCTTTCTGAGAATAAGGAACTCAAAAAGAAAGAACTATCTTTTCAATCTTATGCCAAAGCTAGTGACACTCTTACTGAAGTACAATCTTATTTAAGAGATTCTTCAGAAAATAGAGGACTTGGGCTGGACACACACACAGATAGTTCCACCACTCTGAATAAGAGTAATAAAGGACTAACATTCGTCAGTGCTCAGCAAGGTGATTCCCAAACAATCTACATCATCGATCAGAAAGCTAAGATTGCTGACAAAGGAAAGGCAGTTGCGACCAAGCCTTTGTGGGAAAAACAAGTCCAAAAGAAAACTGTGGGAAATGTCTCTGAAAAGAAACATAACACTGAGAAGTGCAATTACCCACAGTGCTATGTCTCTCAAAAAGGAAAAATTGCAGGAGCTGGCAAATTTTCTTATGTCACGTTTTCTGGAAAGAAAATTGATCATCCAGAGACTAGCAAAGCTGCTGAAGAGAGATCTCAGACAGCATCAGGTGCTCGGAATGGCATTGGCTATAAAGCCATCGGGAAACAACTTGCTCACGAATACAAACAAGAGCAAGAACAATGGTTAAAGGCTAGAATTGCTCACAACAATTATCAGAAGTGGAAGATAAATCAAGTCACTGAAAATCTGAATGACAGGGCTAGAAGAAATCTGGCTATGAAAGCTAAGTTTGTTGGAAAGCAGACTCAGAAATCTGACAGGTATCTGAAAGCACCAAATGGAGCACCTAGGAACACACCAAGGAAGAAAATAGTTTTTAACAACAATGATACCAATCATTTAACTAAGATTCCTCCTTATGTTCCTGTTAGACAAAAGAATGTTCCTAAGAAATTCATTCAAAAATGGATTCCTACTGGAAGATTCTTTAGTCCAGATGGTTCCATTGTTGGTATGAGAACCTAATCTCATGTTTCCTGCTTTGTGCAGAACACTCTAAAGACTAACTCAAAGTGGCATTTTGATAATGGATGTGGGAAGCACATGACAGGAGACAAAGCAAATCTGATTAACTACAAAAAGTACAATGATGGACCAATTATCAGGTTTGCTAGAGGAGATGAAAATCCAACCATAGGTTTTGGCAATTTGAAATTCGGAGCCCTCACAATCTCTGAAGTACTTCATGTAAAGGGATTGAAATATAATCTCCTAAGCATGAGTCAACTAGTAGACAAAGGGTACACTATCAAGATCAAGTCAAAACTATGTAAAGTGATTGACAATGAGTCAAAGCAGACAGTCTTGGTTGCAAGGCGTAAAGGAAATCTTTATGTTGCTGATTGGGCATCCGCTACAACCGAAGAATGTCTCTTGGTGAGTCAATCTGGCCACACTGAAGAAAATTGGCTATGGCATAAAAGAATGGGTCACTTGAATTTCAAAACTCTGAATAAGCTAGCCAAGAAAGAGTTGGTGGTTGGTTTACCGAAAATGGCATATAGAAAAGAAGGTGTATGCTCAGCTTGCCAAATGGGAAAACAATCCAAAACATCTTTCAAGTCTAAGACTAGACATTCCAGTGAAAGGCCACTGCAATTGTTACATATGGATTTGTTTGAATCCTCAGTAACTAGTTATGCGAAGAAAGAAGTATATGCAGTTGTTGTTGATGATTACTCAAGATTCACTTGGGTTGTCTTTCTCAAACACAAATTTGATGCAAGGGTTGAGATACCTAACTTGCTGAATAAGCTCGAAGTCATGAAAAATGACAAGGTATCTGTAATCAGAATAGACCATGGTACTGAATTTGTGAACCAGTACATCAAAGAGTTTTGTACCTGCAAAGGTATACAACATCAACTATCTTCTGTAAGAACACCACAACAAAATGGTGTTGCTGAAAGAAAGAATAGGACCCTAAAATAAGCAGCAAGAACAATGCTTGTTGACACTGAAATAAGTGAAATCTATTGGGTTGAAGCTGTAAACACAGCATGCTACACTCAAAATAGATGTTTGATTAACAAACAGCATGACAAAACTCCGTACGAGCTTTTCATGGGTAGACCACCTAGTATCAAACATTTAAGGGTGTTTGGTTGCAGATGTTTTGTTCTTAACAATGGAAAAGAATACTTGAGAACATTTCAACCAAAGGCAGATGAAGGAGTATTTCTTGGTTATTCTCTGAATAGAAAAGCCTACAGAATCTACAACAAAAGAACACAAAAGATCGAAGAATCTGTTCATGTAGTATTCTATGAAGGAAACAAGAAAGTACTCTTGAATGATGATATCTCAGATAGGTTCAAAGAACTAATGATTAAAGATTCTGAAAAAGGATCCTCAGAAGGAAATAATTCTATCATTCAAATAGAAGATGAGTCTGACGATGAAAAGCAACCTATGCTTAGTAACAACCAGATGACTCTAAGACATGATGAAGAATTTCCTATGAGAATTCCAGAAATGGAACAGGTTACTGAGAACCTTCATCATGAAGAGGTATCTGAAAGAGAGTTTGTTGAAATGCAAATTCCAGATATCTCTAACACTGAAAGAGTGTCAGATATCCATGGCATTTCCCATATGTCAGATATCTCAGATACTGCACAAGTATCTCATCAAGATCATATTGATTCACATTCAAATCAAAATGATATTGATCCTACTAGTTCAAAACCCATTATGAAATGGATAAGAAATCATCCTGCAAAGGATGTGATTGGTCCCATAGACCAAGGAGTTAGAACTAGAAGAGCAATCGCTGAAAATGCAAGTTGTCTCTATGGATGTTTCATCTCAAAAATTGAACCAAAGACAATAGAAGAAGCATTAAAGGATCAAGATTGGATCTCAGCAATGCAAGAAGAGTTGGATCAATTTGAGAAAAACAAAGTCTGGAAACTGGTTCCATTTGTGGAATATCGTGTCGGAACCAAGTGGATTTTCAGAAACAAAATGAATGAGTCTGGTGAAATAACCAGAAACAAAGCTAGGTTGGTTGCCAAGGGATTCACCCAGACTGAAGGACTAGATTTTGATGAATCTTATGCACCAGTTGCAAGATTGGATGCAATAAGACTCTTTCTAGTCTTTGCAGATCATAATGACTTTACAGTTTATCAGATGGATGTCAAGAGTGCATTTCTAAATGGTGAACTGGCTGAGGAAGTCTATGTTGAGCAACCACCAGGTTTTGAAGTTTCCTCAGAAAGTAGGATGGTCTATAAGCTTCAGAAAGCTCTGTATGGGCTGAAACAAGCTCCAAGAGCATGGTATGATACATTGGCCAGATACCTACTAGAAAGTGGTTTCAAGAAAGGAGATGTTGATAAAACACTCTTCACATTGAACCATGATGGGAAACTACTTTTAGTTCAAGTATATGTTGATGACATTATATTTGGATCTAAAGACAAGCAACTTTGTGAAGACTTTGCTGAACTCATGAGATGTAAATTTGAGATGAGCATGATGGGAGAATTGAATTACTTCCTAGGGCTGCAAGTCAAGCAACTCAATGATGGAATATTCATTAGTCAAACAAAGTATGCAAAGGATATGCTCAATAAGTTCAATCTAAAGCCTTCTGAAAAGAATGCTAAGATACCAATGAGCATTGGAACCAAAATGACCTATACTGAATCTGACAAGAGTGTTGAAGAACACAAGTATAGGAAATTGATTGGGTCTCTACTATACCTCACTGCAAGTAGACCTGATATTCAATATGCAGTTGGAGTGTGTGCTAGATTTCAGACAAATCCAATGCAGTCACACTACATTGCTATGAAGATATTAAGGTATGTAAAAGGTACTGTAGAAGTTGGATTGTGGTATCCAAAAGATAGTGGATTGAGTTTGGTTGGCTATTCAGATGCCGACTATGCTGGATCATTGCTTGATAGAAAAAGCACCTCAGGAACTTGTCAATTTCTTGGTGCTAGATTAATATCATGGTTCAGCAAGAAACAAAATTCAATTGCCACATCTACCACAGAAGCTGAATATATTGCTGCTAGATGTTGTGCTTCACAGATATTGTGGATACAACAACAACTCAGAGACTATGGACTCAATGAAGAAAAAACTCCCATTTTATGTGACAACACAAGTGCTATTGCCATAACTCAGAATCCTAAGTTTCATGCAAGAACAAAGCACATTGATGTTAGACACCACTTCATCAGAGACCATGTTGAAAAAGGCAATATAGAGATACTCAAGATTAGCACTGAAGACCAACTTGCAGATATCTTCACTAAGCCACTACAAGGAAGTAGATTCTTAGCCTTAAGACACAGTCTTGGACTAATGGAGCTACCAAAGAACTGAAAAAGTTCAGAGAAGAGATATCTGAAGAAGATATCAAAGAAGAGAGAAAAGGTATCTGGAACGGGTATCTAGAGAAGAGGAATCTGGAACGGGTATCTAGAAACTAAAGGCTAAAGGGTAAAATCGCTTTTCAAAGATTTCTGAGACGGGTACTCAGATATCTGGATCACTCAGTGAGGGGGAACACAAAAGAGAATAGTACAACTGTCTGCAGTCAACTACTCTCTTGAAATTTGTATTATTTCTATCTTTGTGTAAAACATGGAGAAATACCAAGTGTGAGATAAATTCAGATGCAAATAGTGTTCTTGGTCATACAGAAACGTGATTAAGAAAGCTAATAGCCAAAATTCATTAAATGGGCACAATTACATTTGTTGATTGTGATCATTGCTGAAGAAGCAATGGTGACCCTTGATGAATTGAGCGATTGATCTTTACGGCAGAGATTAACTCTCAGTAAATAGTGGATTAAAATTCACAGGCCCACTATGCATTTAATGCCGAACAAGCTTTTACTCACGCCTGCCTGCAATTCACAGATACTTACACACAAAATTAATTTGTATGTATATGTCTGTGGAGATTACATTGTTATATATATGGGATTTTGGCAAAAGAAGTTACTTTCGCCTAATCCAACATACATACTTGCACAAGAATAGCAAAAACTCTTCTTCAACCTCTACAAATCACTGTTAGTTTTTCTGCAAAGAATTACTAATCTCTCACCCAAATCTCTTTCTCGTTTTCCAAAAACTTCACTATTTAAAGAGATGGCTCCCAAACGTGCTTCTTCTCAGAAATCCTGACTACTCTGATGCTGGCGAAAAGCAAGCACCAGTGCTAGTTATAACAAACAATCGGTTGATCGGAGAATTCGACCCTGATCATTGGACTTCAAATCACAGGATGATTTGGGGTGGTTCCATGATTGAGGAATACCTGGTAGCTGCAATAGAAAACCAGACTGACAGGAAGCTGGTACTTGATATGCTTGAAAAGGCAAAAATCAAGGGCTTTCTATCTGCTCTTCCCAGCGGAGTTTCTTCACTGGATGTTCTGGAGTTTTACAACAACTCCACAATTATTTCCAAGATCTCTGAAGGCACTGAGATAGTGTCTATCAAGACCAAAGTCCAAGGACAAGAAATCCTGTTGGACGAAACAGCTTTCTGTGAGCTGTTTGAACTTCAAAATCTTTGAAAGGATTTTGAAATTGACACCAAGGATGAAGATCTCCTTGAAGGTGTGAAGCAACTATACAGTAATGTGTGTGATCTTGACAAACTAGACACACCCATCGACTTTAAGCTTGCTGACATAAGGACCAGACATCTTTTGGTCCACTGGGATGTGTTGGCATGTATTCTTCACAGAGGCTTCGATGGTCTACAAGGAGGTGCTGACCAAATAAGCCAAGAACGCTGGATGATGTTGTTCTTGTTGAGTCAACAAGACAAAAGGCTGGAAAACCCTTTTAATTGGGGGAAGTACGCCTTCATGAAATTTGTGAAGAAAATACAAGGCTTTGAGCCTAAAATCGTTAAGGGCCTTGCTGAGCCAAAAGCCAAAGTAAGCTATGGACTGAAAATTTGCTACTTACTGGAATGTCTTGGCATTGAGCTCAGAGAGACGGCAGACATTGCCAACAGTAACCTACTCTACAAATATAAGTATACAAACATGATGAAAAAGGTTACTGGATCTCAGAAAGGTTCCAAGCGAAAAGGCGAAGAGGTATCTGAGGGAAAAGTTGCGACCAAGAAGCCCAGAACTTCACGGAAGAAGTCTGCTGGCAAATCAGAAGGCACACCCATTGAGGTTGTCGATTCCCAGATACCTGACGTCGCTGCAGATGAACTCATCAATGAAGATGAACTCATCAATGCTGCAAAAGAGGCATCGACTACTGATCAAGTAGATTCAGCAAGAGAAAGTGCTTTCAGAAATGTCAAGACTATTGCCGAAAGCCTTGCTGATGAACTCATAAATGCTGAAAAACTTCAAACTCTTTCTGCAGAAGCAGCAGAGATTGTTGATAACTCTGTTCCAGGTTTCGATGACGAATCGGACGAGGAGAAGATCCCAAACCCCAAGGTTACTGAAAAAGTAACCAAGGCAAAAGGGAAGAACAAAAGGTCCAAGGTTGCTGAGAAAGCAACCAGCTCAAAGGTTGCTGAGCAAGCACCTATAGCAAAGGTTGTTGGTGCCAACACACCATCAGGGAAAGTCACGTATAAACAACTTCAAGAAGCCCTGATGAGTGGTGACCTAGTGTTGGTAGACGCTGATGTCAACACCACACTTAAAAATCTGGAAGAGCTCTCAACTGCTCAAACTTCTGCTTCCAGACAACCACAACAATCACAAGTGGTTGATGAAATGGTAAATGAACTCCATTTCGACATATCAGCTATGCAACATGCTGAAGAAAATCCTGCAAACAAGCAGGTTCCCCAACTCCTAAAGAGGGATCAAACTGAGACACCTGCTCAGAACGATCAAACAAGGAGGCAAATCGAGTCCACTCAGGAAAGGTCTGAAGTACCAGAAACTTCAAACAAAGAAGCCATAATGGAACAGCAAGACCAAAGCATAGAAGGGTCACAAGTTCCAGAGACCAATCAGCCTGACAATGCTCAGGTGAATGGTTTAACTCTCTACTTGTGAAATTTTATGTTCATCAATCTTGTTACTTATAAAAATTTCTTTGTTACAGGCTGAATTAGAAACAAAAGAACAAGAGGAAGCTGAAAAGCTTGCCTCGAGACAACGAAGGAGGCTACTACCTCACCTCTTAAGGAATCGAGCACGTGCTACGGTGATAGAGAATTCCCTAAGACATTACTTTTCAGATATTTGTTAATTCACTTAACTAATCAAGTGGATGTTTCTAATAGGCTCCAACTGAGAAGGAAAATGATAAGGCTGAGAAGCCTAACTCATCAGAGAATCAACCAGAGACTCACAAAGTCTCTAAGGAACAAGTATCTGAGCCTTCTATTGAGAAGGTATATATATATTTCAGATACCTATAATCTTCAAAGACAAATCTCTGATCATTTTTCTCAAACTAACACTTTCTACTTAACAGGTTCAAAAAGAAGTAGAAGTTCTTTGAGAATTGCCGCTTAATCCCCACAAATGGAAATTGATGAGGCATCAAAGCCTTCATCACAAGAAAAATTTCCAGAGACTGCACAAGTCTCTGAGCAACAAGTATCTGAGCCTCCAATAGTGGAGGTAATTGACCTCTCAGATATCTGATTTTGTAAATAGAATTTTTTCTTGATAAAATTTCCTAAGTGTTATGATTCTTAGGTTCAAAAAGAAAGAGATGATGCTGAGGATCAGACTTCCAAGTCTCCTCCTCACACCAAGATATCTGAGGCACCTGGAACCTCAGTAGTCCAACCTTCTGAGCCTGTGCTGTTGCACAGGTAACACAGATACTTGACTACTCTAAAACTCAAATATCTACACAAGTTTTGAAACTAATTCAAAACTCTCTCTTTCAGGCTCAAGGTAGTGCCAAGAAGGAGTCAAATGATGACTATGAAAACCTTCTTCCCTTCTTCAAGACTCATACCTTGCCAAAGCATATTCAATGCTTCAAGAAATGGCAAAGGTTAAGGTTCTCTGATCTCTCTGAAATACTGAGAATCACAGATCAACCAACAACACGAGCACGAGCTCTTGATCTGGAAAACTATATCCACGCAATGTTCCCTACTGAACAATATCAAGTTGTGACCTTAATGCGTAAGGATTTTTCCAAAGAAGTGGCACACAAATTGGTGCAAGCCTTCAAACAGGCAGATGGTCAGACAAGATTGCAGATGGCATCCAAGCCAGTTCGGCCCCAGACATTACAATTTATTCCTTCTGAACAAGAAGAGGTTAATGGGCAGAAAATCACTATTCCTAAAGTGATTAATCTTGTATCTGAAGACGATGAGGAGGAAGAAATAGATGAGAATAACTTTGATGAACCTCCCTCTGACCATCACGAAAAGGATGATGATGATATGACGGATGATGATGCCCCTGCACCAGGGACAGGAGGAATTCCACAAGGAAACAAAGCCTCAGCTGCTGAAAAGCACACTGAGAGGACATCACAGCAATCCCCTCCTCCATCTCCTCAGAAATCCACCCATCCTTCACAGCAATCCCAACAACAAAAAGACACTACTGAACAAGTAGTTGAGCACTCTGAGGAAACAACTCAGAAGATATTAAATACTCAAACCAGAGCTGCTCAACTCAAGCAACTGTTGGAAGAAGAGCAACAGCTCCATCTTCAACTTGAAGAAGAGCTAGTTAAATCCAGAGATAAGCTCAATCAACTACAAGATCAATACTTACAAGAGACAGTAGCTTACTCTGAGGTTAAAGAGCTCCAGGATGCTGTAAATTCTATTGCTAAGGAATTAGATACTGAAGAAGTATCTAAAGAAAAGCATAATGCTAAGGCTGCATCACCAGCAAAAGACATACCATCCTCCTCTCAGAAAGGAAAGAAGCCCATGTCTGAGATGGTTGCTGGACTGGAAAATCTTGAAAATGTCCAAGCGGATGAAGATCACTGGGCTGATGACTTAGATGATGAAGAAGACAAGACTTTGGCAGAACACTGCAATGAACACTTAGCGTTTCTCATCTGAAAAGGAAGCTAATTGCTCCTGAAGTTTTCAACAAACTGTCAAATGTCCACTCCCATGAATACATGAATAGATACCACGTTTTGGCACATCTTAGAAAGGAGTTGTCTTCACAAAACAAAGATGTAATTGCCTTCGTCCCCTCAGAAATGAAGAAGTTCACAGAACTCATCACTCAGAGAACAACCAGTATGGTTATTGCTCAGAAGGATCTGGGAATGATAAGGGACGATGATGTGTCATTAGCTGAAAAAGCTTTTCATGAGGCAAGCTACACTGCTGGAAAAGCAGATGACATACTAGGCCCATTGGCAGAGCTCACTGATAAGGAAAATGGACTTATCAAACAAAATCAGGAGCTCAAGGCTGAAATTCAGAAGTTGGTCACTGCCTACAACTACTTGCAAAAGAATTTTGAGTCTCTCTCAGATTCTTTTGTGGTACTTAGTCAGTCAACAGTGACTAAGGGGGAAGAATTTGGATCTCAAGATCAGGGGGAAGGAAAGAAGAAATCTAAAGTTGGTGCCGCTCAGAAAGGAAGAGGAAACAAGAAAACTTCCCAGCCACCACTCAGAATAAATGATCCCTCATCAAATCAAGCAGCTTTGCAAATAGTAGCTACTTCCCAGCAGCCAACTGAAGAAACTACAATGGTAACAAGGGCCATGGCAAAAAGACCTCCAAGGAGTACCAAGGCTCCAAGGAGAAGACAAGTAACAGGGATTGATGAATCTTCTGAAGAAGAAGAAGGCCAAATCAAATCCCTGGGCAATGAAGAAGGCTGCAAAAGTCTCACAAGAATTGATCTTGATGATGATGAAGAGACTGATGAAGATGAAGCTCCTCTTCACAGAAAAAGGAAAATTGATAGCCTAACTGAGCCCATAGCTGCAAAGCCTTTAGCAGCTAACACACCCTCTGGAAATACCAAGTCAATCCAGGGTGGTTCTTCAAGCAATCCCCCAAAGGAGAATTCTAGACAAAGAAGGAACAGGCTGAGAGCTGAACAAAGACAAAGTCAACTTCCACTCAGGCCAGAAGAAGCCAAAATTGAGTATGTGAAGAATGGGCAAAAAGGCACGAATTGTCCCAAAGTTTAGGGTATGATGCAGCGTTTAGGGTTTTGGACTTGGTCCTTCTTTCAAAAATCTGCTGAATGGGTTCGCCATTTTTTGACTTTGACTGCTGACTTGTCAAGCAAGTCAAGTCAGCGATTTGATCGCCACCTCATGATCAATTAAAATAAATTAAATTGAAAATTAAATTGAAAATGATAAAAAATTAAAAAAAAGAAATTGTTGATATCCTTATCAATTGTCATGGTAATTAGGATATGTCAAAGTTAACAAAATTGAGCAACACTATCACTTTGACATATCCTAATTACCATGACAATTGATAAGGATATCAACAACCAGTTCCTGATCGTCGTGTCGAGTACCAAATCGTCCTTCATTGTTAACTTTTTGCATGTCAACCGGGATCTGATAATTCGAGTTTCTTCCCGGCTTGGAGTTACTGGGAATAATATTCACGACGAAAGAATTTCTATTGTGACAATTAATGTTTTATTGTTTTTCTTTTATTTTTTTCAATTTTTATAATTGAATTTCTCTTTTCTTTTGATTTTTTTGCATTTTCAATTTGATTTTTCATTTTCTTTTTAATTAAGTCATGAGGTGGCAGTCCAAACTGTCTTTGACTCGTTGACTTGCTTGACAAGTCAGCAGTCAAAGTCAAAAAATGGCGAAAAGTCCCATTCGCGCCAGATTTTTTGAAAAGCAGGACCAAGTCTGCCAAAACCCCCAAACGGTGCGCTGCGTACGCCAATACCCCCAAACTTTGGGACCATTCGTGCTTTTTTGCCGTGAAGAATGACAACAATTCCTCTGTCTACAGGTGCATTAATCAGAAGAATGGCTACTGGATTCTGGAACTCAAGCACTTACTGGTAAATTCAAGGTTTCCAGAACCAATCCTTAAACAGCTCATGGCATGGAGAAAAGATAAGCCAATCTTGATTAACACCAACCACATCAAAGCATGGTTGGATTTTGAAGTAATCAAGAGAACAGAAGCCATGAAGAAGGACCTCTTTGATGAATGTCCTTATGGAAAGCTAGATGATGTGCACAGAATTCCCAACATTACTGGAACAGGCACAAGAGCAAGACTTGCGGTGGAACCCTATGAGTCCTTCTACTTAACTGAAGATCAATACAAGGTGACAACAGATATCTGAAGATCATTTATGAATACTTCAAGCTATCAGATATCAGAATCGAGCATGGCTGGAAGTGGGGAAAGTATCTGTGGGTCAAGCATTTTGTCAAGAGAAATCCCACCAAAACCTACAAGGAAGTCTGTGGATTTGCCAGAGACACAGAGATGATTGTCAGAACTCTTCTCTATGACTATTCTGATGATATCAAAAGGTTTGGTGATAGGAAATTTGCAGACTGATCCATGGAGCTGTTTTGAAGACTTGAAGATTTTTGAAGACTTGAAGACTTGTCATTTAGAATGTTCACTTGGAGCTTGGTAACTTCTGTTGTTCTATTTGACTAAGTAGTTTCTGTGATTTTGCAGATTGATCTTTTCTGTTAAATCTTGAAAAAGTTATCTGTAAGCTTTCTCTGTATCATATCTGATGAACTTACTCTCAGATATCATTTTATATATAAGATAACTTGTCAGCAAAGATCACACCTTGTGATTTGGTTGATGTTTACTTTCTGCACTTAATTATATGAATTAAAAGATCATAAGAAATAATTAAGTGGTGGATTGTTTCCTCATCCAGATTTGTAATAGGTCAGATAGTCATTGTTGACTGATCAAAATGGGGGAAATTTGTTAGAAATATCTGTTTAGATTTTGATCAGCAACCTAATGACTTATCTTAGCTCAGAAAGGTGATTAGTACTCTTAGTTCACTTGAACACTGTAAAAGAGGAAACTTACTAAGTATGATAGTCTAGCAAATCTTGTATAGGATGTTAGGTCTCGAAATGTAATTTTTTTTTTCTGAAGAAGACCAAGAAGAAGGCATCCAGCAGGAAAAGTTCAACGGATTTGAAGATTTGAAGACTGCACAAGATTGCTGAAGACAATGGTTTTTCAGATACCTATGTCCAGATATCTTGAAGAAACAAGTGTTTCGAAACATACGTGTTGCAAAAGATATCTTAGAATAAAAGGTTTCTGAGACGAGGAAAGTGCCCACAGATATCTACACTCAGATACCTTGGACATAAAATATGCTTCTGAAAAAGAAACATATTTTAACAAGTTGTTTAAACAAGTGGTATCTGGAGCTATGATGATCTCTGGAAAAGAACGTGCAAAGCCTCAGAAAGCTTGCATAGTTTCGTTGTCACTACAGGATAAAATAGTACAGCGCATTAAATGCGCAGACAGAAATGTCTGAACAAAAGCTGTAGCTTCTGAAGAAGAAGACAAACCTGCTACAGTACTATACTCAGATATCAATAGTTTGAATTTGATTTAAGACTAACGGATACTATTCAAACGGCACTCAAAATTCATCTATAAATATCAACACTTAGACTGCTTGAGAACACACACTGAACACCTTAGATCACTGAACTTATACTGAATACTCACAAGCTCTCTCAAGCAAACTACTTACCTTCAAGCTTTCTGTTGCGACCAAAGCTCTTGATTCTAAGTAGCACAAAAGTTCTAAGTGTCTTGATCCTTAACGAGCATTGTTATCTGTGAAGGAGTTGAACTAAGATTTCATATCTGAGATTCATTCTCTGGAACACTTACAATAGACTTGGGTCAGTAGAGAACAAGATACCATACATTGAAAAGTTTATTAAGTATACTTGATTCATAGAGCTATCTGAATAACTGAATAAGTTATTTAAGAAGCTCACCTGACAAACAAACCTAAAACCAACACCTTAAACGGCGTGGAGTACAGGAAGTACTTAGTTTGGGAAACTAAGGAATAACTCCAAGGTTATTGAGCACAGGAAGTACTTAGTTTGGGAAACTAAGGAACAGCTCAAAAAGGTTTCTGAGTACAGGAAGTACTTGGCTATGAAAGCTGGGGAATAACTCAGGGGGAACACTTGGTTGGGAACCTAGTGTATATAGGAATCAAGAAAAGATATCTGTAAGGTTACCTCATTTATCTTAGTGGATTCTAGGTCTGATAAAGACCGAAGTGGATTAGTTGAAGGATTACGCCACCTTCAGATACCACTATAAAAAGACTTGTGTTATTTACTCTCTGCAGCCTATTACTTGTTTTGCTTATATTGCAAAGTACTTACACTTATCTTGCTGAACACGTGCACTTATCTTAGAAAAGTCTTCCGCTCTCTGAAATTAAGTATCAGATATCTTTACAGATATCTGAGAAACTGTGCTTATCGACAAAAGTTTTAAAAGACTATTCACCCCCCCCCCCCTCTAGTATTTTACTTTGCCGTTATTTGGACCAACATTCTTACGCAACATGAGCTGGATTCTGAGCATCTTGGCAGTCTTCCTGTGTTTGACTTGCAGAAGCCATAAATGTATCTGATTTTACAGATTGGGATTCTCCATCTAGTCTTTGTAGGAGATCGTACTTGAATTTCCAGATAATTGGACAATTCAACAGGCAATGCCCTCACAACCTATTATTCAAAACAATCTAATAGATGTCATCCAAACACCTGAAGGTTTGGTAAAAATGCAGTTTGAAAATAATAACAGGTTGATAGGATCTTCTTCAAGACTTAATAAGTCTTTATCCATGAGATCTTTTATATCCCCTTTAGACTATGTAGTCGAAACTCCTGCTAGGATGTCAACCTCGGGTAAAAGCAGAATGAAAAATTCTGAAGAAACCATTCCAAAATATCATATAGATGAGCTCAGAATAAAAAGAGAATGTGATAATATTGTTAAAGGAGTTAACTAAACTCCAAGTGAAGCAGATATAACTGCTTCAGAAATGGCATTTAATTATTAATGGATTTACAACGCCAAATTGATTTTAACCCTGGCTCTCCGGCTAGGCAAAAGATTAGGGGTGAATTCAATTGACACAAATGGGAACCTTTTAAAAATTGGTTTTTTGCAAACTTTTCTCAAAATGAAAAAACTTTTATTCAAGAAGAATTTTATAAAGATTGCGGAAATTATAATACTATAATTCTGTTTGTGCCTTGGTTTGTCTCAAAGTATGTGGAATAATATATTTCAGTATTAGAAAGGAATCATAAACTTCCAAGCGGAAAAATTTTAAAGCAAGTTTACCCTCCGCAACAGTCTTTTCAAATTGAAAAAGGAAATCATAGTTTCCTAGCCTTCGCAAAATTACTAGAAGATGAAACACTACCAATAACATGTAAACAAATAAATAAAATGATTGAACAACAGAATTATACAAATCTGTCTCTAAATATACTTGGAGAACATTTAACTTCTTTAAGTGAAAAATCCGAAAAAGGTACCCTAGGTTGTGACATTTCTGGTTTTGGTACATTATGTTGTTACCGTCCGATTTTGGTACCTTAACTTGACTTTTTGTCCAATTACGGTACCCCTAAAAACACGTGGCATTATAATTGAGTGACACGTGTCCCTTTGCAATTTTAGACTTTTAATGGGTAAAATTGCAAATAAAATAATTTTCATCAATTTCAATTGAACCACACTGATTTGAATAATTATAAATGAATCCCACATTATCAAAATAATTTTCAAAAACCACCTTTTTAAACTGAAAAGGTAAAAACAAAAAAAAAAAGTAAAAATAAAAAATAAAAAATGGAAGCATCGGAGCTTCCATGGCCGGCGGCCATGGAAGCAGCTTCCATGGAGCTTCCATGGCTCCAGATCCGCCATGGAAGCTCCATGGTGGAGCTCACATGGCCGGCCAGCCATGGAGCCATGGAAGCTCCATGCTTCCATGGCGGATCTGCTCTTCCATGGCAGATCCGCCATGGAAGCATGGTGCTTCCATGGCCGACCAGCCAAGGAAGCTCCACGATGGAGCTTCTTCCATGGTTTTTATCTATTTTTTTTTTAAAAAATTTGTTATTTTTCCAATTTTCAGGTGTGGGTAATTTTGAAATTTTTGTAATGAAAAAGGATCGATTTGAAATTAACAAAAATCTACCGTATTTAAATTTTAGTCCAATGTATTTATGTATTTTGCAAAGGGACACGTGTCACATAGTTAAGTCGTCACGTGTCACAGGGTTTTAGACGCTCTGAATTACCTTTAAAATTGTTCGTCTTGGCGTGAGCCCATCTCACGATAAACGGCCGGTCGCGCCAAAGTATTTTGATTTTGGGGCGTGACAAAAGTGGTATCAGAGCCTAGGTTTCGATTTTTTCAGGCGGAGTCGTATAGGTGTCATGTTTCGATTTGTCGGGGGATGTGTGTGCTAGGTTTTGAGTCTTTTACGTAGTCAAGTTTAGTTACTAGTGAGTCTTAAGTTTTGTTTTGGTCGAGTATAGAGTGTTTTGTGTTGGTGTAGACTTTAAGTTGTCTGTGAAGGCTCACGTCGAGTGGTGTGCATAGTAATGTTAAGTTTCCAGGAGGAAACTTCCTTTAAGGAGGGAGGAATGTAAGAACCCGTAATTTTTATTTTTATTGATTTTATTTATGTATTTTATTTTATAGTGGACCGGACCTCGTAATATTTTTCAAACTCAATTTTCAGATTTTAGGCCCGAGCCCACCTATACTCAATATCGAAATTCCAAAACCGTTTTTCTCTAGCCAAAATTTCGTCCCTTTCTTTTATGTACCAGCCGCATGGGTTCTCTTCTTCTTAAGGTATCCAAATTTTCTTTCTGCACAAACAAACTACTCTTGCTTTCGATTACTCAAATTTTTGTTGATTAATTAGTGTTAATCGATTATAATCATGGCCTAATTGTCATGATGCTGCTTTTGCACAGCAACCAAATCTACTCACCTTTTCTTGTTTCAAAACTAAAATAACCGAGAGTTTATTCTTGCTAGTTCACTTCATGACATCACCGTGACATCATACCACACCACCATATTTTATCACTTATTTTTATAATTTGTTCATGTTTTAATTTGGGTTCTTACATTATAGTGGTGGTTTTCGGAGGATTCGAGGTGCAAGTTAGAGGAGCGTTTTGTGGTTTAGCTAGGTTAAGCTTGGTTTCGAGTCAACCTTCAGGTAAGGGAGATTTTCTGACACTTTTGCTCCTATTTTCCGTATATAAAATGTATATGTATATTTTTGCGATTGACAAATAACTTATGATTATTATATCATGTTATGGGACAAACACAATAAATACAAAACTAGAAACATCAAACTAGTTACAACCTCCAGAAATTACAAGACTTCCACTAACTATACTAGCTGCTCTAGCCTGACTTGCCTCTACTAGCAACCTCCACGAAACCAGACCACTGGAAAAAAAATGTAAGGGTGAATCTCCTGGCACTTTTACCAGATCAAGCAGAGCAGTAAAATTACATATATATATGTTGGTCCAGATAACGGCAAAGTAAAAGACTACGGGGGGGTGAATAGTCTTTTAAAACTTTTGTCGATAAAAACTATTTCTCAGATATCTGTGTAGATATTTGATACTTAGATTCAGAGCGCGGAAGACTTAAGATAGATAAGTACAGAAACAGTTAAAGTGTGTGTGTGTTGCTGAAATGTAAGTACAGAAAAGTAAATAACACAGCAAGTATAGTGGTATCTGGAGGTCGCGTAATCCTCCAACTAATCCACTTTGGTCTTCCAAAGACCTAGAATTCACTAGAATAGATAATTGAGGTCACCTTACAAAAATCCTATTCTAAGATTCCTTAAACAAATGGTTCCCAACCAAATGTTCCCCCTGAGTTGTTGTTCCCGGCTTTCCAAGTACTTCCTGACTCGTAAACTTTTTGAGCTATTCCCTAGCTTCCCAAGCTAAGTACTTCATGTGCTCAATAACCTTGGAGTTATTCCTTAGTTTCTCAAACTAAGTACTTCCTGTACTCCATGCCAGTGATGGTGTTGGTTTTGGTTTGAGTTGTCAGATGAGCTTCTTTAGTAACTTTTCAGTTAATCAGATAGCTCTGTGAATCAAGTATACTTAATACACTTTGCAATGTATGGTATCTTGTTCTTTTTACTGACCCAAGTCTATGATAATTGTTCAAGAGAATGAATCTCAGATACTTGATCTTTCGATTCAACTCTTTCACAAATAGCAGTGCTTGTTTAGGATCAGGACACTTAGAACTTTAGTGCTACTTAAGATCAGGAGCTTTGGTCGCAACAGAAAGCTTTGAGGATAAGTAGTTTGCTTGAGAGAATGGTGTTCAGTAAGTTCTGTGTATCTAAGGTTCAGCGTGTCTTCTCAAGCAGTCTAAGTGTTAATATTTATAGATGAATTTGAATGCCGTTGAATAGTATCCGTTAGGCTTAAATCAAATTCAAACTATTGACATCTGTGTATAGTACTGTAGCAGGTTTGTCTTCTTCTTCAGAAGGTACCGTTGCTTTTGTTCAGACATCTCTGTCCGTGCATTTAATGCATTGTACTATACTTTTGTCCTGTAGTGCCAACGGAACTGTGCTTTGTATCAGAGACTAGTATTATCCGATTCTTTGCACGTCCTTATCTTCAATCTTCAGATACCACTTTATTGAAACAACTTTGTTGCAATATATTTCTTTTTCAGAAATGTGGTTAAAGCTCAAGGTATCTGAGAGTAGATATATGTGGGCACTTTCCTGGTTTTCAGAAACCTTCCAATTCTCAGATATCTCTTGTGACATAGCTTGTTTAAAACTATTCGTGTCTTCAAGATATCTGGCCAAGGTATCTGTAAAACTATTTCAGTAATCTTATGCAGTTTCTTCAAATCTTCAATGTCGTTGAACTTGTTCTGCTTGGATGTCTTCTTCTTGGTCTTCTCTTCATAAAATAAAAATTACATTTTGAGACCTAACATCCTATACAAGATTAGCTAGACTATCATACTTAGTGGGTTTCCTCTTTTACAATGTTCAAGTGAACCAAGAGTACTAATCACCTTTCTGAGACTAAGATAAGTCATCATGTTGCTGATCAAAATCTAAACAGATATTTCTAACAAAATATCTAACAAATTTCCTAACAAATTTCCCCCTTTTTGATCAGTCAACGATGACTATCTGACCTATTACAAATCTGGATGAGTGAACAATCCAACACTTAATCATTTCTTAAGATTTTTCAATTCATTCAATTAAGTGCAGAAAGTAAACATCAACCAAATCACAAGGTGTGATCTTTGCTGACAAGTTATCTTTTATAGAATACTATCTGAGAGTAAGTTCTTCAGATAAGTTACAAAGAAAGATTACAGATAACTTCAATACATAAAACAAGTTTAGCTCAGTCAGCAAAAATACAACAAAAAAATAGTAAATTAGGACAACAGGAGTAGCCAAGCTCCAAGTAAACATCCTAATAGACTAGTCTTCAACTCTTCAAGTCTTCAACAGTAGTTCTATGGATCAGTCTGCAAATTTCCTATCTCCAAACCTTTTGATGTCATCAGAATAATCATAGAGAAGTGTTCTGACGAGCATCTCAGTGTCTCTGGCAAATCCACAGACCTCTTTATAGGTTTTGGTAGGATTTTTCTTGACAAAATGTTTGACCCACAGATACTTTCTCCACTTCCAGGCATGCTCTATTCTGATATCTGAAAGCTTGAAGTATTCGTAGATAATCCTCAGATATCTGATGTCACCCTTGTATTGATCTGTAGTTAGATAGAACGACTGATAGGGTTCCACAGCGAGTCTTGCTCTTGTGCCTGTTCCTGTGATATTCAGAATTCTGTGCACATCATCTGGCTTTCCATACGGACATTCATCAGAGAGGTCCTTTCTCATGGCTTCAGTTCTCTTGACAACTTCAAAATCCAACCAGGCTTTAATGTGATGTGTGTTGATCAAGGTTGACTTATCTTTTCTCCATGCCATAAGTTGTTTATGGATTGGTTCTGGAAATCTTGAATTTTCCAGTAGATGCTTAAGTTCCAGAATCCAATAGCCATTTTTCTGATTGATGCACCTGTAGACAGAGGAATCATTGTCATTCTTCATGACTATTTTGGCTTCTTCCGCCCGAGTGGAAGTTGACTTTGTCTTTGCTCACCTCGACTGCTCCTTCTCGCCTTTGAATTCTCTTTGGGGTTGTTGCTTGAAGAACCACCCTGGATAGACTTGGTATTTCCAGAGGGTGTTTTAGCTGCTAGGGGCTTTGCAGCTATGGGCTCAGTTAGGCTTTCAACTTTCCTTTTTCTGTGAAGAGGAGCTTCATCTTCATCAGTTTCCTCATCATCATCAAGATTAGATCTTGTGAGAGTTTTACAACCTTCTTCATTGCCCAGGGACTTGATTTGACCTTCTTCTTCAGAAGATTCATCAATCCCTTTAACTTGTCTTCTCCTTGGAGCCTTGGTACTCCTTGGAGGTTTCTGTGCCATGGCCCTTGTTATCATTGTAGTTCCTTCAGTAGGTTTCTGGGAAGCAGCTACTATTTGCAAAGCAGCTTGGCTTGAGGAGGGTTCATTGATTCTGAGTGGTGGCTGGGAAGTTTTCATGTTTCTTCTTCCTCTCTGAGCCGCACCAGCTCCAGATTTCTTCTTGTTTT
The DNA here is from genome assembly GCA_026545765.1 of Plantago major. Classification (NCBI taxonomy): domain Eukaryota; kingdom Viridiplantae; phylum Streptophyta; class Magnoliopsida; order Lamiales; family Plantaginaceae; genus Plantago; species Plantago major. The sequence continues at coordinate 611,989 of CM048841.1, forward strand.
CTTCTCCTTCTTCCCATTCCCCCTGACTTTGAGAGGTCCAGATTTGTACACTCTTTCCCCCTTAGTCATTGTTGGCTGACTCAGTCTCATAAAAGAATCTGAGAGAGAGTCAAAATGCCCTTGTAAATAATTGTAGGCAGTGACCAACTTCTGAAGTTCGGCTTTGAGCTCTTGATTTTGCTTGATAAGTCCATTCTCCTTATCAGTGAGCTCTGCCAATGGGCCTAGGATGGCATCTGCTTTTCCAGAGTGTAACTTGCCTCTTGGAAAGCTTTTTCACTAAAGACGATCATCGTCCCTTATCATTCCTGATCTTCGAGCAATGACTATGCTAGTTGTTCTCTAAGTGATGAGCTCAGTGAACTTTTTCATTTCAGAGGGGACGGAGGCAATTACTTCCTTGTTCTGTGAAGACATCTCCTTTTTCAGATGAGCCAGTACTTGGTATCTGTTCATGTATTCATGGGAGTGGACATTTGGCGCCATCTTGAAAGTTTCAGGAGCAATCAGTTTCCTTTTTAAGTGTGAAACCGCTAGATGTTCATTACGGTGCTCTGCCAAAGTCTTGTCTTCTTCATCATCTGAGTAATCAGCCCAGTGATCTTCATCCTCTTGGACATTCTCATCGATTGTGTCGAGTCCAAAGAACCATCTCGTAGATTGGTTTCTTCCTTTTGGGAGGAGGATGGTACTTCTTTTGAAGATGATGCAGCCTTAGCATCATGCTTAATTTTATACTTCTTGATGATCGAGTTCTTTGGTGATGGCATTTAGAGCATCCTCAGCTCTTTAACCTCGTGAGCAATCATCTCTTGCAGCTATTGATCTTGTAGTTGGTCAAGCTTGTCTCTGGATTTAGCTATCTGGTCTTCCAGTTGAAGATGGAGCTGTTGTTCTTCTTCCAACAGTTGTCTGAGTTGAGCAGTTCTGGATTGAGTATTCAACATTTTCTGAGCAATTTCCTCAGAATCCTCAACTACTTGTTCAGTAATAACCTTTTGTTGGGAAGATGGATGAGTTGACTTTTGAGGAGATGGAGACGGAGATTTCTGTGCTTTCCTCTCAGTTTGCTTTTCAGCAGTTGAGGCATGATTTCTTTGTGAAATTCCTCCGATCCCTGGTGCAGGGGCATCATCATCATCCTTTTTGTCTGTGTCATCCTTTTGGTGATGATCAGTGGGAGGTTCATCGAAGTCGTTTTCGTTTATCTCTTCCTCCTCATCATCTTCAGATACAAGATTGATCACTTCAGGAATAGTGATCTTCTACCCATTAACCTCTTCTTGTTCAGAAGGTATAAATTGCAGAGTATGGGGCAGAACTGGCTTGAATGCCATCTGTAATCTTGTCTGACCATCTGCCTGTTCAAAGGCTTGTATCAAACTGTGCGCCACTTCTCTGGAGAAATCCTTATGCAATAGAGTCGCAATCGGTAATCGCTAGGGAACATTGCATGGATATCGTCCAAGTCAAGAGCTCGTCTGGTTGGTTGATCTGTGATTCTCAATATTTTAGAGAGATCAGAGCACCTTAACCTTTGCCATTTCTTGAAGCATTGAATATGCTTTGGCAGGGTTTGAGCTTTGAAGAAGGGAAGTAGGTCCCTTTTCTCATCATTGGGAGCCTGCTTTGCACTTGTTTGAGCCTGAAAGAAAGAGTTTTGAGTGAGCTTCAAAACTTTTGTAGATATCTGAGTAGAAGTGTAGTTTAGTTTCTGAGTTACCTGAGTATGGACATCAGGCTCAGAGACTTGTACTACTGAGACAAGTGGTGTCTCAGATATCTTGTTGTGAGGTGGAGACTTGGAAGTCTGGTCCTCATCAACCTTTCTTTCTTGAACCTGAGAATTAAAATTATCACAATACTTAGAAAATTTTATCAAGAAAACTTTAAGTGACAAATCAGATATCTGAGAGGTCAATTACCTCCATGGGAGGCTCAGATACTTGTCTCTCAGAGACTTGTGCAGTCTCTGGAATATTTTCTTGTGATGAAGGCCTTGATGCCTCATCAATTTCCATAGGTGCAGGGGATGTCGCAACTCTGTCCCCTTGCACTTCTACTTCTGAGTGAGCCTGTGAGTGGAAAGTATTGAGTAATTTAGAAGAAGTTTAAGATAACCCAAGGTGAAGAATGTTTATCACTGATTTTCATATATATATATATATATATATATATATATATATATATATATATATATATATATATATACCTTCACATGGGAAGGCTCAATGATGTGTTCTTCAGAAACCTTATCGGTTTCTGGGTTCTTTTCTGGCATTTCTGCCTTTTCTTCCTCTTTCTCAGTTGGAGCCTGTTAGAAACATTTACTTTAAATGATTAAGCACATAAACATATGACTGAAAAGTGTTATCTTAAGAATCAATTATCACCTGTGGCACTGGCTCAGATTTCTTAAGAGGTGAGGTTGAGGGAACCTCCTTCTCAGTTTCTGAGGCAAGCTTTCCAGCTTCCTCTTGTTTCTGTGTTTCTAACTCAGCCTGTAACAAAGAAATTTTATAAGTAACAAGATATATATAAGCATAAAGTTTCACAAGATGAGAGTTAAACCATTCAGCTACCTGATCCATGTCAGGCTGATTGGTCTCTGAAACTCGTGACCCTTTTACACTTTGGTCTTCTTGTTCCAGTACAGCTTCTTTGTTTGAAGTTTTAGGTACTTCACACCTTTCCTGAGTGTGCAACTCAGTTGCCTCCCCTAGTAGATCATTCTGAGTGGATGTCTCAGTTTGATCCCTCTTGTCGAGTTGGGGAACCTGCTCTTGTGCAGGATTTTCTTCAGCGTGTTGTAATGCTGGTAATTCGAAATGGAGTTCATTTACCATTTCATCAACCACTAGTGGCTGTTGTGGTTGTTGTGTTTGTGGTTGTTGTGGTTGTCTGGAAGCGGAAGATCGGTCAGTTGAGTGTTCTTCCAGATTTTTAGATGTGGCATTTTCATCAGCATCTGCCAGCACTAAATTACCACTCATCAGGGCTTCTTGAAGTTGTGCGTAAGAAACGTTCCCTGATGATGTGTTTGCACCAACAACCTTTGCTATAGGTGCTTGTTCAGCAACCTGAGGTGTAGGTTCTTCTTCAGATACCTTTTCACCAGTTACTATTTCAGTAACCTTAGCCCTTTTTGTTCTTTCTAGGACTTGAGAGATGACTAGTTTATCATCTTCATCGTCAGAGCTCTCATCAGCATTAGGAACTGATTGGTCCATTACTCTTGCGGTTTCTGCAGATAGGGCTTGGTGTTTTTCACCACTTTTGGCAGCATTTATGAGTTCATCAGCAAGGCATTCTGTAGTATTTTTCACATTTCTGAACGCACTTTCTCTTGCTGAGTCTACTTGTCCAGTAGTTGATAACTCTTTTGCAGCATTGATGAGTTCATCTGCATTTATGAGTTCATCGGCAATGCCTGCAGATATCTGAGAATCGACAACCTCAATGGGTGTGTCTTCTGATTTGCCAGCAGACTTCTTTCTTGAAATTCTGGGCTTCTTGGTCGCAACCTTTTCTTCAGATACTTTTTCATACTTTCGCTTCTTAGAACCTTTCTGAGACCCAGTAACCTTTTTCATCAAGTTTGTATACTCATATTTGTAGAGTAGGTTACTGTTGGCTATTTCAAATTGTCTCTCGAGCTCAATGCCAAGCTTCTCCAAGAAGTAGCATATCTTCGACCACTACCATCTTGTGTCATTTGGCTCAGCTAGTCCTTTGGCGATCTTAGGCTCGAAGCCTTGAATCTTCTTCACAAACTTCATGAAGGCGTACTTTCCCCAGTTAAAAGGGTTTTCCAGCCTTTTGTCTTGTTGATTCAGCAAGAACATCATGATCCATCGTTCTTGGCTTATCTGGTCAGCACCTCCTTGTAGACCATCAAAGCATCTGTGAAGAATGCAAGCCAATACATCCTAGTGAACCATCAGATGTCTGGTTCGGATGTCAGCAAGCTTGAACTCAGTGGGTGTATCTGATTTTTCAAGATCACACACGTCACTGTACAATTCTTTAACACCTTCAAGGAGATCATCATACTTGGTGTTTATTTCAAAATCCTTTCCAAGATTTTGAAACTCAAACAACTTACAGAAAGTTGTTAAGTCCAGAAGGATTTCTTTTCCTTGGACTGAGGTTTTGACAGACACTATTGCAGTGCCTTCAGAAACACAGAAAATTATCCTGGAGTTGTTGTAGAATTCCAACACATCGAGTGATGAAATTGCACTTGGGCGAGCATATAGAAAACCCTTGATTTGTGCCTTTTCAAGCATGTCAAGAATCAACTTTATGTCGGCTTGGTTCTCTATTGCAGCCGTGAGGTATTCCTCAACCATGGCACCACCCCAAATCATTATGTGATTTGAATTCCAATGGTCAGGATTAAAATCTCCTACCAGTCGGTTGTTCACAATAACCAACTCTGGTGCTTGCTTTTCAACAGTACCAGTGGAGGTTTGAGATTTCTGTGTGGAAGAATTCATTGGGGCCATCTCTTTATATAGTGTAGGGAATTTGGATTGATGTTTGAAAGAGATTTGATTCAGTAATTCTTTGCAGAAAAACTTAATCTTGATTTGCAGAGATTGTAGAAGGTTTGCAGAGAATCAAGAGAAGGTTTTGCTATTTTTGTGTAAGTCGGAATTTGGGATTAGGCGAAAGTGTTTTCTTTTGCCAAAATCCTATATATATAGCAATAGAATCTCAACAGATAAATACATACAAATTGATTTTGTGTGTACGTATCTGTGATTTGCAAGCAGGCGTGAGTAAACGCTAGTTCGGCATTAAATGCAAAGTGGGCTTTGTCAGAATTTTTACAGTCCACTATTTACTGTGAATTAATTTCCACCGTATAGATCAAACGCTTAATTTCATCAAGGGTCACCATTGCTTCTTTAGCAATGATCACAATCAACAAGTGTAATTGTGCCCATTTAATGAATTTTGGCTATTAGCTATCTGAATCACGTTTTTGTATGACCAAGAACACTGTTTGCATCTGAATCTGTCTTATACTTAGGATTTTTCCAAGTTTTTCATCAAGACAGAAATAATGCGAATTTGAAGAGAGTAGTTGACTACAGATAGTTGTACTATTCTCCTTTGTGTTCCCTGTTTGTAGAGTGATTCAGATATCTGAGTTCCCGTCTCAGAGATCTTAAGCTGTCTTTTTGCTCTTTAGCCTTTTTGACTTCTGGATACCCGTTCCAGATTTCTTTTTTCTCTTCTCTGGATGCCCATTCCAGATACCTCTTCTATGGATGCCCGTTCCAGCTACCTGAACTTTTTCAGTTCATTGGTAGTTTCATTAGTCCAAGACTATGTCTTAAGGCTAAGAATCTACTTTCTTGTAGTGGCTTAGTGAAGATATCTGCAAGTTGGTCTTCAGTGCCAATCTTGAGTATCTCTATATTGCCTTTTTGAACATGGTCTCTGATGAAGTGATGTCTCACATCAATATGCTTTGTTCTGGCATGCAATTTAGGATTCTGTGTAATCGCAATAGCACTTGTGTTATCACAGAAAATGGGAGGTTTCTCTTCAATGAGTCCATAGTCTTTAAGTTGTTGTTGTATCCACAGAATTTGTGTTGCACAACAACCAGCAGCAATATATTCAGCCTCTGTGGTAGAAGTTGCAATTGAGTTTTGCTTCTTGCTAAACCACGAGATAAGTCTAGTACCCGTAACAAGTTCCTGAGGTGCTTTTCCTATCAAGCAGTGATCCAGCATAATCAGCGTCTGAGTACCCAGCTAAACTCAATCCGCTTTCTTTAGGATACCACAATCCTACATCTACTGTACCTTTTACATACCTTAATATTTACATAGCAATGTTGTAGTGTGTTTGCATCGGATTTGTCTGAAATCTAGCACACACTCCAACGGCGTATTGAATATCAGGTCTACTTGCAGTGAGGAAAATAGTGAACCTATCAATTCCCTATACTTATGTTCTTCAACACTCTTATCTGATTCAGTATAGGTCATTTTGGTTCCAATGCTCATAGGTATCTTAGCATTCTTTTCAAAGGCTTAAGATTGAATTTTGTGAGCATATCTTTTGCATACTTTGTTTGACTAATGAATATTCCATCATTGAGTTGCTTGACTTGCAATCCTAGAAAATAATTCATTTCTCCCATCATGCTCATCTCAAACTTACTTTTCATGAGATTTGCAAAGTCATTACAAAGTTGCTTGTCCTTAGATCCAAATATAATGTCATCAACATATACTTGAACTAAGAGTAGTTTTCCATCATGATTTAAGGTAAATAAAGTTTTATCAACTTCACCTTTCTTGAAACCACTTTCCAGAAGGTATTTGGCCAAAGTGTCATACCATGCTCTTGGAGCCTGTTTCAGTCCATACAGAGCTTTCTGTAGTTTATAGACCATTCTACTTTCTGAGGAAACTTCAAAGCCAGGTGGTTGCTCAACATAAACTTCTTCTGCAAGTTCACCGTTCAAGAATGCACTTTTGACATCCATCTGATAAACTCTAAAATCTTTATGAGCTGCAAAGGCTAGAAAGAGTCTTATTGCATCCAATCTGGCAACTGGTGCATATGACTCATCAAAATCTAAGCCTTCAGTCTGGGTGAATCCCTTGGCAACCAACCTTGCTTTGTTTCTGGTTATTTCACCAGATTCATTCATCTTGTTTCTGAAAACCCACTTGGTTCCAATTACAGATATTCCTTCTACAAATGGAACTAGTTTCCAGACTTTGTTTCTTTCAAACTAATCCAACTCTTCTTGCATTGCAGAGATCCAGTCTTGGTCTCTTAATGCTTCTTCAATAGTTTTAGGTTCAATGTTTGAGATGAAACATCCAAAGAGAGAATTAGCATTTTCAGCTATTGCTCTCCTAGTCCTAACACCTTGATTAATTGGTCCAATCACATCTTTTGCAGGATGATCCTTGATCCATCTCATCATAGGTTTAGTGCTAGTAGGATTAATATCCAAATGATTTGAATGTGAATCACTGGGATTTTGATTTGATACTTTTTCAGTATCTAAGACATTTTGCTCCTCAGAAGGGCAATTAATGTCTGACACTTGTTCAGTGTTTGAGCTATCTGGAACATGTCTTTCAGAGAGATTATTTACGGAGATAGCTTCATGATGAACATCTTCAGTTTTCATTTCTGGAAGTTTCATAGGAAATTCTTCATCATGTCTGAGAATCATCTGGTTGTTACTAGGCATTTCATGCTTTTCTTCGTCAGAGTCATCCTCTCTTTCCATAATGATGTTTTTCCTTTCTGAGGGTTCTTCTTCAGAATCCTTTAACATTAGTTCCTTGAACCTTTCTGAGATTTCATCATCAAGGGGTGATTTCTTGCTTTCTTCATAGAATACAACATGAACTGATTCTTCAATTTTCTTTGTTCTTTTGTTGTAAACTGTGTAAGCTTTGCTATTCATAGAATAACCAAGAAACACTCCTTCATCTGCCTTTGGTTGAAATGTTCTTAGATACTCTTTTCCATTGTTAAGAACAAAACATCTACAACCAAACCCTTTCAGATGTTTAATATTAGGGGGTCTACCAACCAAGATTTCATAAGGGGTCTTGTCATGGTGTTTGTTTATCAAACATCTGTTCTGAGTGTAGCAGGCTTTGTTTACAGCTTCAACCCAATAAACTTCACTTATTTTAGTGTCAGCTAGCATCGACCTTGCAGCTTCTTTAAGGGTTCTGTTTTTCCTTTCTGCAACACCATTTTGTTGAGGTGTTCTTACAGAGGAAAGTTGGTGTTGTATACCTTTGCAGGTACAAAACTCCTTTATGTACTGGTTGACAAACTCAGTACCATGGTCATTACGATTGCAGATACCTTGTCATTTTTCATGACTTCAAGCTTTTTCAGCAGGTTTGGTATCTCCACCCTGGCATCAGATTTGTGTTTCAGAAAGACAACCCAAGTGAATCTTGAGAAGTCATCTACAACAACCAGACCATATTTCTTTCTTGCATAACTAGTTACAGATGATTCAAAAAGATCCATATGTAGTAGTTGCAGTGGTCTAACACTAGAATGTCTAGTTTTGGACTTGAAAGAGATTTTGGATTGTTTCCCCATCTGACATGCAGAACAGATACCATCCTTTCTGAAAGATGTTTTGGGAAGGCCAACCACTAATTCTTTCTTGGCAAGTTTGTTCAGAGTTTTGAAATTCAAGTGACTCATTCTCTTGTGCCATAACCAGTGCTCTTCTGTGTGACCTGATTGACTCACCATGAGACATTCTTCAGTTGTGGCAGAGGCCCAATCGGCAACATAAAGACTACCTTTCTGCCGAGCAACTAAGACTGTCTGCTTTGACTCATTGTCAATTAGTTTGCAGTATTTTGCTTTGAATTTTACAGTAAAACCTTTGTCTGCAAACTGGCTCATGCTAAATAGATTATATTTCAAATCCTTAACATGTAATACGTCAGTGATTGTTAATGATCCCAATTTGACGTTGCCAAATCCCAGAGAGGGATTTAATTCTCTTCCAACAAATCTGATATCTGGTCCTGTGTTGCAAGCTTTGTAATCGACCAGATTTGCTTTGTCTCCTGTCATGTGCTTTCCGCATCCACTATCAAATAGACATTGTGCTTTAGTCCAGGAAGCATTCGCACACAAAGAAACAGGAGATTAGGTTCTCAATTTCTGATTAGAACCATCAGACTAAACAATCTTCCAAGAGAAATCCATTTTGAATGAATTTCCTTGGAACATTCTTTTGTCGATAGGAACATAAGGAGGAATTCTCATTGAATGTTTATCATTGTTAAGAATTATTTTCTTCCTTGGTGTGTTCCTATGTGCTCCATTTGGTGCTTTCAGATACATGTCAGGTTTCTGAGATTGCTTTTTAGAAAACTTAGCTTTCCTGCTGATTTCTTCTAGCCACGGCATTGATTTTCATGGCTTGATTCAACTTCCACTTCGATAATTGCTTTGAGCAATTCTAGCCTTTAGCCATCGTTCTTGCTCTGTTTGTATTCATGAGCAAGTTGTTTCGATGCCTTTATAGCCAATACCGTTTGAGCACTTGAAGCTATCTCGAGATCTTTTCTCGTGACTTTGCTAGTCTGGTTGGTCCAATTTCTTTCCAGAAAAAGTGACATGGGAGAATTCGCCAGCTCCTGCAATTCTACCCTTTTGAGAGACATAGCACTGTGGGTGTTTACACTTTTCAGTGTTGTGTTTCTTTTCAGAGACGTACCCAACAGTTTTGTTTTTGACTTGTTTTTCCCACAAAGGTTTAGTCGAATCGCTTTCCTTTGTCAACAATCTTCGTCTTCTGACCGATACTATAGATTGCATGGGAACCATCTTGCTGAGTACTTACAAATGTTCTTCTTTCCTCACTCTTATTCAGAGTGATAGAACAATATGTCTGTGTATTCAGCCCAAGTCCTTTCTTTTCTGAAGGATCTCTTAAGTAAGATTGTACTTCAGTAAGAGTGTCACTAGCTTTGGCATAAGATTGAAAAGATAATTCTTTCTTTTCGAGTTCCTTGTTCTCAGAAAGAAGATCTTCATATTTCTTTCGTAATTCAGCCATTGCTTCTTTATGTGACTTTTCAGTCTCAGATATCTGAGCTTTGAGAAATGCATTTTCAGCATCCTTTTTCTCAGATATCTTAACTAATTGAGAATTTTCCTTTGCAAGAGAATTCTTTTCTTCTTCAAGATTTTCGGCTCTAGCTCGGATCATTAGAAATTCTCTTTCATAGATGTCAAGTTCTTTCCTGAGATTTTCTAGATCTTTTATTTCTTCTTCATCACTTTCATAAGTATAACAAGAAGTATGTGTTACCTCATCAGCCATAAGACAGATTTCTATGTTAGAGATGTCTGGACCGTCAATTTCAGCAACTCCACACATTTCATTCTTCTTGAGGCCGAAGTTGATTATATCATGAGTAGCTCCACATAATTCTGGTGATGGTAAGGTTGAGTCATCTGAATTGTCATCTTCAGAATCTGTCTCAACGTCTAGAGCATCCAGTTGAGTTTGGATTTTCTTTCTTTCTTCAGTTAATAAAGCTTTCTGGCTTCTTCTGAAGATTCTTCTATCTTTCTTGTCACCTGTCCTTAGTTTGTTGAAGGCAGGACAATCCTTCTTGAAGTGACCAGTTTCGACAATAGAAAGCAGATATCGTTTCAATTTCTACTTCCTCAAGACATGATGCTTTCGAAATGGCTTGTTAATGAGCTTTGCATATTTTTGTACTGGTGATAGTTTGAGCCTAGATGCTTTTTCAGCTTCTCTTTGGCTTTTCTTCTCTCAATTTCTCGACTGACATATTTGCTCATTTGTTTTGCAGCAAGAGCATCCTCAGTCTCTTCCTTGCTTTTCTTCTTTTCAGAAGTTCCTTGAGCAACTAGAGCAATATTCTGCAACTTTTCAGTTGTTTGTTCTCTTTGTGTTGTCTCATAATCAACCGTAGCAAGATGTGAGAATAGTTCCACTGGAGTGATATTTGGCATACCTTGGTTAAAATAAAAGAATTTAGTATGCTCCCAGTTGTGGTTAAGACTTCTGACAATAGTCTTAATCTTTTCTAACTGGGAGTATCTGTTGCTTTCCCCAAGTGCTGCCATACCACTCATGAGAGTGGTAAATCTGAAATCAAGTTCTTCCAGAGTTTCAGTGGGTCCTTGTTTGAAATTTTGAAATTTCAACTTGAGAACTTCGAACTTGTTTTCTTTGGTTTTCGGTTCCGACAGATTTCTTCAATCGGTTGCGAGCAACTTTTTGCTTTAGCACCCCACAGTTTACACTGTATGTGCTCAGGTGTCGATCTGATGATGATATTACGAGCTTGACCATCCAGACGATTTCTCTTGGCATCTTCCGAAGTCCAGAGTTCTCTGGGCTTTGGTTCGTAAATAACTTGACTAGTAGATCTCCCACTTGTTGACGCATCAGTTTGTGAAGATCCTTCGCTTTGATCTCTGTCTCTACCATTAGAAACCTCCATGACTTGTTTAAGTTGTTGAATGACTATTGGGCCATTCTTTATTACTTCGATCATTTCGTCACTTATGGCTTCAAGGTGGAGCATCATGTTATTTTTCCATTTCTCGTAATTCTGGTTTGAGAATGGGTGCATCACTCAGAGACATACCTGCACACTTAACACACAAATTAATTAGTCCTCGAAAATGGACAAAGTTCCTTCACCTATCTGGGGATCTAGGTTCAGTGCAGAAGGCTTGTGAACCTCCTGCTCTGATACCACTTGTTGGTCCAGATAACGGCAAAGTAAAAGACTAGAGGGGGGGTGAATAGTCTTTTAAAACTTTTGTCGATAAAAACTATTTCTCAGATATCTGTGTAGATATCTGTGTAGATATCTGATACTTAGATTCATAGCGCGGAAGACTTAAGATAGATAAGTGCAGAAACAGTTAAAGTGTGTGTGTGTGTGTTGCTGAAATGTAAGTACAGAAAAGTAAATAACACAGCAAGTATAGTGGTATCTGGAGGTGGCGTAATCCTCCAACTAATCCACTTCGGTCTTCCAAAGACCTATAATTCACTAGAATAGATAATTGAGGTCACCTTACAAAAATCCTATTCTAAGATTCCTTTAAAAAATGGTTCCCAACCAAATGTTCCCCCTGAGTTGTTCCCCGGCTTTCACAGCCAAGTACTTCCTGGACTCAGAAACCTTTTTGAGCTATTCCCTAGCTTCCCAAGCTAAGTACTTCCTGTGCTCAATAACCTTGGAGTTATTCCTTAGTTTCTCAAACTAAGTACTTCCTGTACTCCACGCCAGTGATGGTGTTGGTTTTGGTTTGAGTTGTCAGATGAGCTTCTTTAGTAACTTTTCAGTTAATCAGATAGCTGTGTGAATCAAGTATACTTAATACACTTTGCAATGTATGGTATCTTGTTCTTTTTACTGACCCAAGTCTATGATAATTGTTCAAGAGAATGAATCTCAGATACTTGATATTTCGATTTTACTCTTTCACAAATAGCAATGCTTGTTTAGGATCAGGACACTTAGAATTTTAGTGCTACTTAAGATCAGGAGCTTTGGTCGCAACAGAAAGCTTTGAGGATAAGTAGTTTGCTTGAGAGAATGGTGTTCAGTAAGTTCTGTGTATCTAAGGTTCAGCGTGTCTTCTCAAGCAGTCTAAGTGTTGATATTTACAGATGAATTTGAATGCTGTTGAATAGTATCCGTTAGGCTTAAATCAAATTCAAACTATTGATATCTGTGTATAGTAATCTTGTGCAGTTTGTCTTCTTCTTCAGAAGGTACCGTTGCTTTTGTTCAGACATCTCTGTCCGTGCATTTAATGCATTGTACTATACTTTTGTCCTGTAGTGCCAACGGAACTATGCTTTGTATCAGAGACTAGTATTATCCGATTATTTGCACGTCCTTATCTTCAATCTTCAGATACCACTTTATTGAAACAACTTTGTTGCAATATATTTCTTTTTCAGAAATGTGGTTAAAGCTCAAGGTATCTGAGAGTAGATATCTGTGGGCACTTTCCTGGTTTTCAGAAACCTTCAGCTCGATATCTCTTGTGACATAGCTTGTTTAAAACTATTCGTGTCTTCAAGATATCTGGCCAAGGTATCTGTAAAACTATTTCAGAAATCTTGTGCAGTTTCTTCAAATCTTCAATGTCGTTGAACTTGTTCTGCTTGGATGTCTTCTTCTTGGTCTTCTCTTCATAAAATAAAAATTACATTTTGAGACCTAACATCCTATACAAGATTAGCTAGACTATCATACTTAGTGGGTTTCCTCTTTTACAATGTTCAAGTGAACCAAGAGTACTAATCACCTTTCTGAGACTAAGATAAGTCATCATGTTACTGATCAAAATCTAAACAGATATTTCTAACAAATTTCCTAACAAATTTCCTAACAATATACACACAATATCAGAACATATAGCCAGAAAATAATTTCATGGAGTACTTGTAACAAAACAGTTAGCTCAGACATAGTCACACTATGGCCACTAGTATAAGTCCGGTGGCACAGAGGTCGGCACAGAACAGAACATAACAGAAAGTTCCCCGCTAAAGGAACAGAGACAGAAAGCCAGACGTAATCACCGTCAAAGATGGGCCCAGAATTCGTAGGTAAAACTGTGAGCTCAAAACATATTTTATCTCCATGTACAGAAAAATTAATTTTCACACACATCACATGCATTACAAAAAAATACTTTAGGGAATTCACATACTTGATCCTCTTTGAATAGAATATTATATCAAGTCCCATAACATGATATAATAATCATAAGTTATTTGTCAATCGCAAAAATATACATATACATTTTATATACGGAAAATAGGAGCAAAAGTGTCAGAAAATCCCCCTTACCTGAAGGTCGGCTCGAAACCAAGCTTAACCTAGCTAAAGCACAAAACGCTCATCTAACTTGCACCTCGAATCCTCTGAAAACCACCACTATAATGTAAAAACCCAAATTAAAACATGAACAAATTATAAAACTAAGTGATAAAATCTGGTGGTGTGGTATGATGTCACGGTGATGTCATGAAGTGAACTAGCAAGAATAAACTCTCGGTTATTTTAGTTTTGAAACAAGAAAAGGTGAGTAGATTTGGTTGTTGTGCAAAAGCAGCATCATGACAATTAGGCCATGATTATAATCGATTAAAACTAATTAATCAACAAAAATTTGAGTAATCGAGTAGTTTATTTGTGCAGAAAGAAAATTTGGATACCTTAAGAAGAAGAGAACCTACAGAAAAGAAAGGGACGAAATTTTGGCTAGAGAAAAAGGGTTTTGGAATTTCGATATTGAGTATAGGTGGGCTCGGGCCTAAAATCTGAAAATTGAGTTCGAAAAATATTATGAGGTCCGGTCCACTATAAAATAAAATACATAAATAAAATCAATTAAAATAAAATTTACGGGTTCTTACAAAACATGTCATGTGAATAAACTTTGACACAAACTAACTCTATCGAGTGTTTTCAGAAAAACCGTGTACTAACCCCTTTTGGTTTTATTGAAGACAAGAGGTCTCGGAAATACGTTTTTAAATCAAGGTTCGATCAACCAAAATAGTTCAATATGTGCGTAGAATAGGTTTTATACCACAAACCATATCATGTGAATATAATTTGACATAAACTAACTCTATCGAGTACTTCACAAAAAAATCTTGTGCTACCCCCTTTGAATTTTATTGAAGACAAGAGGTATCGGAAATACGTTTTTAAATCGAGGTTCGATCAACCAGAATAGTTCAATATCTGCGTAGAATAGTTTATATACCACAAACCATGTCATGTGAATAAAATTTGATATAAACTAACCCATCGAGTGTTTGACAAAAAATCCTGTCCTACATCCCTTTGAGTTTTCTCAAAAACTAGATGTCTCAAAAATACATTTTTAATTCGAGGTTCGATCAATCAAAATAGTTCAATATGTGCGTAGAATAGGTTTTGTACCACAAACCATATCATGTGAATATAGTTTGACACAAACTAACTCTATCGAGTGTTTCACAAAAAAATCGTATACTACCCCCTTTGAGTTTTATTGAAGACAAGAGGTCTCGAAAATATGTTTTTAAATCGAGGTTCGATCAACCAAAATAGTTCAATATGTGCGTAGAATAGTTTATATACCACAAACCATGCCATGTGAATAAAATTTGATATAAACTAACCCATTGAGTGTTTCACAAAAAATCGTGTCCTATATACCCCCTTTGAGTTTTCTCAAAAACTAGATGTCTCAAAAATACATTTTTAATTCAAGGTTCGAACAACCAAAATAGTTTAATATGTGTGTAGAATAGGTTTTATACCACAAACCATGTCATGTGTGTTGAGGGTATAGTCCCCAAAACACTTAATGAATTTCCCTTGCTTTCCTTCACGCTAAGTACCTAGACCACCTTTGAGTAAGAACCGCCTTGCTTGTAAGAACCAAAGAGTAAGAGCCCGTAAGAACCGTCGTACTGATAAGAGGCGATGCGGAAGGACCTGTACAAGTAGCTTGGAGGAGGGGGTTAGGACCGTAGACCCGGTTTGCTAAGTGTCAAACCGGTCCGAGACTTTACTCAAAAGAGACTGAAGATCTACTCTGTATAATAGTCGGGAAGGTAAGAGTTCGGGAAGAAGGCTTGACTTACTTTGCATTATGAGGATATGTCCATATTTATAGGTTTCCCTTGAGAAAGGGAGGACTCACAAAATCGCGCCAAGTGTAAGGCTCAGATCGTGCCAACAATGCTCTATAATTAAGCCCATGGCACAATGTCTTGATAGGCCTATGGCTCAATAGGTTGGTTCGGTTAGGACATCCCGCTTAGGACTGTAGTCCGTGACAGAGCGGTTAGGACATCCCGCTTAGGACTGTAGTCCGATAGAGCGGTTAGGACGTCCTGCTTAGGGTAGTAGTCCGATAGAGCGGTTAGGACGTCCCGCTTAGGACTGTAGTCCGTGACAGATCGGTTAGGACGTCCCGCTTAGGACTATAGTCCGTGACTGATCGGTTAGGACGTACCGCTTAGGACTGTAGTCCGTGACAGAGCGGTTAGGACGTCCTGCTTAGGACAGTAGTCCGATAGAGCGGTTAGGACGTCATGGACATATTCTTGTATCAACATATGTCCCCCTAGTTTCCAAGTATCTTTGTAGAAGATAGTTGTGGAACTATAGTGTTCGGGGAGCTTAGAATGCCTTTGGCGCCTTGGACATATTTCCAAGTATCTTAGTAGAAGATAGTTGAGGAACTATAATGTCCGCGGAGCTTCTTTGTGCGATCGATCTTGTGTTCAGGAAAAGAGGTATTTATAAGCGAGATAAGGGTCAAACGTGGAGGCTTAGGATCAGGGTAAATTTTGTCGCTCGAATGTCGGATCCGAGGAGTCAAGTTCGGGTAGATTTTGTCGCTTGGATGTCGGATCCGGACTTCGAAAAGATATAATCTCTTCCATTTGTCACACTCCGTAGAGAGAATAATTTTTTTTAAGTTGAGAGGTGAAGTAACCTGGATCCGAATCTTGTCTTTGCAATAGTTCGAAGGTTGTTGTTCCTTACGAGGTCGACCCGTACGTAAACTTAAAGGGAACTTGCACCAATTCAATTAAATAGGGGTGTGCAAACAATCCGCTCGTCCGACCCGTCCGCACAAACCGCCCGCATTTCACCCGCACCCGCCGATTAATTTTTAAAAAAAAAATTATGCGGGTTAAATTTTTTATAACCCGCCAACTGGTGGGTGGGTGGTGGGTTGGTTGCAAACCCACCCGCCTAATTACCATATTATTTACATAACAAAAAATGTATATATATTAAATTAATTAATTGTTATTTAAATGAATATATAGAAATATATAATAGATTAATAAAAGTAAAGCTAGGGTTATTTCATGTATAAACTAAGAAACTACATAAGTGAAAATTGTACTTCATCATTTTACTTGATTTCAAAATATTTTGTTAATTTCATGGATATGTTGACGTAGTAATCTACCCGCCAATCCAATCAATCCGCCATTATTTATCACTCAACCGGGTTGAAAAATTATTCTACCCGCCGTGGGTCGGACAAATAATCACCCGTCATAGATGGGTTAGTTTGATTTTTTGTAAATACCCGGCAATACCCATCGGCGCTCACCCCTACAATTAAAGTAAGGAGAACAGGCTGCAGAGAACAATGATTTTTTGTCTCGTGTGTAAGGACAAAAGAGACAGTAGCATTTATTGTTCCTTCTCATTTATCTCTTCTTCTTCCTCCTTACAAAAGATATTTCAACTTGAACTCTTCTCTTTCTCTCCACCATTATTTCATTCTACTCAGCTCCAATACACCAATCACATCCAATGCCTCTCAGATCCGAATCTGAGCTTCACCGGTCTGAATCTCGCCGCTCCGGAACCTAGTGCCACCTCTGTCCGAATCGTTTTGCGATTTCTGCTCCTGTTTGAATCTGGTCGGAGTGATCCTGTTCCGGTGCCGAAGTTGTGGTCCAGATCTGAGATGAAATTGCATAGGACTGGACGGAGGCACCACGTGATTAATCGGAAGAGGAGGCGGAAGTGGCTGCAAGCCTCGTTTGTGTTTACAGAATGAATGAAGTCCGCTAATGTATTTAGTCCAGATTGATGCTTCTCCATTAGTATGAATCTCAGTTCCGCAGCTCGCTGTTCAATTTGTTAATCGCTGACTCTTCTCTTAGTCCAAAGCTGTGTTCCAGTTTGGAGCTTTGTTCGGGCTCAGTTGTAGTCCGAGCCCACTCGCTTGTTTCGGTTCGAGCCCGAGGCAGCCGATACAGTCAATATGTACCGAGTTGTTATGTTGTTCCGAATCTCAGCTCTGTTTCTTCTTCGCTAAAGTTCGCGCTTTCTGCTGCGCTCCGGAGCAGTTCGGTCCGAGATTTGCGTCTAAAATCGAGATCCGAGTTTTGTTCTGGTTCGAGGTCTGTTACCATCTTTTATGTGGCACTATCTCGTATGTTGAATCCGAAGGTTGATTCTTGGGAGCAGTTTTGTTGAGCTCGGAGCGATCGGGAGCGAGTGAGTTGGGTTTATGATTGTGTTATACTGTAATGTTCCCCTAATTCGAATCGAACGTCACGGTTCCGAAGGATTGAATCAAATCGAATCAAAAAGACTAAACGACTTAATGTGGGTCAGTTACAACGGATAAAACCGACCTACATCAACTTCTCAAATCTCGGACAAAGGAGGATATACCGACCTACAGCATATATCTGACCTATAAGTCCGAGATCCGACTTCTACATCAGGTCCGAGCCTGGACCTCAAATAGTGATTCAAGATCCCGTAATATTCAGACTACGTGTTAGTTAAGGACAAAATTCCGGGATTTAAGGGATCCTGTTCCCCGGAAATTGCCTATAAATAGAGCTCATTCTCTTCGGTTCGTGGTAAGTCATTTATTGCGTCTCAACCATATTTCTGAAAAAGAAGAGTACTACTCTTGGTTGAATCACTACCCGGTTTGTCCACGGCAGACCGGGCTTAAACAGGTCTAATCCTCGCTTTTCTTAGCAGTTCAGGCACTTCAGAAGAAGCTAAGGCGCGGTATCCGAACTAGACGAATTTTACCCTCAACATAATTGGCGCCGTCTGTGGGAAACGACACGAAAAGTTCTCACCGACCTAAAACTGAGTCCATGCCTCCTCGGATAGCGAGAAAAACCATTCCATCCGGGTCACTCCCTGCTAGTGACCCGCCAGTTAACCAAGAAATAAATAATCCGATCCTCCCACAAGGAGGAACTCAAACGGAGACTCGGATCGAAACCAGTACTGAGCCAGAAGAGGAATATAGAGAAGGACGGAGACCAACCTCGGTATACCAGCATACCGACTGAAACCAACCCGGTCCTTCTAACCCACAACCAAGTGTAATTTCCATACCACCAGGGTTTGAGGAAATATTTACAGCCATGGAGACTCGGATCGAAAACCGTATCCGAAAGAACCTACCGAGGCATGAAGAACGATTGGAATCTAGAACGCCTTCTGTCACTAATTGAAATGTCCGACCAGCACAAGTCCGAGCAAGAGGAAATAGAGCTCCTCAGCAGCCTATGCCCGATTTGCGAGATGTCATAAATGAGAAAAGCCGAATGACACAACTCGAGGACAACCTGTTAGGAATATCTGTTAGTATTTTGATCACTCATCACATGTTCTTATCTTAGCCAGAAAGGTGATTAAGTACTCTTGGTTCACTTGAACATTGTAAAAGATGAAATCACTGAGTATGATTAGTCTAGTAAATCTTGTAGTAGGATTATAGGTCTCTGACTGTAATTTTTATTTTCAGATGACTATGAAGATCAATCCTAGCAATGGAGCTTTTCTGAAGATTAGAAGACTGAAAATTGCACAAGATTTATGAAGACATCAAGGTTTAGTCTAACTCAGAAAGACTATGTCCTTAATCCTTTCTTAAGTGTATTTACTTACTTTTGAAATATGATTCTGGACATATGACATCATGAGTATGGAGCATGCAAGCCATCAGAAAGGCTCATGTATCCGTTGAAGACTACAGGACAAGAAATAGTACAAGTGCATTAATTGCATCGGCAGAAAAGCCGCTGAAGCACAGTCTTCTCTGAGCCATGATGAGTACTCATTTTAAGATAAGTATGGACTGAATTTGAATTGTGTCTAACGGATATCATTCCAACAACTCTCAAATTCATCTATATATATCACACACTTAGATGCTGAGAAATATACCTTAGAACGCTCCATCTTGCAAACTTACCATCAAGCAAAGTATTCTCTCAAGCACTCTACTACCCTTTCTGAAAGCCTTCTGTTGCTCAAAGAATCACTACTAGTTCTAAGTTGTCCTGAACCTTAACAAGAGATTATTATTCGTAAAAGAGTTGAACTATCAGATACCCTTTCTGAAGCTCATTCTCCAGAACGGACATCAATTACTTGGGTCAAGAAGAGCATCGCCATCCACTGAACAAGTGTATTAAGTAGTCTTGTTCTATTAGGCTCTCTGAAAACATAACTGAAAAGTTATACGAGAAGCCTCTCCGATAAACCTTATAACCAACACCATCAAGGCGTGGAGTAGAGGAAGTACTTGATTTGGGAAATTAAGGAATAACTCCAAGCTTATCTGAGTAGAGGAAGTACTTAGCTCTAGGAGCTGGGGAATAACTCAGGGGGAACAATTGGTTGGGAACCATTTGTTTAAGAATCTTAGGATAGGATTATTGTAAGGTGAACTCAATTATTTGTTCTAGTAAATTCTAGGTCTCAGAAAGACCGAAGTGGATTAGTTGGAGGATTACGCCACCTCCAGATACCACTATACTTGCTGTGTCATTTACCTTCAGATTTACATTTCAAAGAAAGCACACACACATACTTATTGTTTCGCACTTACCTATCTTAAAGTCTTCCGGCTCGAATTTAAGTATCGAAACCCCTGTGTTTCGAGAAGCTGTTTATCGACAAAAGTTTTAAGAGACTATTCACCCCCCTAGTCTTTTACTTTGCGTTATCTGGACCAACAAGTGGTATCAGGCGGAGGTTCACAAGCCTTCAGATCGAACCTAGATCCCCAGATAGGTGAAGGAACTTTGTCCCTTTCTGAGGACTATATAATTTGTATGTTAAGTGTGCAGGTATGTCTCTGAGTGATGCACCCGTTCTGAAGCCAGAAAACTACGAGAAATGGAAGAACAACATGATGCTCCATCTGGAGGCCATTAGTGATAAGATGATCTATGTCATCAATGAAGGGCCTATGAAAATCAGACAACTCAAACAAGTTACTGAGGTGTCTGATGGAAGAAAAGCCTCAGGCAAGGAAGATGGAAGCGAGGATGCGGCTGCTAGTGATAGTGGTCGTGTTGCTTGTGGAAGCATTATGTATGAAGACAAGCCAAGAGAGCTCTGGACATCTGAAGATGCCAAGAGACACAGATTGGATGGTCAAGCTCATAATATCATCACCAGATCGACACCTGAGCACATACAGTGTAAACTGTGGGGTGCTAAAACGGCGAAAGTTGCATGGCAATTGATTGAAGAAATCTGTGCCGGAACTGAGAAAACCAAGGAAAACAAGTTCGAAGTTCTTAAATTGAAGTTTCAAAATTTCAAACAAGGTCCCACTGAAACTCTGGAAGAACTTGATTTTAGGTTGACTACCCTTATGAGTGATATTGCTGCACTTGGTGAAAGCAACAGATACTCCCAGCCAGAAAAGATTAAGACTATTGTCAGAAGTCTCAATCACAACTGGGAGCACACTAAGTTCTTTTATTTCAACCAAGGGATGCCAAATATTACTCCAGTAGAGCTCTTCTCTCATCTTGCATCAGAGACTATGAGACAACTCGGAGAGAACAAACAATTTGAAAAGTTGCAAAGTGTTGCTCTAGTTTCTCAAGGTACTTCTGAAAAGAAGGATACCAAAGATGCATCTGAAGAAAATGCTCTTGCAGTAAGACACATGAAGAAATTTGTGAGTCAAGAGATTGAGAGAAGAAAATCTAAAGAAAAGCTGAAAAAGCATCTTGGCCCAAACTATCATCAGTACAAGAACATACAAATGAACAACTCTCTGAACACCCCCATTCATAAAGGTGTTAATCTTGAAGTCGCAGAAATAGGAAATGATATCTTCTATTGTCAAAAGCTGGTCACTTCAAGAGATTGTCACCTTTAAACAAGCTCAAGACAGTGTGACAAGAAGGATGTAAGAAATTTCAAAAGAAATCAAAGGGCCTTCTTGGTGAAGAAAGGAAGAAGATTCAAATTCAACTTGATGCTCTAGACATTGAGACAGATTCTGAAGATGGAGATTCAGATGACTCAAACCTACCATCACCAGAATTGTGTGGAATCACCCACGATGTAATCGACTTCGGCCTTAAGAAGAATGAAATGTGTGGAGTTCTTTGAGATTGTTGGTCCGGACATCTCCAACATTGAAATATGTCTTATGGTGATGAGGTAACTAACAATTCACAATTTACGTACTATGAGAGTGATGATGGAATTGAGGATCCGAGGTTGGTCAAGAGTGAATTGGATCGTTATGAGAAAGAATTTACGGAAGCACAATCCAAAACCGAATTCTAGAGGAAAGCAAAGAAACTCTTGAAAAGAGGTTTCGAGCTAACCGAGTATCTCGAGAACAAGAACGTGAAATAGCCTTTCGAAAGCTCGGATCGAGAATAAAAATTCTCACAAACTAGCCTTGGATGAACTTAATAAGAAAATGATGAAGCTGCTTTCTGAGAATGAAGAAATCAGAAAGAAAGAGCTATCCTTCCAATCTTATGCAAAGGCTAGTGACACTCTCACTGAGGTTCAATCCTATATGAGAGATCCCTCTGAGAAAGGTGGACTTGGACTTGATGAACAATCAAGTAATTCATCTCCTCTGAAGAAGAGTGATGAAAGGTTGACCTTTGTAAAAAGTCAACAGAATAATTCTTCAACCACCTATAGCATTGGTCAGAAAGCTAGGGTAGTTGACAAAGGAAAAGGAGTTGCAACCCAGCCTTTGAAAGAACAACAAGTTCACAAGAAACATGTGGATAAGGTGTCTGAAAAGAAACACAACCCTCAGACATGCAACCATCCACATTGCTGCATTACTAGGAAGGGAAGAATTGCTGGAATAGGCAAATTCTCTACTGTACCATTTTATGAAAATAAAGATGGTGCAGAAACTAGTAAGGCTTCTGAAGAGCGCATTCAGAAAGCCAAAGGTGTTCGAAATGGCATTGGCTATCATGCTATTGGAAAGGTCCTTCTACAACAATATAAGGAATGACAAGAACAATGGCGCAAGGCTGATATTGCACGTAGCAATAGACAGAAGTGGAAGAAATCTCAAGCCACTGAAAAACTGAATGCCAGAGCTAAAAGGAACCTGGCCAGAAAGGCTAAGTTTGCTGAAAAGCAACCCGAAACCTGTGGTCCGAGAAAGCACCAAAGGGAACACCTAGAAACACCCCAAGAAGGAAGATTGAGATCAAAATTACTGATTCTATTGCATCTCCTTCTGATCAAGTTAGACAAAAACAAACTCCCAAGAAATTCACTAAAATGTGGATTCCTACTGGAAGAATGTTTAGTCTAAGTGGTTCTATCTCTGAGGCAAGAACCTAACTCTTGTTTCCTGTTTTGTGCAGAACGCCTCTTGGACTAAGGCTTAATGGCTATTTGATAGTGGATGCGGAAAGCACATGACAGGAGACAAAGCAAATCTGGTCAACTATAAAGCTTGCAACAGTGGACCAGATCGATTCTTTGGAGAATTAAATCCCTCTCTGGGATCTGGCAACGTTAAATTGGGATCATTAACAATCACTGACGTATTACATGTTAAAGGTTTGAAATATAATATATTTAGCATGAGCCAGTTTGCAGACAAGGGATTCACTGTGAAATTCAAAGCAAAGTGTTGCAAACTTATAGACAATGAGTCAAAGCAGACAGTCTTGGTTGCTCGGCGGAAAGGTAGTCTTTATGTTGCCGATTGGGCATCTGCCACAACTGAAGAATGTCTCATGGTGAGCCAATCAGGTCACACAGAAGAGCACTGGTAATGGCACAAAAGAATGAGTCACTTGAATTTCAAAACTCTGAACAAACTTGCCAAGAAAGAGTTAGTGGTTGGCCTTCCCAAAACATCTTTCAGAAAGGATGGTATATATTCTGCCTGTCAGATGGGGAAACAATCCAAGATCTCTTTCAAGTCCAAAACCAGACACTCTAGTGTTAGACCACTGCAACTATTACACATGGATCTTTTTGAATCATTTGTAACTAGTTATGCAGGAAAGAAGTATGGTCTCGTTGCTGTAGATGACTTCTCAAGATTCACTTGGGTTGTCTTTCTGGAGCACAAATCTGATGCTAGGGTGGAGATACCAAACTTGCTGAATAAGCTTGAAGTCATGAAAAATGACAAGGTATCTGCAATCAGAACAGACCATGGTACTGAGTTTGTCAACCAGTACATAAAGGAGTTTTGTACCAGCAAAGGTATACAACACCAACTTTCCTCTGTGAGAAAACCACAACAAAATGGTGTTGCAGAAAGGAAAAATAGAACCCTTAAAGAAGCAGCAAGGACAATGCTGGCTGACACTGAAATAAGTGAAGTTTATTGGTTTGAAGCTGTAAACAAAACATGCTACACTCTAAGCAGATGTTTGATAAACAAACACCATGACAAGACCCCCTTTGAACTCTTGGTTGGTAGACCCCCCAGTATCAAACATCTGAGAGTGTTTGGTTGTAGATGTTTTGTTCTTAACAATGGAAAAGAGTATCTAAGAACATTTCAACCAAAGGCAGATGAAGGTGTGTTTCTTGGTTATTCTATGAATAGCAAAGCATACAGAGTTTACAACAAAAGAACAAAGAAGATTGAAGAATCAGTTCATGTTGTATTCTATGAAGGAAGCAAGAAAACACCCCTTGCTGATGAACTCTCAGAAAGGTTCAAGGAACTAATGATAAAGGATTCTGAAGAAGAACCCTCAGAAAGGAAAAACATCATTGTGGAAAGAGAGGATGACTCTGACGAAGAAAAGCATGAAATGCCTAGTAACAACCAGATGATTCTCAGACATGATGAAGAATTTCCTATGAGAATTCCAGAAATGGAAACTGAAGATGTTCATCAGAGAGCTAACTCTGGAAATGACCTCTCTGACAGGCATGTCCCAGAAAGCCCTCACACTGAGCAAATGTCAGACATTCACCGCCCTTCTGAGGTGCAAAATGTCACAGATACTGAAGAAGTATCAAGTCATAATCATAGTGATTCACATTCAGATCACATAGATGTTGACCCTACTAGCCCTAAACCCATGATGAGATGGATCAAGGATCATCCTGCAAAAGATGTGATTGGACCAATCAATCAAGGTGTTAGGACTAGGAGAGCAATAGCTGAAAATGCTAATTCTCTCTTTGGATGTTTTATCTCAAACATTGAACCTAAAACTATAGAAGAAGCATTAAGAGAACAAGACTGGATCTCTGCAATGCAAGAAGAATTTGATCAGTTTGAGAGAAACAAAGTTTGGAAACTAGTTCCATTTGTAGAAGGAATATCTGTAATTGGAACAAAGTGGGTTTTCAGAAACAAGATGAATGAATCTGGTGAAATAACCAGAAACAAAGCAAGGTTTGTTGCCAAGGGATTCACCCAGACTGAAGGTTTAGATTTTGATGAGTCATATGCACCAGTTCCCAGATTGGATGCAATAAGACTCTTTCTGGCCTTTGCAGCTCATAAAGACTTTAAAGTTTATCAGATGGATGTCAAGAGTGCATTCTTGAATGGTGAACTTGCTGAGGAAGTCTATGTTGAACAACCACCTGGCTTTGAAGTTTCCTCATAAAGTAGAATGGTCTATAAGCTGCAGAAAGCTCTATATGGACTGAAACAGGCTCCAAGAGCATGGTATGACACTTTGGCCAAATACCTTCTAGAAAGTGGTTTCAAGAAAGGTGAAGTTGATAAAACTTTATTTACTTTAAATCATGATGGTAAACTACTCTTAGTTCAAGTACATGTTGATGACATTATATTTGGATCTAAGGACAAGCAACTTTGTGATGACTTTGCAAATCTCATGAAAAGTAAGTTTGAGATGAGCATGATGGGAGAATTGAACTAATTCCTAGGATTGCAAGTCAAGCAACTCAATGATGGAATATTCATTAGTCAAACAAAGTATGCAAAAGACATGCTCACAAAGTTCAATCTTAAGCCTTCTGAAAAGAATGCTAAGATACCTATGAGCATAGGAACCAAGATGACCTATATTGAATCAGACAAGAGTGTTGAAGAACATAAGTATAGGAAATTGATAGGTTCACTACTTTACCTTACTGCAAGCAGACCTGATATTCAATATGCAGTTGGAGTGTGTGCTAGGTTTCAAACAAATCCAATGCAATCACACTACAATATTGCTATGAAAATATTAAGGTATGTGAAAGGTACAGTAGATGTAGGTTTGTGGTATCGTAAAGAAAGTGGTTTGAGTTTGGCTGGTTACTCAGATGCTGATTATGCTGGATCAATGCTTGATAGGAAAAGTGCCTCAGGAACTTGTCAGTTTCTGGGAACTAGACTTATCTCATGGTTTAGCAAGAAGCAAAACTCAATTGCAACTTCTACCACAGAGGCTGAATATATTGCTGCTGGTTGTTGCGCAACACAAATTCTGTGGATTCAACAACAACTCAGAGACTATGGACTCAATGAAGAGAGAACTCCCATTTTCTGTGATAACACAAGTGCTATTGCAATCACACAGAACCCCAAGTTCCATGCCAGAACAAAGCACATTGATGTTAGACACCACTTCATCAGAGACCATGTTGAGAAAGGCAATATAGAGATACTCAAGATTGGCACATAAGACCAACTTGCAGATATCTTCACCAAGCTCCTACACGAAAGTCGGTTCTTGACTTTAAGACATAGTCTTGGGTTAATGGAGATGCCTAAGGACTGAAAAATGTCCTGAATCTCTAAAGTCTGAGTAGGTGAGGTATAAAAGAAGTAGGCCTCTGAGAACAGGTTCTCAGAAAACCAAGTTGATAAGAAGTGATGCAAAGGTTTCTGAGTAGCAACACTCAGAAAGGCAAAACATTTCTGGAATGGGTATCCAGAAAGGCAAAGGTTGGTACACACTCAATAAGTAAATAAGACTAGAACTTACTTACTGAGAGTGGGTCAAATACATTCAAACAACTGAAGCTTCTGACACTTGAATTCAGAAAGCTATTTAGTCATAAAGAGAAAAGACACACAAAGCCCGAAAAGTATAAGTTCTGGAAGTCAAACATGTCCAATGTCTCGTATTTTTGCCATTTTTATGATAAACAATATAAAGATAAGGACTTGACACTCAGAATGATAAGTTCAAATGATTGAGTGTTCTTACTCTTTACTAAGTGATGATATAATGGATGTAACTTGTCAAAAATCCATCAAGTCGGCACAATACCATTTGTTGATTGATATCATTACAAGATATTCAATATAAGCCCTTGATGAATAAACGTTTGATCTCAACGGTTGAGATTAAAACAAAGCAAGTAATGTCTGTTGAGAAATACAGACATGGCCCACTATGCATTTAATGGAGTACGTGTGTGATACCACGCCTATGCAGATACAAAGACACGCATTCATATTCAGTTGTATGTATGTTGTATCTATGTACATTTTGTCTACTATATATATAGGACTTGGACAAAAGACAAACACTTTTACCAAATCCGAAATTTCATACTTGCATCAAAACAGCAAAATCTCTCAAGATTTCTGCAAACTCAACTTCTTGTGTTTAGTCTTCTGAAAAGATAGACTAATCCCGATTAATCTTGCAAAACCCCTCTGAAAACACTCACTCAAGACTCTATATAAGAGATGGCACCCAAGAAGATGACCACCAAGAACCCTAAGGCCGCATCATCTGCTCCTGCTGAAAAGCAAGGAGGAAAGGAACTCAAGGTGTTGAATAAACGCCTTCTGGGAAAATACACACCATCTGACTGGAACCCAAACCACAAAATGAATTGGGGAGCTTTTCTAGTGAAGAAGTATGTACCAGCAGTCATACCTTCAAGACCAGATAGGAAACTGATATTTGGAATGCTGAAAAGTTCCCATATCTTCAAGTTTCTGTCTGTTGCACCCTGTGGACTATCCACACTAGATGTGTTGGAGTTCTATAACAACTCCAAAATCTTCACAAAGGTTGTGAATAATGAAGAGGAGAAATACATGCAGACTGAAGTTCAAGGACAAGAAATTGTCCTAGACTGCAAGACTTTCTGCAAGATATTCCGATTGAAAAATCGAGGAACAATTGAAGACATCAACATCAGGGATGCTCCCTTGATCCAAGGTGTTAAAGAGCTATTTGAATCAATCCAATTAGAGAATGCAACGGATTGCCCAGGAGACTTTATTCTGAAAGCCATCAGAACTAGTCATCTCCAGAAACACTGGAGTATTTTAGCTCTCATTCTGGTCCATTGGTTTGATGGCAACAAAGGTGGAGTAGACTAGATAAGCATGGAGAGATGGATGATGATGCATCTTCTGAACAAGAAGCATGAAGGGCAGGAAACCCACTTTAACTGGGGGAAGTACGCCTTTAACAAATTCCTTGGGCATATTGAAGAATTTGAGCCCAAGATCATCAATGGCTTTGCTGAGCCAAAGGCCAATATGTACTTTGGCCTCAGAATTTGTCACATTCTGGAAACAATGGGAATCACTCTCAGAGAGAGGCAGGAAATCCCAATCGCCAACTCCCTTTTCAGACACGCCTTTGAAGAAAAGAAGAGACTTGCTGCTGAGAAAGCTCAGAGAGAGGCAGAAGAGCTTGAAGCTGCCTAGCAAGGTGAGGAGGTCTCTGAGCAAGCTCAAGCTCAACCTCCAGTTGCCAAGAGAAAGAGGACTCAAAGCAAAAGAGCCTCCAAGTCCCTAAGCATACAAGAGGCACAACCTTCTGGAGACAAGATCTCAGAAGATGTTGGACGCCCAGAAAGGCAACTCCAGAATTCCCCAAGAATTCTGAGCCAGACTGCTCCAGAACTCTCCAGAGATGATAGAAACATCATAGATGGGTCTGCACCAACACTGGATAGTGAATCTGAGGATGATGAAGTACTTGCAAAAGTACTCAAAAGGTCCAAGTATGAGACCCATGGAGGAGCATCAAGCTCAGCCCCTCAGAGAGATAGGAGCCCCTCTGCCCAGCATGAAGAAGAAGGCCTGGGTGAGGAAGATAGAATGTTGGAAGATCCTGACATTGCTTCCACATTCACTATGCCAGCACAAAAGGTTGCTGAAGAAAACTCTATTCTTGAACAGGTTCCTGAGAAAGCTCAACTCTCAGAAAGGGATCAAACTAAGATGGAGACTCAGAATGATACTGCAGAGGAGACCAACAATGAGCACAGAGAGACTGTGGAATCACCACAAGTCCAAGAGACCAATGATCAGCCTGACCCTATTCAGGTAGCAAAAGTAGTTTGTATCTAACTTGTCAACATTAACATGTTAACTTGTTACTCATAAGCTTCATTTGGTACAGGCCAGCATGGAGACACACTTTCAGGGGGAAGTTAATTTGTCCACCCCTCTGAATGAAGAAGAGGTTCCTCCAACCTCAGAACAACAAGAAGAGTCTGTCCTACAGGTAGTTAAGTTATCTCTGAATAAGAAATAACTTGCTTGAAATATTCATATCTTGTGTTCTAACTTCTTAATGTCTCTTCTTAGGCTCCAACTGAGGAAGTAGTGGTGGTGGAACCAACACCCCAAAACCAAGAGATTCCAGAGGCTGAAAAGCTCTCTGAGGAAGTATTTACTGAGCCTTCTGCTGAGAAGGTAAGTAATCAGTTATAGTCTCCTTCAAGAATGCTCTGGAAAACCCACTACTAAATCTTTTATGTTTGTTCTTACAGGCTCAGTCAGAAGAACAATTGGATGGAGAAACAGTTGTGTTATCTCCTCCAAAGGAAACTGAAACTGCTGAACAAGCAGTATCTGCAGAAAAGGTGCCAGAAACCCCCAAGGTTTATGAGGAACATGCTACTGAGCTTCCTCACTTGGAAGTTCAAGCAGAAAGAAAGGATGCTGAGGATCAGACTTCTCCTCACACCAAAGTATCTGAGGTCTCTGAGACCAAACAAGCAGAAGTCCGAGC
This sequence comes from Plantago major, assembly GCA_026545765.1. Taxonomy (NCBI): domain Eukaryota; kingdom Viridiplantae; phylum Streptophyta; class Magnoliopsida; order Lamiales; family Plantaginaceae; genus Plantago; species Plantago major. The sequence continues at coordinate 641,270 of CM048841.1, forward strand.
AGATGAGCCTAGTGTTTCTACACAGGTATGCTCAGAAAGCTTACTTTTGCACACAGATACTAACACAAGTGGTTTGAACAATACTAACTTGATCCCTTTCTTTCAGGCTCAAAGTCTAGTGCCAGTTGATTTACTCAAGGCCTTCCAGAAGCACACTTTAAAGAAACATCTCGAGTGCTTCAGACAATGGCAGAAACTCAGAAAGGCTGACCGTTCTGAAGTGGCCAGAGTAATCGACGTCCCAGAGAAGAGAGCAATTGCCTTCAATCTGGAGGATCACATCCATGCATTGTTCCCAACAGAGTCCTACTCATTTGCCACTCTGATGCATGAAGACTACATTCATGAAGTAGCACAAAGACTTATAGCATATTTCAAGTCTGCGGATGCTCAAACCCAAGAGCAGATGGTTACCCATCCTGCCTTGCCCAGCAAGCTCACAACCTACCCAACTGAGCAAGAGGAAGTTAATGGGAGGATGATCACACTTCCTGATGTGATCAACCTGGTTTCTGAAGATGAGGAAGAGATGGACGAAAATGATTATCAAGAACCTCCCTCTGAGCATCCAAACCAAGAAGCAAAGAACAAGAGTGATGATGATGATGATGACCAGAATGATGATCCTCAACCTGGACAAGGTGGGATTCAGAAAGCCAACAACGGAAGTGGAGAACAGGCTATTCCTTCCAAGGTTCAGAGAGCCCCATCATCATCACCTCCCAAGTCTCATAAAGATATCCAACAGGCTGAGCACAATGATGCCATAGAAGAAATTTCAGCCGCTGAGTTCAGGATTAAACAACTCAGACAGAAGTTGGAAAAGAAAAGAGAATCAACTTAGAGTGCCAAGCACAAGTTGATGAGAAGGAAGCCAAGATTCAAAAGCTCAGAGAAGCTAATGCTAAAGAATTGGCCCTTCTGGATGGGCAAAGAAGTTTGGAAAGACAGATCAGCATTACCGCAGCTGAAATTGATGCCATGCGTACTGTTGATGAAGAAGCACAAGATGCTGAGGCTGCATCAGAAAGACCTTCTACATCTTCTCAGAAGGCCAGCACACTTGATGGAAAACAGAAGAAGATTGCCAATCTGCAAACAATCCAAGAAAAGGATTTTGACAGTGATGCTGAAGAAAACCGAAACTTGATCACCCCAGAAGAAGATGAGAGACTTATCACTAAGAAAAAGTTAGCCCTTCTGGCTCCTCAACTATTTTCTGCTCCAGGTGCATCAAGAAGTGATGAGCACAGGTCTAGAACAAGTGTTTTCTTAGAACTAAGAGACAGACTTGGTGCTCAAGACACTCAAGTCCTACAGTCAGTCCCAGAAGAGATGAAAGATTTGGCTGCCGCATTGCTAAACAGAGCAACCAAAGATAGCCCTCTCAGAAAGATCTAGCTTTGATCAGGGAAGATGACTGCAACAATGCCAACCTAGCACTAACAAAAGCCATCCATGCTACTCAACAAGCAGATGCTATTCTAAGGCCTCTTGAAGAGCTCAACAGAAAAGAGCAAGAATTGGTTAGGCAAAACAAGGACTTGAAGAAAGAAATCCAAGAACTGGTCAGGGTGCACAACAACCTCCAGAAAAACTTTGAATCACTCTCTGAAGCTTATGCTATCATGAGTCAATCATTCATGACTAAGGGGGAAGAAGAGATGACTCAGAAAGGCAGGGGAAGAAAAAGAAAACAATCAATTCCTCCCTCCTCAAGTCAACTAGTCATCAAGGACACTGGAGATGCCCCTGCTGAAGAAGTTGTTCCAGATCAACCAGCCAGAAGACTAAGAAGTATGGTTACTAGGGGAACCAAGTCCCTTAGGATCTCAGATGGGAACAACCAGAATAATCCTGAAGAAGGAGAAGACCAAGAAGAAGGAGAGGTAAGAGGTCAAGAAAGCTGCAAGCCTCACAACTGGAACCACAATGATGATGAGGATGAATCTGATACTGATGAGCATCCAATCCACAAGAGAAGAAGGCAAGCAAGCACCTCACAACCTCCTCTGGCAGCAAGGCCTTTGGTAGCCAGAACTCCTTCTGGAAATACCAAGTCAATACAAGGAACATCCACCAGCACAACCCCAAGGCAGGAAGAAAGGATTAGTGGATCTCCTGACAGAAGGCCACCAAACAGAAAGGCAAGAAGGGATTCCCAGTTTGGCAGAGTAAAGAGAGAAACTCATCAAGAAAGGCCAACTGATGCCCACATTGAGTATGTGAAGACTAGTAATGAAGAGTCTTCATATAGGTGCATTCTGAACAAGAGAGGGTATTGGATTCTGGAACTACAACATCTACTTGTCAATGATAAGTTTCCAACTCCCATCCTCAACCAGATCCTGAAATGGAGAGAAGGCATGCCAGAATTGCTAAAACCTGAGCACCTTCATGCCTGGCTAAACTTTGAAGTAGAAAAGAGGAATGAAGCCAGAAAGATGGATCTTTCTTTTGCCTGTCCTTACCCAAAGCCTGATGATGTACACAAGGTAAGAAAACTGGATGGTAGCTACAGCAGGAAGAACAAACTAGGTGTTTCAACCTATGAGTCATTCTATATGACATTGGATGAATACCTAGATGATATACACTATCTGGAAGAAATATACAAGTATTTCAACCTATCTCAGCTGCATATAGACCACTCCTGGGTCTGGGGAAAGTACTTCTAGGTCAAACACTTTCTGCAGAAGAATCACAAGCTTGGCAAAAGTTACCATGAAATATGTGACTTATCCAGAAAGACAGAGCTCTCTGTCAGAAGGATTCTTTATGACTATGTCCAAGAATGCGGAAAAGTGGATGATCATGTCAACTGATCCAGAAAGGGTGCTGAAGAACTTGAGGTATCTGAACCCAAGTTGCATTTATGAAGACTAGTAACTTTAGAATACTCTCTTGGAGCTTGGATTCTCCTTTGTTCTAATTTACTTAGTATGTTTTGTTACTTTTTGTAATCTTGCTGATTGTTTCTGAATTTAAAAGTTGCATCTTATTCTGTAAACTATACCTATCTGAAGATCATACTCTCAGATACATTCTAATAGATGACAACTTATCAGCAAAGATCACTTCTTGTGATTTGGTTGATGTTTACTTTCTGCACTTAATTCAACTAAAATTGAATATCATTTGAAATGATTAAGTGGTGGATTGTTTTCTCTTCCAGGATTACAAATTTGTAATAGGACTTAAAAGATAGTCATGGATGACTGATCAAAAAGGGGGAAATTTGTTAGGAATATCTGTTAGTATTTTGATCACTCATCACATGTTCTTATCTTAGCTAGAAAGGTGATTAAGTACTCTTGGTTCACTTGAACATTGTAAAAGAGGAAATCACTGAGTATGAATAGTCTAGTAAATCTTGTATTAGGATTATAGGTCTCTGACTGTAATTTTTATTTTCAGAAGACTATGAAGATCAATCCTAGCAATGGAGCTTTTCTGAAGATTAGAAGACTGAAGATTGCACAAGATTTATGAAGACATCAAGGTTTAGTCTAACTCAGAAAGACTATGTCCTTAATCCTTTCTTAAGTGTATTTACTTACTTTTGAAATATGATTCTGGACATATGACATCATGAGTATGGAGCATGCAAGCCATCAGAAAGGCTCATGTATCAGTTGAAGACTACAGGACAAGAAATAGTACAAGTGCATTAATTGCATCGGCAGAAAAGCCGCTGAAGCAGATCCTCTGAGACATGAGACAAGGACTTCTGAGTACTCATTTTAAGATAAGTATGGACTGAATTTGAATTGTGTCTAACGGATATCATTCCAACAACTCTCAAATTCATCTATATATATCACACACTTAGATGCTGAGAAATATACCTTAGAACGCTCTATCTTGCAAACTTACCATCAAGCAAAGTATTCTCTCAAGCACTCTACTACCCTTTCTGAAAGCCTTCTGTTGCTCGAAGAATCACTACTAGTTCTAAGTTGTCCTGAACCTTAACAAGAGATTGTTATTCGTGAAAGAGTTGAACTATCAGATACCCTTTCTGAAGCTCATTCTCCAGAACGGACATCAATTACTTGGGTCAGTAAAGAGCAGACTGCCATCCACTGAACAAGTGTATTAAGTAGTCTTGTTATATTAGGCTCTCTGAAAACATAACTGAAAAGTTATACGAGAAGCCTCACTGACAAACCTCATAACCAACACCATCAAGGCGTGGAGTAGAGGAAGTACTTGATTTGGAAAATCAAGGAATAACTCCAAGGTTATCTGAGTAGAGGAAGTACTTAGCTCTAGGAGCTGGGGAACAACTCAGGGGGAACAATTGGTTGGGAACCATTTGTTTGAGAATCTTAGAATATGATTATTGTAAGGTGAACTCAATTATCTGTTCTAGTGAATTCTAGGTCTCAGAAAGACCGAAGTGGATTAGTTGGAGGATTACGCCACCTCCAGATACCACTATACTTGTTGTGTCATTTACCTTTCTGTATTTACATTTCAGCAAAGCACACACACATACTTATTGTTTCTGCACTTAACCTATCTTAAAGTCTTCCGCGCTCTGAATTTAAGTATCAGAAACCCCCAGGTTTCTGAGAAACTGTGTTTATCGACAAAAGTTTTAAAAGACTATTCACCCCCCCCCCCCCCCTAGTCTTTTACTTTGCCGTTATCTGGACCAACACAACCCTAATGCGACTCAGGATAATCGTCGGTGTTCAAGACGTGACGACCAACCCCATAATAGGCATCCTGAAGAAAGTCAAAGAGAGAGAGAGAAAATCCGAACATGGATAATGAATACCGTGAAGAGGATCATGTCCAATCCTTTACCCGAGAGGAAATTGCTATAAAGCAACGAGCCCTAGCCGTCGAACAGGAACAATTGGAAAAGATGATCCGAGCTAGAGAAATTGTGAGTTTTGGAAGAGATCGAGACCGAAATCCGAGTCCGCTAACCGCCATTGTCCGAGCTGCCCTACTACCGGAGAACAGGATGATTCCTGTGAACCTTGACAAATATGATGGGACCACGTGCCCGGTAGGACATCAAGTCAGATTTGAAAGTTCTATGTCCGGTTACGGATTCAGTCGGCATAATCATGTGAATGCCTTAGTCGGAACATTCTATGGTAAAGCCATGAATTGGTGGTTGGAACTAAGACCAGGATCAATCTCAAGTTATCAACAACTTTTGGAGATTTTCATCCACAACTTTGAGAACTACATAACCAAGAAGAAACCTATCACCTTTATGACAAACACTGTGCAAAAAAGAAATGAGAACTTAAGAGCCTTCATAACTCGGTTTAACGAGGCGCTGCTCTCCGTTGAACCTCATTCCTTGAAAGAGAAATTGGCATACCTATACTCAAACTCCAAGCATGAAGGCTTGCGAGCACTTATTTCTGAAGGAATAGTGAAAAGCGAATGCATGCTAGACGATGTCGTTGAAGGATTTATGATAGGGGAAGAATATCAAAAACATTACCCAACTAGAACTGAGGAAAGGGACATGAAGAATGAGAAAAATGAGAACAAGTCCCAACAAAATCCCTGTAATGAAAAGAAAAACAACGATAATTACAAAGGATTGGAGACTAGAAGGAGAAGTTCTCCTAGGAGATATGCAAATTATTCCATTCTTAACACTCCCCGGACTGATATTCTTGCTGCCATAGAAGACAAGGGATATGGGATAGCATGGCCCAAAAAGTTCAAGGAGAACCGACAATCTCGAAATTCCAATTTGTTCTGTCGTTTCCATAAGCAACCAGGGCATTCAACGGAAGATTGTGTGGATTTGAAGAATGAAGTTGAAAGACTCATTGAACTTGGGTACCTAAAAGACTATATCATGCGCCGAGATAGCAGCGGTAACCCAGCCAAAGAAACGCGACAGAGAGCGAGATCTCCTGAAATAGCCCCACCAGGTAGACTGGAGAAAAGTGCCCGGACTCGATCCGTCCAAGATAATGACCGTCATAATTTTCAAGAAGATTACGAGAATGCTCCACAAAAAGGGGTCATTGGGAGCATCACCGGTGGACCAGCTGGAGGTGATAGTCGGAATGCCCGAGAGTGGACAGCAAAGAATATCCGGAGATCCGACGAAACCATGGTGAACACAGTTCAAAAAGGGTTCAACCGTATCTCCTTTGATGACTCGGAAGTTCCTCCAGTCTGCATAGGACAACGCAAAATCAATAATCCCGACCTACCTCTAGTTATCACACTAGACATTGCCAACTACGGTGTGAAGAAAGTGTTAGTTGATAATGGAAGTTCCGCCAATATCAACTTTTCAGAAACTTTGGCCAAAATGGAACTAAAACCCGAAGGACTTAGGAGTGTTATTACATCCTTGCAAGGTTTCGGCGGAGGAGAAGTAAGGCCTCTTGGAAGTGTTTATCTAGCCGTCTCAATCGGCCAAATGCCTTGTCGAGTGACAAAGGAATTACAATTCATGGTGGTAGACTGCCCCTTTGACTATACTGTACTCTTGGGCCGACCTGGAATTAACACTTTTAGGGCAATACCATCAACACTCCATCTCAAGATAAAGTTCCCAACTCCTTTCGGAGTGGGAGAAGTCAGAGGAAACCGGAGAGAAGCCTGGGAGTGTTACACTCTATCTGCCAAAAGAATGTCACAACCCATTCTGAAAGGAGGCTCACATCCCGACCTCGACCCAAACCAAGGAACCAAGAGAATGTGCTTTCCGATCACTTCAGTGGGAAGCATAGAAGATTACAATGTCATTCCCGAGCAACCTGCATAGAAGATTACAATGTAAGAACCTGCTCCGAGGAGATGGTAAGAACCTGCTCCGAGGAGATGGTGAGGACCTGCTCCGAGAAGATGGTAAGAACCTGGTCCGAGGCCACGGTAAGGACTTGCTCCGAGGAGATGGTGAGGACCTTCTCCGAGGAGATGGTAAGAACCTGGTCCGAGGCCATGGTAAGAACCTGCTCCGAGGAGATGGTGAGGACCTGCTCCGAGGAGATGGTAAGAACCTGCTCCGAGGAGAGGGTAAGAACTGGTCCGAGGCCACGGTAAGAACCTGCTCCGAGGAGATGGTGAGGACCTGCTCCGAGGAGATGGTAAGAACCTGCTCTGAGGAGAGGGTAAGAACCTGGTCCGTGGCCACGGTAAGAACCTGCTCTGAGGAGATGGTGAGGACCTACTCCGAGGACATAGTCTGACCTTATCCGGCCTTAGGGAGCCTAGGATATGGTGCCTAGGACGTGGTCCGGGGATTGTCCCTGGGGCGTGGTCCTATCCTGCCTTCCTTGGATGATTTTTGCTAAGTGCTCCACTGACCTCATCTTCTTTTGCCTTCTCAAAACTTTATAGGAAGAGCGTGATGATGTCCACTTAAGACTTGATGGAGTCATCGGGTAAGAGTGGTTGAGAAGGTAAGAGCCTTCATGTTATCATTCAGACCATTTGACTCCATCCGGCTCTCATACCTAGTTAGATGACCCACGGGAGAAGTATCACCGTAGTATTTCTCATGAGCCTTTACCATTCTTTTTCCAGAGTAGCGTTTTGAGTTTCTAAGGCCTTTTGTTGGAGGTAGATCTCTTCAGCGGCGAGCCTCTCACCAGTCCTTGGATCGATTGCTACATCCGGAGGAAGATCCTGAATTTGAACCACCGGGATACTTTTGGCCATGTGATCCCTTACTCTATGCTGAGGAGCCAGAAAGCGACTAGGACCTACTTCATCGGTCCTCGGCCTGATCGGACTTCTTTCGTGTTGGCCTCGGGACGCTACTGTTCTCCTATTAAGAAGGTTGAGATGATCTTCCTGTTGAACTTGTTCTCCTAATCTTTCGAAAATGGAGCGGTGTTCATTTCTAGATTGAGCCGGCTCAGCTTGCCTAGGAACCGCCAAGGGTGGAGTAGCTTGAGGAGCCTAAACATTGTTAGAACCAAAGCATCCTTGAATAGTAGCGAGTAAGAAGCCAAACTGGTTCTCACTCATCCCAAACTCACTTGGGCGAATGACCTACCCGTTTGGAAAAGTGAAGTTTCTTTCGGGAGGAGGACCATGTGTTCCTGGCGGAGGAACCTGTCCTTCAACTCCGAGTGCTTAAGTTCTTATTGGAGGATCAGCGGCTCTTTCCTCCTACGAAAAGAGACTAGCAGTGCGGCCATCACTTAGATAGTCCATTGTGTTTCTTGAAGTGGCTCTCGCCACCCTCCTCTCCGAGTGGGAGGTCTGCCTCTTTGCCTTGGGGCGGGCGTCCCAACCGCAATAGTGTTGGTTCTTACGGACCTTCTTGGTCTTGCCATTACTGAAGAGAACGGAACTTTTCGTAAAGATTCCCACAGACGACGCCAAAATATTGAGGGTATAATTCCCCCAAACACTTAATGAATTTCCCTTGCTTTCCTTCACGCTAAGTACCTAGACCACCTTTGAGTAAGAACCGCCTTGCTTGTAAGAACCAAAGAGTAAGAGCCCATAAGAACCGTCGTACTGATAAGAGGCGATGCGTAAGGACCTGCACAAGTAGCTTGGAGAGGGGGGGTTAGGACCGTAGACCCGGTTTGTTAAGTGTCAAACCGTTCCGAGACTTTACTCAAGAGAGACTAAAGATCTACTCTGTATAATAGTCGGGAAGGTAAGAGTCCGGGAAGAAGGCTTGACTTACTTTGCATTATGAGGATATGTCCATATTTATAGGTTTCCCTTGAGAAAGGGAGGACTCACAAGATCGCGCCAAGTGTAAGGCTCAGATCGTGCCAACAATGCTGTATTAGGCCCATGGCCCAATGTCTTGATAGGCCTATGGCCCAATAGGTTGGTTCGGATAGGACATCCCGCTTAGGACTGTAGTCCGTGACAAAGTGGTTAGGACGTCCCGCTTAGGATATTAGTCCGATAGAGCGGTTAGGACGTCCCGCTTAGGACTGTAGTCCGTGACAGATCGGTTAGGACGTCCTGCTTAGGATAGTAGTCCGATAGAGCGGTTAGGACGTCCCGCTTAGGACAGTAGTCTGATAGAGCGGTTAGGACGTCCCGCTTAGGACTGTAGTCCGTGACAGAGTGGTTAGGACGTCCTGGTTAGGATAGTAGTCCGATAGAGCGGTTAGGACGTCATGGACATATTCTTGTATCAACATATGTCCCCCTAGTTTCCAAGTATCTTTGTAGAAGATAGTTGTGGAACTACAGTGTTCGGGGAGCTTAGAATGCCTTTGGCGCCTTGGACATATTTCTGTATCAACAGTACTCCCTTCGTCCCGGAGAACTTTATACATTAGGGTTGACGTGCATTTTATGCGAAAAGTTAAGCAATGATAAAGTATGAAAAAAATGGACAAAAGTGTACTTTGAGTGGCAAAATGTATAATTTGTGTGTAAAGTTGAAATTGTTTATTATTTGTTGGGTGTAGGGTAACTTCCCTTTTTAGAAATTTATGAAGTTCTGCGAGACTGAGGGAGTAGGGTAGAAAGAGAATGATAATTATAAGTTGAATTAAAATGTTTGATTTTTAAGTTATGCCAAATGATTGAAACTTTTTTTACTTATGTTTTGTTGTTTTAGTGCTATAACAAACACCTAAAATAAAGATGTTCACATGTAAAATAATTATAAGTAGTACTAGTATATAACCAAAAACATTGGCGCGTGTAGATTGAGAAGCGCGTGATGGATTTATCTGTCCGCATAACTCAGCAGAACCAATCCAAGTCTTGTGGCTACTCCAATCTTCTTTACCTTCGATTGCTAGCTAAGGATGTATAGAATTATAAGTTTATGGGATATGATGATTGACGGGTTAGGATCCATTCCAATTGCAAAGCAATAAGCAGTCTCAAATTGGAATTGGTAGCTGGTAATATATGAATTCTTCAACACTCACTCATTCCATTTAACTCGCTAAACCTTAAGTTGAAATTTCCCTGAAATTCTTCAAATTTTGTTCTTCAATTTCTCTGTTTATGGCTACTCCGACCAGACAGTGCAACGGTGTCTGCAAATTCCGCAAGGTAAATTAAAGTACTTAGTCTTATAAAAGTCCTATACTATTTGGAAAGTCCAAAAAGTCCCCTTGGTTTCTACAGAAATTGTCTAGTTTTTACGTTGGCCTGTTTTTAATTTCGCGGGTCAAAATTAACCGGATTTTGCGGGTCAAAATGTATTCGGGTCATACCATTTTATAATGGTTATAGTATAAATAGGTTTTCTTCCCCTTTCCTTCTCCTTATTTCTCTACCGTTTCTTCAGTTCCGTCTATTTTCTCTCAAATTTGGTGAAGAACCCTAATCTACTCATTTTCACTCGCGATCATCAGGTTTGTTTCGTTTCTCTTCGATTTTCAGTGTTTTAAAGTTGTTGTTTATCTGTTTCTGAGCTTTTTCATTTCGATTTCGATTTCTAGTTTCTTTAATGGCCGGATCGAGCTTGAATGTTGATGTAGTCGGTGCCGATGGAGATTTCGGTGGTGTAGATACTACCGTTGGTCCTATTTGTAGGTGAGTGAGCGAGGATTTCAGCCTATTTTGAAGCGGATCTTTGCCGATGAGCTTGTTCCCACGCATTTGATTGATTCATTACCGGAACCTGCAATGATGATCGTGACGAACACTCTACACAAATTTCGCCTACTGCTCTCCTTCCGATCTCCAGAGTTACACCGTACCTGGATCTAAGGTTGCCTATGCGTTGGTTGCTGATGTCTTCGTTCTCTCTATTGCATATCCTTTTTTTCCTGCGATTTGCTCTTTTCACTTGCCGTTTATTGTTTTGTGTATTGTGCCGTTGGATTGAAATGATTTCGAGGTAAATTAGTTTAAGTTTAGGCTATGATTCCTATGAATGTAGACTGTGATTGTGGAGTTGGTGTTTTAAGTGCTTCTACACATGCGCCTGATGATTCTGCTCCTTTATTTTTTCCTTCCATTTTGTGTGTACTATAGGTGTGATGTCAATGTTAGTGGATTATAATGAATCCGTAATTCAGATAATTGCATCTGCTAAATTTACGCAGACTGCATGAACAATAACTTCAATACTATTGTGCTCTTCCATTTTTGTTACGATTTGGTGGTGTAAATACTACCGTTGGTCCTATGTATAGATGAGTGATTCAACTTGAAATTATTGCTGTTTATTGGCGATTTTACGGAGTGCTACATTTTACGAAATTGTAGCGTGTGGAGAGAATTAAGTTACTTCTGTTTGATGGCGTGATTCATTGTTTCTGGAATGTGCGATCGCAAATTCGAGTTCAATTTTATGGTTTGTAATTGAATTTTATGTTACAGGCATGTGTAAGTTAGTTTCTGATGTGTTGATGGTGTTTGTTGAGTTTTGATATGAATGTTTTTGCTAGATCTGTTGATTTACAGTTTTAATTTATGTTTTTGTCTAATTTTTAGAGGATATTGTCTAGTTTTTAGTAAATATTGTGTAGTTTTATTATCAAACATGAACATAATTGTCTAGGAAGTTTTGTCTAGTTTTTAGAGGATATTGTCTTGTTTTTATGAAATATTGTCTAGTTTTATTATCAAAAATGAACATAATTGTCTAGAAATTTTGTCTAGTTTTTAGAGGATATTGTCTAGTTTTTAGGAAATACTGCCTAGTTTCATTATCAAACATGAACATAATTGTCTATGAAGTTTTGTCTAGTTTTTAGAGGATATTGTCTTGTTTTTACGAAATATTGTCTAGTTTTATTATCAAACATGAACATAATTGTCTAGAAATTTTGTCTAGTTTTTAGGAAATACTGCCTAGTTTCATTATCAAACATGAAGATAATTGTCTATGAAGTTTTGTCTAGTTTTTAGAGGATATTGTCTTGTTTTTAGGAAATATTGTCTAGTTTTATTATCAAACATGAACATAATTGTCTAAGAAGTTTTGTCTAGTTTTTAGAGGATATTGTCTAGTTTTTACTAAATATTGTCTAGTTTTATTATCAAGCATGAACATAATTGTGTAAGAAGTTTTGTCTAGTTTTTGGAGGATATTGTCTAGTTTTTAAAAAATATTGTCTAGTTTTATCATCAAACATGAACATAATTGTGTTTTTAAAGTTGTTTTCAGTTCGTTTTCTGTTTAATCGGTGATTTTAACCTTTTTTTCTACTCGTTTTTGCTTGATAGGTATTAAATGGCGGAATCGAATACGGAACAAGTGAACACGGAGCTTCCTCTCCTTCTTAATTCTGTTTCCGGTATAGTTTATTCGCTAGATCTGTAGTTTTTTAGATCTGTGGTTCATTTTGTGTGAAACTATCTAGGTTTTAGTATTTATTGTCTAGTTTTACATGTTACAGGCATGTGTAAGTTAGTTTCTGATGTGTTGATGGTGTTTGTTGAGTTTTGATATGAATGTTTTTGCTAGATCTGTTGATTTACAGTTTTAATTTATGTTTTGTCTAGTTTTTAGAGGATATTGTCTAGTTTTTAGGAAATATTGTGTAGTTTTATTATCAAACATGAACATAATTATCTAGGAAGTTTTGTCTAGTTTTTAGAGGATATTGTCTTGTTTTTACGAAATATTGTCTAGTTTTATCATCAAACATGAACATAATTGTCTAGAAATTTTGTCTAGTTTTTAGAGGATATTGTCTAGTTTTTAGGAAATACTGTCTAGTTTTATTATCAAACATGAACATAATTGTCTAGGAAGTTTTGTCTAGTTTTTATTAAATATTGTCTAGTTTTATTATCAAACATAAACATAATTGTGTCTGAAGTTTTGTCTAGTTTTTATAGGATATTATCTAGATTTTATGAAATATTGTTTAGTTTTATTATCAAACATGAACATAATTATCTAGTATGTTTTGAGTTAGTTTTTAGAAGATATTGTCTAGTTTTTATAAAATATTGTCTAGTTTTATTATCAAACATGAACATAATTATTTAGGAAGTTTTGTCTAGTTTTTAGTGGATATTGTCTATGTTTTACTATAAATTGTCTAGTTTTTTGTATAAAAATTATATGTTTAGTATAAATTGCCTATGTTTTACTGTAAATTGTCTATGTTTTACTGTAAATTGTCTAGTTTTTTTTGTATAAATTGGCTATGATTTAGTAGAAATTGTATATGTTGTTTGTTGTTGTTGGTTTAGTTTTTTTGTATAAATTGTCTATTTTTTACTATAAATTGTCTAGTTTTTTTAATTAAATATTCTATGTTTTAGTAGGAATTGTATATGTTTTTTTTTTATGTTTTTGTTATATGTATTAGGTTTTCGTAAAAATGGTGGCCGGACAAAGAAATTGAAACGTTGTGGAAGAAGGTGTCTACGAACAAGTCGAGTGTGATGAAAGCTATTTTGTAGATTTATTTAATGTTTTTAAAAATACATGTATTTTTATAGGTTGTAAATTTTTGATTATTTTGTATACTGAAATTTATTGTTTGATGAATGAAATTGAAGTTCATGTTTATTTTTCTAAATTTTTTTTCATTGGATAAATAGGTTTATTCTTAATGTATGCATTAAACATGTATACGTTTTACTAGAAACATAGACATTTTGATCACAAAACTAGACAATTTGATGTAAAAATCATAACATGTGGTTTTGGATGAACATTTATGAGCTAAGTAACTTATTTAAAAAAAAATCATGGTGACCATGAAAATTAATCAGTATATAGTTTTTAAGGTAAATTATCTAGTTTTAACGTTTAAGTGGACTTTTTGGACTTTCCTATATATAAGGGATATTTCGCAAAACGGACTCAAATTAAAGATTGATGGTTTTCAATTTTTATGTTTATCGTTGTTGGTGAAATTTGATTTAATTAGTTGAATTATTAGTACGCGATTTACTCTCGTATAATTATATACCAGCAAGGAATTTTGCCCAAGAGGGAGTCCTCAAGATCTTTCGATCTAATTGTGTCTTTTTGAGGTTTTGGGTCCAGTAGCGATTCTGAGGACCATGTTTTGTTTAATTTGTTTGGACCTGTAACCAGTTACATCACTTATGCACTGGATGTTGATTTTGAGTGAAATATAATTTTAACCTATTCAAAAGAAATTATGTGATTTCAATTGGGGAGCTAACGCTCCAGTACAATGTCGGCCGAAAAATTGGTCTCCACCCTTTACTTTTTTATATGATCTCATACAAATACAAAACCTATGAAATCATTAACAATGTAGCCACAGTATAGGTCTGACAATAGCATGTGTCTCCTATTATGGCTGGTTGCCACACTCTACACAATTATTACACTCCCGAGGCCATTAATTTGCATCTTCAGTATTGATTCATGCCGCCCAATGAAGCCAATCACTTTTCATTTTTTTAGAAGCCACATTATTTGATGCCTGCTTCTATTGAATGATCTTTCTACTTCAATTACAGAAAAAAGTTGTGTTCTACCAACATAACGAGAGATGAATTCCGACGATGAAGCTCCGGCACACGATCGTGTTCGTCGCGGCGATGGAATGATGCCCGGTCCGACAGGTGAGCTCATGAAGATGGATATCCCGAAGCGCAATCAATCTCATTCCGAAGCTTCTGTAGACAATGTTTCGAATGTGGAAAAAGGCAAGTCAAAGATGGAAGATGACGATATACAGCTTTCCGAGTATTCCGACAACGATGAACCAGGTATGTAATGTTTTAAATAATGGAACCCCCAATTAAACCTTGCATCTCTATTTGTAACAAGCTCACAAGTCTTGCTGTTCTAATTACAAGAACATGGTTGTGATGATGGCACCCTAATTCCTGTATATGATGATGTTCCTTACAACAGGAGAACAAGCAACAACCAGTCAAGTGCTATGTAGTTTGTTTCGCTCCTACATTTTTATTGTCTACTTCAATCTGTTAATCTTTGTGTCAACATTCTTATTTTTTTATCTTCCTATTTGTCATATGTGTATGCCTAAAGCAACTCCGAACGTATCATCTCAAGAAAGCCGCAAGCGCGTAGCCCGTTCGATTGTCTCAAAGGGTACTTGATTATAATTAGTACATTCTTTTGTTATTGCATTGCACATTAATCCCCATTATATTTTCAATGTTATTATTGCAATTTTCCCATATTCAAGTGATTAGGGATGATACTATAAATAGGATTCTTACTAAATATGTTTCTAAACATATACATTTTCTAAATGTGGTAGTCCCAACAACAGAAGTTGGTGAGGCCCTAATAGATTCAGTCACAATTCCTCCAAGTATACGCTGACCGAGTCTGCTTGAATCACTTGTCACATGAGCAAGCGTGCATGAGTGATTAAAATGTGCATCCTTAATGAAAAAAGTCTCAGTAACACGATCCAATGCCGCCTTGACGAACCACTTACAGCCATCTTGTTCGCGCAGCTTGCATTTGGCAACCACATACTGGCCGTCGTTTCTTGTGTAGTCGAATTGGAAACCCAATTTGGCAGCATATTTGACAAGCTTTGCACGGAATTCTTGGACGCCTCCTTCGAACTCCTGGCCAACCTCTTTGATGTACTCCACCCATTTTGCTGATCTTAAACGGGGATCATCCTGCCGCAGATTGGGCATGAAGTTTGGGATCCTCGTCGTTGCTCCGGGGTAAAACTCTCCTGTCCTGTGGCGCGCCTCCCAGGCTGCTCGGCTGTTATGCGGTTGAGTAGCTTTGCGCTTGGTGGGGTATTGAGCTTCTTAGGATTGATGTGATTCATAATCAGTTCCATATGGTTCTGATGGGCCGCTAACAAACGTGTCGCTGCTGTGAGAATTTGATGGGGACCAAGAGTTCCTGCTATGATGTAATATCTGTTTCTCATTTCTAAAATACTGTGGCAGAGTGGCACCTGGGTTGGGCGACATCCTAATCACTTGGTCGGCTGTCTGCTGATCCGGATGAGATATACCGATGTACACTATGCTTTGCTTCAGCACTCGGCATAGCAATAGCATATTTTCGTACTCTGCGTCGCAGGCTAAGGAGCATTTACTCCCTTTTTTTATTTCAAATGTGAACGCGGGTGGCTCCGGTAATGGAAAGTTTATGTTGGCTGCGTAGACACAAATGAAGGTAGGCTGATTACATGAACACAACTACAACTAATGAATAAAGAAAGATGGGCTAGCTAATTTGTAATTTGAACACAAATGAAGGTAGTCCTAGTCTATGTATGTTCTCAATCTGCGAATGAATTTGAACTCAGCTATCATAAACAAAGGTGCCATTGTGTCCACACTTCAGCAAGCTTGCTAATCCAAATTGGAACTGGTTTACTACGACTGTTTGAATAGCTTAATTTACCCTTAATTCTGATGTTTTTTTTTATCGCATAGCTTCAGTATCAATAAAAAAACAGAAACAACGCTACTCGAAATATCTGTACAATCAGAAGCTTGCTGTCAATTAGGTTCAAAAACATACTTATCAACAAGTACAACAACTCGATAGAAACTCGCCTAAATTATCGACACTAGCATTGAACTGAAAATTAAATTGGGGCTAAATGGAAACGACATACCTCTGAATTTATCGATGAATTTAGTGAAGTCCGTGGCTTCGCCGGCTGTAATCTGAGCCCATTGATTTCCGGCTATGCATATTAGTGTAATGTCGATCTCATTTTCCTGAGGATCCATGAGTTGCAGATGAATGGAAGTCCAGTACGAAATTTGAATTTGAATTGAAGCTGATATGGTTGCATTTGCTTTTCTCCTTTTGCTCTTCTCCCTTTGCTCTTCTCCATAACTGCTGAGTGAAATGAAAATTGCAGAGTCCCAATACACTGTCTAGCCTGCCACCTAACTATGTAGCTATAGGTAGCTATTTAAAATGTTTTGATGTCAACTGGGCCAAACGTATGTCAAAAAAATGTAAACGTATTTCAATAAAATGATGGGAAAAGTTTACGGGTAGGGACAGAGAAATGTCCACATTTCGTACTGGACCTTAATTTACCCGATTTCAATTCAGTTTAGCTTAAATGTTTTTTATACTACAACTAAATTCAAATTAGATCAGTTCAGATGAAGAAAACAGAACCTTAATCTACTCTATCATATATTTCTTCATTATGTTATTGGTTTAGTATATTGTGTAAGTGGTGATCTATTTGCTTTGTGATTGCACTTTAGGAAACTGGAATCTGGTATGGTAGAAAAGGCTGTTACGACTGAACTTATAAATGAAAATTAAATGGTTTATATAAACTCATATCGCACCAAAATGGTTTATATATACTCATATCGCACCAAAATAATGGCTAGCTTTGCAACATAAAATTTGAAAATAATAAAATTATTTTACAATTGCAGGTGAAAGATTCGCTTCGTATGGATCACACAAAAGTTATGAATTGTGGTGCGAAGTTATTAATTAATTTTTTTATCGTTTAAAGAAAAAAGAGGCTTAGTTGCATTTTCGATTTTAGAGTTGGCTTTCTGCGAAAAATATGGGACCCTGAATTCCAACTGAATCCTAAAGTCCCAATCCCGAAGAATCCTGACTTGATTATGGGATTGGAACTTGAAAAAATTGTCTCAGTTCCAAATTCGCAATCCTGAAATTCGATTCAAAGTCCTAAATATCCCACCCCTACATATTAACACGCATATCGTAGCGTGTTACGCAGATTCTAGTTAATAATAATACAAAACATTCAATATTATAATAATAAGACATAATAAAAATCCACTTACTAAAACATTATGAAAATATTATTTAAAACATTTTACTGACACATGTTCATTCCTCGGATATTTCACTAATACATGTCGATGAAACAATATACTATATCACATGTATTATTAATTAATTAATCAATTATCTCCCCGTTATGCTAACGGGCCCCTTTTAACTCCACAAGCGGACGGACGGAGCCTCAAAAGATAATAGGGCATGCCATTGCCCAGCAATCTGCTTAAATTGATGACTGTTTTCAACCAACACCGGGACGAATCTCCTCAGCTTTCATCGAGCCAAGATAGAGCAAATTTCTTTCGCAAACCAACAGAACATCAGGAATATACTACATGTCAGAAGTCGGAACTAAAATAGATCATGGTATAGCAGCAGCTCACATTTCACTTACTCAAAGCCAATAAACATTCATTTCAGCACACCCCTCAGAAGATATATTCCGGTATCTCTGCTCAAGTCCATCATTTTCATCATCCTTGATCTATATTACTGAATTACATTACAGTCAGAAAAGTATTGGTTTTGCTTACTCAGAAACTTCCTCCATAAACTTTTGTACATTGGGATGCCAAGATCGAGCCATGGTTTCATGCTTCCATCAAAATGCAAAACTGCTGCCATCTTAACAGCTTCCTGATCCACTCCATAATTATGACCGAGACCTGACACCACCCAACTATCCTCGAGAGCATACATTAGACCTTGAAAAGTAAGTAAGCTAGCACTTAGGGTAACAGTTTCAGACGATGACCCCCCATCTCTTGTCATCTGCTACAGCCATTAAAAAGGAAAAGGGAATACAATTAGAAAAACCTGCAGACTAAAAAATGTAGTGCATGTGGTGCTTGATAAAAAGGACACTTTGGTGACAAACCAATTAATCAACAACATAGATAGAGTATAATAGTTCTTTAATTTCCTAAAACCATTCAAACGAGCTCTAAGTTTAAGTGAAGATCATGCCGTCAGGGCATGAGGCACATCTATATTCCGTAATCTAAGCAAATCTAGCTAGGGGAAAACAGAGGCGATCGTGTAGAGGAATCATGAGGCACTTGACAAACAATGATGGGGAAGAATGCATGAAGTCTCAACAATACAAATGATGATAAAGTTGTCTAAGCCTCCTCTGAAACTTTCCATGGATGCCTAATTTCAGAGTGATTCTAATTTCTAGCCATAGAGGATGACGCATGCCCCAGCAAGAGGTGGTCGTGCTAACTGCCAACCGATCAGCAGAATCAACTATAGTTTTCCAGTTGAATGTTTGAGCTTAAAGTTTAAGAGGTCAAAGAATATCCATATCCTAATTTCGAAATTTCAAGATTTCAGCGCGGTTCCTAAACTTCATGTTTACCGTTGATGCTATTTCTCCTTTGGTTCTCATGTTGTCTTTCTGTGCCCTCTCCCATCGTTTTCTCAAACTGAAAGAACCACGTTTATTTATTTATTTTTGTAGATGAACCAGACATTAAAAAGAATGGAATGACGGCAGAGAAGAAGAAAAATATCAAACATTTAAGAGTTGGACTAACCTCGTGCACCGACTTCTGATATATTTCAGTAAGGTTAAGTCTCCTCCACTTAGATAAATCAATAATATTTATTCCTGTTGTCCAAGCGCATGAATTTTCATCAATGACACTACTAGAGAGGTAATTTTTCAGGTCAAACAGCTTTAAGGAACAAAACTGTACGGCACCATTGACTTTTCCTCCCATGTCAAGGTTCCACAGGAATGACAAATCTCTCTGAACGATGACATCATCGTCCAAAACTACAACTTTCTCCAATGCCTGAAATAGCTTAGGAAGGACATAATGGGAATGTGAAAACATAGATAGATAGTCTGTTATAATCTCAGTGGTGGAAGATACTTTGTCAAACCTATGAAAGGAAACACGAAATTCTTCAGGCAATGATAGATGTAATGGTGCCACTTCGGCATTATTATACAACTTGGCATCTTCAATATCCAAAACCCGTACTGCAGCATCACCGTACTCGTTCACAGCAAACCATAATTTCATTGCAAAGTAATTTTCCCTGTCAGTCACCAGATGAAAAACTAATTTTTCACTTTCCTGCAAACAGAATAAAAACTAATAAGTTTGATATTAAAATTAAGCAAGAATGAAAAGAAAAGGGCATGAAAGACCAGTGTAACAAGCCATACTTTTGCATGTGCTACAGTTGAGTTGATTACAACAGAAGAGGCAAGTATATTCTTGGAAAAGATGATATAGTGATACAGGTTCGGGTTCACAAATTTCTCTAGCAGTGTTCTCTCAGTATCAAGTGAAGATTTAAAATACTCGACAGTTAAGCGCATTGATAGACAATGCAGACTTTTTGGCATGGTTTGAACAGCAAGTTTGTACAGGAAGGCGCTCTGTTTCGTGTGAAAATTAGCTTCATCCTCCGTCAGATCCACGAGCTGTCTAAATTTTTTATCAACATTATTACAGTCTACGTGGCATGATTTTGCTTTTGCTACTGCAGCCTCCATTTTGACTAGCCTCTTCCCGTTCCTATTAACAAGGTCGAAATCTTGCATTAGTTTCCCAGAATACCAAAAAAAATCTTGTAAATCTAGAAGAAATGTACAATTGAGGAAACTTGATCTATGCTCTGATGTACATCAAAAGACCTCCAGAAAAACTTAATTATCAAATGTATAAATGCAGGCTCTCTAATAAAATCACGTAACTAACAAAAATAAACCCACAGAAATCTAGGCTGCCCTAACTCCAGAAATAACTTTGGTTGGAGTTCAGCTTATAGTAAGAGGAAGAACGCATTATGCTAGATTTAGAGCAGAAAGTCCAGAACAATAATTGGCTAGAGGTTTATTTATAGGTAATCTCAAATACAGACAATACATGTATTATAATTGCAAATTAGGCAGAAATGACATAACTCATACTCCAATAAGCATTAAATGTGGCTGAACCAGATTATTACTTCATTAGTTTTTCAGACAGACCGCCCAGGTCACGATCATTTGTTTCATATAGGCTATAGCCATCATCAGCCTATCATATAGAAATGTTAGCATCCTTCACATAAAAAGGTCCACTGAGCAGATTTGTTCAATCAAATATGAACAGAAGCTAAATTATAATTCATACTTTAACAAACAATGGAACCAGATTATTTTTAAATTCAGTGACATATACTCAGCCTATCACATAGGAATAAGCTTTTCAGAAGTCAGAACTCTCCGTTAGGCGTTAGTATCCTTCACATAAAAAGGTCCACTGAGCGGATTTGTTCAATCAAATATGAACAGAAGCTAAATTATAATTCATACTTTAACAAACAATGGAACCAGATTATTTTTAAATTCAGTGACTTATACTTTAACGGGCATTTAGGTCAGGAAAAGCGGCAAATTCAAATTTGTGTTTCCACATGGTCAAGCATATAATAGACTCTCAGACTGTAACTGAGGTGGTAATAGAATGACGGGCAAACAGAGAACAGAAGGAAGCACAGTGGCGTAGAATATAGATAAACGCAGACACTCACACATATCTTGCATAACTAAAGGGTTATGTTTGAACATACTGAGGAGGGATATCTTTATCTGTTGTAGTTTCACCAAGAACACGCTCAAAATCCTGAATGTTTTGCCTCAATTCATGTGACAATTTGTCCTGGGCAGGGATTTTGGCAATACTTGGATAATATGCGCGAGCAACAAATAGGAGATCCTTCATCATCTTCACCACGGAGTCTTCCATTTTCTCTCTATGTTCTCGGTGCCACAAGCAATAACTTCCGAATTTTATTTCACAAATAATGTCATTCTCATCAGCACTGACCATGCCTTTACTGGTGCTGTTTCTAGCAAGAACGCCAGTGTCCTGCAAACGGAGCAAACCATATTCAATGGTTTTAGGTAATAGATACATAAACCAAAATCCAGGAAAGATCAATGATAACCACATAAATATACCATTGTGACTTGCTTCGGAAGATCTCCTGGCATGGGGAGACCTGTACACAAATTCAAGACGTGCACGATGAAAGGGAAAAAAAGAAGGAAAAAAACAAGTCACCCTCTTTTGGTTGGGGACACTGATCCGAGGTATGAAAAAGTGTTTGACTACAGTAACCTACCAGTTGTGACATTCTTAGATCCCTTGATATCTCCAGACTCCTGCCAATGTCAAAAAAGGGAAAAAGGAAGAAGAAAGCAAATAAGTATTAAGTACATCAAATCTCCAAGTAAAAAATAAGTTATTTCACAAGCAAACTGTGCAAGAATTGTAGATGCATGAAAATTCCCCATTTGTCAACCCAAGCTAGTAGGACAAGTCATGCATTAAGTTATACAGGACCAAAGGTCATGTATCCATTGTTACGGCCTTGATATTCACCATGCATTTTTAGAAAAAATTGAGGCTGGAGGTGTTCCTGAAAATGCTAAATAGTGAACCTGTAAAACCATGTAACTTAGTTTGATATTCTTAGGTTCCCCTCTGATTTCCAAAAACATCTGAATCCTAATATATGATGCAAACGAGGCGACGTGTCGGCAGAAAGAGATGTTATATAATCTATATATAAAGCTATCTTAGGCACTTCAACTTAACTATCGGGAAAACGGTATGCTTTCATCGAAATCATTCAGCAGTAAGCCAGTAGCGTATGAATGATTTTTGATGTAGGAACCAAGTTTAAAGAGCAAGTGAGAACTAAAACCTAACCGGCCTGGTGCCCTCAGTGGGGAAACTAAAGATGTTCTGAAACTGATTAGAAACACTTGTTTCTTTTGTTCGAGATGCACCAAAAGACACAGCCAAGGATAAGCTTCCAAATAATCCTTCTTTATATCTCTAGATTTCCTTCTCCATGATCCAAGATATCTATAAAACTTTGGATATCAGATTCGCATCTCCATAGTTAAATATACTTCACAATATAGTGCTTAATGTTTTCATCATTGTGCATCAGTTTATTTTGAGTGAAAATGTCTACAGATAACTTCTCAATCCTCGTACAGGATTTATCAGTTTACTTTTTGTTTAATTGATCAAATGAAAAGGAGGGGTGTATTATTTTTCACAATTGCAAAAAATATTGATCTTAAAAAATTAGAAAAATCCAGCGCTTTGAGTCTTAACCATCAAAGCATGGGCATTGAACCTTTGGAAGAGGCGGGGCTAATCTTCTAACAATATTATCCATATGTGCGGATTGGTGGTCCTACAATTGGAAGTAAAAAACATAAGAATGAAGTACACGATGCAACCCAACAATGTATATACGTGTAGTATATATAAAATATACATGTAAAATAGCAATAGACAGTAAAACATTATGTGACAAGAGGCCAGAGGATACTGCTTGGAATAATGTGTGTGTGCGCGCATGCTGCATCATAGATTAATTAATTTTGGGATGGTCAGATGTTTTGCATATACCTTGGACTGATTTCTTGCCGCCGCATCAGCAGCATCTGTATGTTGATCGTATACTCTTATACGATTCTAATGCAACAATCATGGAAGTGAGAGAAAATAAATAATGTGTTGGTTGGGGTTAAACAGAAAAATGGAATAGCAGCAAACATCAATCACAGCGTTAGAATGCGTTCACTCACCGGAGTTGAATTCTGTTGTTGGATACCACCACCATATCCTGATGGAAAAGGAGAAACAGGTGATTATTGTAGTTCCAGAAAGTTGAAATAGCAAACTATATTAGTAGAAAAAAAGAGTAACCATCAGGGATTTTAGGAATTGTACATGATTATTATTAGATTATATGCAGTAGATCAAATAAACCTAACCTAGAGTGATTGTACATAGATAGAATGGAATCGAAGGTAAAGTAACTAGGGAATAAATGGACTAGCAAACAGCTACTACGAGTCGAGTGGCAACAAATAGCAGCAGATCCAATCTATCAGGTAAATAATAATAATAATAATAACAACAACAACAACAACAACAACAACAACAACAATAATAATAATAATAATAATCGATCTAGTAAGGGCGGTAGATGGTAGTAGTAAGCAGCAGGTAGTTACCAGCAGCAGCAATGGTAGAGCGGACGGTGTCGTGTTGGCGGAGCAAGAGGGCGAGGGGTACAAGCATGGAGAGAAAAACAAGGCCCAACACGATCAACAATAGACCTTTCCACCGCTTCTTCGCCGCCACCGATGGAACGGCACCTCCTCCTCCACCCTTCATCTGTGTACAGTGTACGATTCGCTCACTCACTAATCAACTACTAGTAGTACCTAATGCACCATATATACCCGATTAATTTCCGATCCTCAAGAGCTTCGCTATGATTCTGCAGCAGCAAAGCAATTCTTGAGCTACGACAAAACAGGCTTCTTTCTTTTGCTGTTTATAGTCAAATCTACAAAATCACAAATATTCCACGCATCAACGAAGACAAAAAAAAGGGTAATATTCCTTATTTTCACTCTTCACTTATATAGCTATCAAGACGCTCAATCCCACGCTTGTTTGCTCATTGCAGCAACCAATACAATTCCTAATGTTAAAAAAATTAAGATTAAAAAGATTAAACACTTTTTTTTAATTCACCCCACTTGCAAGATGAAGGAGGCAGACAAGGGGCTGACTGATTTTTCAGTTCATAAAAGCATACGAGTTTTCTCAGCAAGAGAATCATGTGAGCCAACAAAATGCTATACGAAGAATCTCTTTATACAATTAGGAAGTTAAAAATAGTTTAGCCTACTCTTACCTGGCAGCAACTTGTTCTCGAAAATATACTCCCCTCTGTTTTCTTACAAAGTTTCTCAAATTTCTATTTTAGAGGTCATTAGAAGCTCCCCGTCCCAAAAATGAAACGCTTTTGTCCATACACACATCAGTTTTAATTCTTTTTTTCAAATAATACCCCATTACAGTGCTTTATTCATTCTTACTCTTTCCTAGAGAACTACAAGACGAAAAGCTTGAAAAACTTTAAATGAGCCATAGAGAATAATTGTTAGTTTGTGCAAGTGTATACACATACAATGTATAACAGTGATTATCGTAACTTACTGGAACAGAAACTATAACCAGGTAAAGATTCTTTTTAAAATATTAAAACAGTTGTCAAGTTACATTGAAAAGAAAAAAGGATCATTTCTCATAAATGGGCTACTCCTACAACCAAACAAGAACAATAAACATTAGAAGGAAAAAAAACACTTTGCAGTCAAGCAATCAGTAGCAAATAATTTTATTTCCAGGTATTACCAAATGCTGAAAGAATATAACTTGAATACATGACTATTGACCTATATGTAATTCAAGAACCCTCAACCCCAAAACCCTAAATGAGCCAGCACATGAAAATAAAAATGCATACGGAAGAGGCATCGAGAACGGCAATATTAGATGAATTGAAAAATGAAAAGTACATTGCAGAACCAAAATTAGTCAAGGTGCAGAACAGATCAGGGGAGGAAAGGTAAGCTTTCATGGTGGTTGTGAAGGAGAAGGTGAGAGAAACCGGGAGCTAAACAAATGGAAAGGGTAAACAAAAAATTTTACAGAGAACATTGACGTTTGGTTTCAGTTTCACCTTTACGAATATGCAGATCTCCCAGGTAAGTATTTGTTCCTTCACGAGGTTCAACTGTTTCAGATGAATTCAGGAATATCTTGGGTAGGTGACGAAAGCTATTGAAGAACCAAGAAAATCAGAACAAAAGAGAAGGAGACACTGCAGGTAAATACCCAATACCCAGAAGAGTACATAGTTTGTAAGTAAGTTGGCAGAGCAAAATTAATACTTCTAGAAAAATGTTTATCTTCTTGATCTTCATATAAGCTTGTTATAAATGGATGGGAAAAAGGATGCTAGATCTGACTTCCGTTCTTTGACAGAGCAAGGTTGGACATAAAAGAAGAAACACATACTGCTTTCATTTTCTTACTGTTTGATAAACAAGGAAAAGCAAGGCAGGACGTAATATCGAAATCTCACTCAGTAGGTCAGTAGATATAGCATAACAAAAATCTCATAACCAAATCGCACTACATCACAATACAAACTACTGCTCGTATACCAACGAAATAATAAATCAAAAAACCAGAACAGATGAAATACCTTGCACTGAATCACAATTCTCAGCCTCTTTCCTCACCACATCAAGCATAGAATCGATCAACTCAGCTCCTAAGTGTAATGACCCTTCGCCCAGTTATTCTCCGCAACAGACCGCCCCGAAAACGAATCTATCATGCCTAAAAAATCAAGCCGTACGGTCCAGATCTGACATTGTCATGGTGTCTGGTGAGATGGAGGCGATGGTGGAGCAGGGCGCTTGCGATGGTGTACGCCAGTAGGTTTCTGGAAATTGATTTGCAGCCACTATTTGGTAAATTGGTACTGATTTTGGGAAAGGAAGTGGTGAAGTAAGGGGGTTGGGTAGAATCCATTTTTGGTACACAATGTAATACATTTCTGATTTTGGTATTTCAGAATAACTGTTTTTAATTAAAGTACTTGTAACGCCCGGACTAGGAAGCACTCGGCTCTATTAAGTCGACGCTACATTAAAAGTAAACTTGAATAGAATATAGCCTGGAATGGATAGAAAGGCAAATCACACTCTAATTTACAATCAAACTTACGTTTAGGTTACAGGCCAATGTTCTGGAAACTAGAAACACACAGGCAAGACTTAAACTCCTTAAAGGCTGCTTTCGTCAAAACAACTTCCGAACCTAGGTCGACCGCTGCCAGTGATTCACAGACTCACTGAGCTTATTTATGTACAGGTCCAAAGGTTCACAGTACGGTAACGATTACTAGTAACACCCGACTTCCTACGTACCTGGCTCACTCAACCTGGGGAACAAAGAGAGAACAAGAAAGAGGTTAAGTCCCAAAGACTTAGTGAGTATAAACAAATGACAAAGAAGTAAGAAAATGGAACAATTGTGGAGTAACAAAGCAACCATGACACGAGTAATACAAG
This sequence comes from Plantago major, assembly GCA_026545765.1. Lineage (NCBI taxonomy): Eukaryota > Viridiplantae > Streptophyta > Magnoliopsida > Lamiales > Plantaginaceae > Plantago > Plantago major. Next base: position 667,870 of record CM048841.1, read on the forward strand.
GAAAGGTACAATAGCTTTGAAATGAAACGAGTTCGAGTATCACTGTCAAACCTGCCATATGACTCCCGGAACCTAACTACAACCTTATAACTTCCCTCGAGGAGCGACCCCGAAAATAGAGAAAACAAGCATGCCAAGGTTCATGCTAGACCAAGTCACGGAACACACCAACCACCGGTTGCATTCAGCGTCTGGGAAAAAGGATCTGCAGAAGATGACCTTAACCGGCGGTCCATTCCACCCGGTAGCCATTCGCCACAGTCCGGGGCCAATTCGTTGTAACTGAAATCATATATCTCATTTCCAGTGGAAGGTCACAAGTATCAGAGGCAATTCAATGGGATCAATCGAATGGTTAATAGGTTTCATGTCAAATGGCGGATTAAAGATGATTCAAGGGTGTAACAAAGCAAAGTAGCAAAGGCTCAATGGATAACAAAGTTGTTACAAATTGGCTCAGGTCCAAAGTCAAAAGCGAATAATAGGTAATGATTTTACTCGTGTCGCACGAACGATAAGAACAAATGAAAGTAATCAAATTCCCCAGGGCCAGATGCCGAAATGATACATAGAAGAATGAAAGAAACCTCACCAGACACGTAGGAACTTGTGCATAAAACTTTTAAGAGGACTCGGTGCTCTCGACCCAAGTACCTAGAATATCACATAAAGATGGTAAATACTCACTATATCCCACAACATATTAATAATTAGCCTCAATTAGAAATGATATATTGGGTAAAGTTTAGTAAATAAGTGAGTGTGAGTTTGTGAGGATCTTCTTAGCCACGTCCCTAGACCCGGCAATTATATAGTAGAGGAACTCACTTTCTCGTGATTTACTAGTCTATATAGTACTACAATTTTACTTGTTCATAACTAATCCTCACTTAACTCTATCGCACCAGTAAGACTGATGATGACGACTAATACTAATCAAATTTTAATTATCCTATTACTAGTTATACTTTTACAGTCCAACTTCTTATTAATAAAAATATCAAATAAATTACAGTTTATACTCTCCTTAATCTAGAGTACTTAGATAGTTATTCCATATCCTCTTATTAAAACAACAATGATCATCACCTACTTCCAGATTAAATATAGTAAGTAGATGATAAATATTAGCATAAAAGTGGACAATAAAGATAGTGATTAGTAACTATATATTTACAAACACTCCAAAACCAAGTAGATAGCTTAATTTAGACTTGCTGATTAATCAAAGTATGAGTAAGTAAACACGTACATACAACCAACCTAAAACATAGGGAATAAATGAGTGAACGAAAAGTGGAGAAATATTTCTTGTTAAATATTTCTAACCCAACCTTCTGTTTTCGTGAGAGAGAATGATCTTCCTACTTAAATTTTTTTTATCTCTCTCAAAGGTTATAGATGGATATGCAGAAGTAAAAGAAAAAGAGTAGTGGCAACATACGTGGAGGCTAAAGAAAATATGTTTAAATTGAAGAGAAAATATAGTAGTAACACTTGTATTAGCTAGATATATATAGGTGCTAACACATGTATGGGCTAGTTATAGTAGATATAATTATGGCCTCAAATTCTAGGATGAAAGATGTATTAGTAAGTCTTGCATCCTGACAAAAATGTAAACATATATGGGATGGTCCAAACCGTAAAATCGAATAAATAAGCCTATTGAAATGAAATTAATATTATAATATAATTTTCCATATATATATATATATATATATATATATATATATATATATATACAATTGTTATAAATTTTAAATAAATTAAATTTAAGTACTTATTTAAACTCGGGTGTCACAATACTAATTGACTTTATGAGGTGTGCCTTCGCATTCACATGCAAGCGAATGTGAAGCGCCGAAAGATAGACATATAAAATTGATCATTCGCAAGATATTGTGTACTTTGTCCCACTCATAAACATTAAATTTTTCCACGTCATATTCTTTTTTTAGGCTTTTTCATCAATTATGTTTCAATCAACTTTCAATTGATCAAATTTACGTGAAATTGAGATTAGGTTAATTGTAACTTGGTACTGATTTGCACACCCACCATCCAATTTACAATTAGTACCTTAATTGTAAATAGTTATTAATAATTAGTACCTAAATTGGACGCGGCCACTCTGGAGTACCAAAATCGGAAATTCTTCACACTGGAGTACCAAAAATGAATTTTACCCTGAAGCAAGGTTTTGTGTGTGTGTGTATACATACATACTGATGTAATTAATAAATTAATACAACTGAGCTGCTCGACGAGCTTTACAGTGCTCGAGTTCGGCTCGAAAGTTTAGTCGAGCTACAAAAAATGCTCGAGCTCGTCGAAAAAAAGCTCGGCTCATTTGCAAGCCTAGCGAGAACATGTGTTATGTGTTTAGATAACAAAACCTAAGAGGCTAAGACGGCCTGCAATGCATGCCGTCATGGGTCCTCGACGCCGATGATGCCATCGGCTATTATCAACTCCTACGCCAAGCCATGACGCTAAGTTGCTTTCGCTACCAAGTGTCGCGAGCTGGTGCATTGTTTTTTCTTTTTAGTTTTTGTGTTTTGTCCAATTTCAAAGGGCTATAACTTGAAAAATAAAAATGTAAAAAATAAAAAAAATCACCAACGACTTTATTTTTCCGAGATCTATAAATGGAGACCACTCTTGACTATGTTTGGATTATTTTTCCGAGATCTGACTTTATTTGAACCTTAATAAATTGTAAAACGAGTTATATAAATGCAATTTCATTAATTTCAACTTCTAAACACTCTTATAATATGGTAAACATGTAAAAAAAAAAAATTAATTCCATGACGGCGTGACGACGCGTCACCAATGCAGCAAAATCTCGTCACGAATCCCGTCATCAGACGATGGAGCGTCATGATCGCGTCACCAATGCAGGTGGTCTAATCACTACCAAGCTATGTTTTAAAAGCCAGATCTGAAGGTTGAGCCGTCCACCCTCGAAAAAAGGTTAGACTAGGGTCGGATCGGTTCACCCGAATTGAGCCGTGTCGAGCCGGTGACGTGTGTGTGTAATAAAATATATAATACCCGGAGAACACTTGGTGATGGGAGTATATGTTTTTAATTAAATTTTCATACACCTATGTTAAACTTTTGGGTGTTAATTAAAAATATTGGTTTAAAAAAATGTATTTGTTAATAAAATAGACTTTTTGATTAAATGTATATCGATGTTTTTCTTGACAACATGTCAAGCTCTTTTTAAATTAAGCATTATCAATTTTTCACAATACTTTGTGAAATTTATAATATATTGAGGTCAAATTTATAGTTTTATCTCTTTTTTAATAAGGTAATAATGGGCTTTATTATATATATATATATATATATATATATATATATATATATATATATATATATATATATATATATATATATATATATATAAAGTCCAGTTTTTATTCTAATAGATTTGTATAGCACTTTTGCTAAGATTGAACCACATATATAATTTCTTTTAACTTTTTGTATTTTTTCACCCAAAAAAATCAAAACAATTACATACATGGTAAGAAATTTATTTTGATGTCAGCCTCCATATATTACACCTACTGCCAATTCATATTCATTAATGATTGATATTCCTCTTTCCATTTTCTCTGCTATGAATCGTTGTAGATTGTGGTAGATGCTCCAAAAGCTAACAATTAATGTTGTTCAGTTCTTCATATAGGCTTCCGATGCTGAGGAAGAGAGCCGAGAATGGATAGACATAACTTTATGATAGAAATTTTGCACTTCAAGAAGAATGATTGAACTCACTAATCTATCTATCTATACCTATATATACATTAAAATAAAACTATTTCAACCATTCTAGGATGTGCTAAGTCATTTAATTATGTGGAAATATGAATGATTTTGATTGGTTATTACAATTTTAAATTTGGTATGTTGAATATGGAACATTTTAAGTTGCTAAGATGTAGTGCACCATATAACTCTCATTATTTATTTTTAGTATGTTGACTCAATACATAATTTTTATTTGATCTCATATATATTTATTTACAAAACTCCAAAAAATATTTTGAACATATATATAGATTCACCGCGACAAGACGAATTTATAGACATCAAACTTGAATATTTTATTAATTAATTAAATTATTTATTTATTAAAATTTATTTTTATTAAATAACATAAATTGAAATAATGAAAATTTAAAAGTAGAGCATTTATTAAATACTCAATACTTTTCGAGTTATCAAAGAAATCAATATTTATTTAGGTATATAGATACGAATGGACACATTAAAAATTACCAATAAAGTTACGCATTGGATTAAATAAAAACCATCATCTTTTTTTGGAACGATAGAACGCATCTTATTGACACCAAAAAACAAAGTACGTACATTTAGGGGCTGACTGGAAGCCGTCCAAGCCCAAAACTATGCCATGACTAGTAAAACATAGATAAACTCACAAAAACTAAGCTAGAAGACTGATCACTGCCGCAGCCCTCCTGTTGCTACATCGCAAGGTTGTGTTGTATTCAATCGCTCGTATAGTAGCATGTGTATCCAGTTCCCGGTTCTGGAAGATCTTCTCATTTCGTGCTTGCTAAATATGATAGAATGTTTATGCTAGAAAGACCCGGAAAACAGTTGCCTTACCACCATTGCCCTTAGACATTCGCCTGAACCATGTAATCATATGCTGCCAATTCGTGATGTGGGGATGGGAGAGTCGCAGCCAAGTCAACCCGCCTTGAAAGATTCTATAAGTGATCGGACATTGGAAGAATAGATGTTCTATCGACTCAGTTCCATCGCAAAAGCTACAATTACCGTCCGTATGGATGCCAAAGAAAGCGAGACGGTCCTTCGTTGCTAGCCTTCCATGCATAGCTAGCCACAAGATGAAAACCGCCTTTGGTCTTGCGTAGTTACGGATGATTAAGTCACACCACTCGACTCTACTTGAGTTACCCCGTAAGAACTTGTAGATGGCCCGTGTGGAGAACTTCGGGGCAGTAATTTGAGTATTCCATTCATGTGTATCCTGGATAACATCGCGAACACGGAAGATCGCTTTAATGATCGTGGAGCTACAAGCCGGCACCCTCCAATCCTCCATCTCTTAGTGTTTTATGTAGTAACTATGAATCCATCGCACCCATAGAGAGTCCGCCTTTGTTTGAATTTTTCATAGAAGTTTTGAGATAAGGGTTGAATTCCACGCCTGGAGATTTATGATATTCAAGCCTCCACAATACCTGGGGGCATAGACTTGCTTCCATGACACAAGAGCCTTGTGATAGTTGCCATCTTTGCCGCTCCAAAGAAAGCTTCGACAAATGCGTTGGATGTGGTCTAATACAGCTTTCGGGAAAGGGAAAACCTGTAACCAGTAAGCAGCAATGGCTGTGATTACACTCTTTATGAGCTGTTCCCGACCAGCATAGCTCAAAAGTCTCGCCCAAAGGTTTCATGCGACCCAGAATACGATCAAGGAGAGGTTGATACTGCTGGATGGATAGTCTTTGATGGGAGAGGGGCACTCCAAGGTAACGTACTGGGAGGGAACCAGCAACAAACCCGGAGACGGTCAGAAGGTGTTGCTGTTCCGTAGCTGAGAGGCCGCCGAAGAAGACTTTCGTCTTCGCACGATTGGCCTGTAACCCGCTTGCCTCCGAGAAATGATGAAGTTGCTGCATCATTAATTGGATCGATCGTTCATCACCTCGCATAAAGAGCATTAGATCATCCGCAAAGCAAAGATTAGTAATATGCAGTTTATCACACTTTGGGTGAAAATTGAAATCTGGAACTGCTCGTAATTTCTGTAGACAACGGTGCAGGTATTCCATGACTAGGACAAATAGAAAAGGCGAGATCGGGTCACCCTATCTCAATCCCCGGCGAGCTTTAAAGCTTTGAAGGAACACCATTAATGACATACCTGTACGATACCGTCCTGACACAGCACATAATCCATTTCACGAAAGGCAGAGGGAATCCAAGCTCCTTCATAATCACCTCTAAAGCATCACAATCCACCGATAAGCCTTGTGCAAGTCCATCTGTACCATACAACGAGGGGAGATGCCTTTCCTATTGTACCCCCTCACAAGTTCCTGCGCTAGTAAGATATTGTCCTGAATAATCTTCCCCGGTAGAAAAGCAGACTGACTCTCATCAACAATGCTATTAATCACACTTCCTAGCCAATTTGTGAGGATTTTTGATATAATCTTGTAGATGGTCGTACAACAAGCAATCGCACGCATCTCCTTTACCTTAGTAGCCGTAGGTGATTTAGGAATCATCGTCACCAAAGTACAATTCAAGGCGGGAAAGAGAGCTGATGTGTCGAAGAAGTCTTGCACTGCCGCATATACATCAGTGCGGATTTGCTGCCATGCTCGTTTGAAGAAGCAAGCATTAAATCCATCAATGCCAGGTGCTTTCAGGTCCCCAATATCTTTCAATGCCTTATCAATTTCCTCATGTGTGACTGGTTGCAGCATAGACAACCTCTCCTCCTGACTCAGTATGGGTCCTGATCGAATAGTCCCCACATCTACCCCCGCTCGCCGCGACGGAATGCTGCCTACAAGGTGCGAGTAGAAAGACAGAACCTCTTGCTCAATATCCAGGTCATTATATAGAATTCGCCCATCTTCCGTCTCAAGGCGGTGAATACCAACCCGTCTGTTCTTTTCTCTGACCTGTGCATAGAAGAAGGCTGAATTTCCATCACCATGCTTAATCCAATCCACCTTCGATTTTTGCCGTAGCACCTGTTCCTCAATGTCTAGCCACTTCTTGAGTTCCAAAGTAGCATCTTTAATCTGATGAATTAGCACTGGACAAAAACAGTTTGTTCGAAGATCTTCCTGGAGCTGCAAAAGTCGATCCCGTGCATGAGTAGTATGCCGATCCACTCCTCGCATCTCTACTCAAAGTCTTCATAATCGGTTGCAGTCTCTTTAACTTGATCCAGAGTCGTTCCTGAGGCCGAAAAGGAGCCGAACCTATCCAGGACCGAGCCACCGCAGGGAGAAAGCCCTCAAACTGAGCGGTGGCATTTAAAAACTTGAAAGTCGTCTTCTTAACTCTGGTAGGAATATAGTTCCTGAAGCACAAAGGTGAGTGATCTGATACACCCGAGGCAAGGCTTTCCAATTCCACATGTGGGTTCTCCTGGAACCACTTGGCATTACCAATGGCTCTATCAATACGAGAGTAGATGATTCCATGTTCGTGTTTATTAGACCAGGTAAAGCGATCCCCTACCGTAGGCAGCTCAAATAACCCCACCTCATCCATCATCTCTGCCAAATCCTTGTATTCAGAAGTCGTCACAAGGTTTCCTCCAATGTGGTCACCAATCGTCAGCACATTGTTGAAATCCCCTACACAAATCCATGGTTCCTGAATGCCATTTGCTAGTTGTTAAATATCGTGCCAAAGTCGAAGTCTTTGCTGTAATTGGTTAAGGGCATAGATGAAAGTGACAAGTCCTCTATCCGTACCATTCTCATCAAACCAACGACAGTGCACAAGTTGATTCGTGGAGCTCAGGAGATCCACTCTAACCCGTGAAGGGTCCCATACCACCCAGATACGTCCCAAAACATGTGCTGAATAATTATCCCAGTAGTTCCATCTAGTTCCCAGACGTTTTCGTATGCGATCCTTGTTTTCCTCCTTTACTCTAGTTTCCAGTAAGCCTGCTATGCTTATATTCCAATCATGGAGACGGGAGCCAATCTCCTTATGTTTAGCAAGCTTATTTAGCCCCCTTACGTTCCAGGCTATCATTGAACGCGGTTCTGGCCGTCGCCAGAACCAATCTCCAAAGTAGCGAAACCATTGCGAGTCTCCAGTGGTGCTGCCTGACTAGCTCCTCCCCTGTCAACGTCCACATATCGACGTGGCGATCCCCGTCGGCTAGAAACCGGAGACCACTCCTCATCCTGATCCGCACCAGAAGCCTTAGCATTACTAGGGGCCAGCACCTCGCCAGGTTGTTGAGCTCCAGTTACGGCAGTTGAAACTGAAGCAATCGCAATCTGCCTACCCATGGGCATCCATGCTTTTCCCGAGCCAGACCCCGGCCCCATGACTTGCCGAGACTGCTGCTCCACAGGTTTGCGCGCACTCTTTTTCCCTTCCCCACATGTATGACCTACCTTTTAACACTTCTGGCAGAACAGGGGCTTCCACTCATATTCAACTGCTTGTTTTATCAAGTTACCTTGCTTATCCTTGATCACTATCGAACTTCGCAGTTCCTGTGTTATGTCTACCTCAATTAGGATCCTTGCATAGGAGATCCTAAGTTTCTTCGCAGTACACTCATCAGTGAATTTTGGTTCTCCGATGATACTCGCTATCTTACTCAAACTCTTCGCTCCCCAAAGATACAAAGGAAGCTGAGGGAATTTAACCCATATCTGTGCAACTCGGAGCATATCTTCTTTGAGCTCAAAATTCCTGGTCCAAGGACGTAAAATCATCGGTCTCCCGTAAATGTAATATGGTCCCCCCCGCATCAACATGTTCCTTGTCTTCCTCTGTCTTAAATCTAATGATGAAGAATCCATCTTCATTATAGTACAGGTCTGGTAGAGTGACGAAGTTCCACAACTTAATCATAAAGTTCTTAACGGCATTCATAGAGAGTGAATTATCTGTGACATGCATAATAAGGGAGTATTTCCAGAACTCCAATTCTTCTTGTATGTCCTCATCTTCAATTTCAATATCAACCTCTCCCTCAGTCACCGGAGGAGGGGAATATACAATGGTCATACCACGATCTGGAGCTCGATTCCCCCGTATAATATCAACCCAAGGTGGGGAGGTAGGTGGGGTGGGATCAGAATTAACCAAGGGGGCAAAACCGCCGCCCTCTACAGCCTGCTTTTCCTGTTCGAAATCAGAGCATCGCTCAGCATCCAAGCTACCTTGTAGCGATTTGCCATTCGCTGTTGCAGAATCAGGCGCACCAATCGACGTACCAGTGTCCGATTGATGCTCCGCAGCAGCCGCCAATTCGCCCTGGGGTTGCAGTTTCGAATCCGGATTCAGATTAGGGATCTTCGATTGCAAACCAATTTGCGGATTATCCAGAGATTTCGTTGCAGATGATGGAGAAGAAGCTTGGGTTGTTGCGGTAGTCACCAGAATTTTCCGTGGTCGACCGACCGGACGCTTTGCCGCGGGTTCCGCCAGCGGCACCATCTTCTTCTTTTTCGCCATCCTCTATTTTTTGGCCGCTCCTCTATTTTCGTTATTCGTTTATTAATTATTAAAAAAAACCCATCATCTTATCAACATTTACGTGAATTCTAACACATTTTCTACTTTTTACTCATTATTTATTCAAATATTACCTTCTATCTTATATATTTACTACATTGAACATTTTGAATATATATTTCACTTTATATATATTGAGTTTGTTATGATTTTGAAAATTTACTTTATTGGATTATTAATGTACTATTTTAAGGATGAAATATATATAGTCAGTAAAAGATCTTTATGTGCTGCATAGTCAATTGTGGCAGCACCTTGGTTATTTCTTGATCTTGGTATCATTTTAGCTAATTTTGATGCTACAGTCGAGTAGAGTCAACATAGGAGTGGTGTTGGTGTTGTTTCTAGGTATCAATGGCCAAGATTATTGCTTGGTGTCAAAATTTGTGTCTTATGGTTCCTTTAAAAGGTGTGGAAAGTTTGAGTGAAAAATTAGCAACTAGATTGGTTCGAAATTTTGAGTGGCAACATGTAGTAATTAATTAAAGCGGATTTCTCTTTGGTGATTAAATCTCTTAAGTCTGCAAATTATAGATTTGCATCTTTTTCTTTACATTATAGAAGAAATCGAGGCATTTGATGTAGAATTTTGTCCATTAGTAGTCGTTGTGCTCTAATTTTATTTTTTTGATTTTTTTCATGATCATTGTTTTGAACTATACTAATTTGGAAATATGTTCTACAGGTATTAGTTGTTTATCCAATAGGTACTTGGTTTATATAATTGTTCTATTATTAGTGCATATAACAACATCTTCGCAATTTACTTCAATGGGTTGAAAATAGACAAGAAAATTAATAAATGAAAAGGTACTTATTGCTTTAAGATAGGTGGCTAAAATGATCACAAAATTGGAACATTGTTGCCCAACAAAGTACAAACTCCAAAATTTTGCCAATTTACATATATGACGCTGAACACGGAATTGGCAACATGATCAATGCTCTCTGGTGCATTTTTTTAAACCTCTACACTCAATTTTATGTATCTTTCACATATTTCGTTTAAAAAATATTCGGCATACATCATTTAGTATCCATTAGAATTATAGATACTCGACGGTAAATAATTTATTTTATTATTATGGTAAAGCCAAACCAATGGAGCTGGTGCAAAAACGATTTATGCAACATTGATCAAAATCATGGTGGGAGAGTACAATTCATATGCAAAAGTATACAAGATGGCCAGAGATCGAATCTCCCTTGATAATGCATGTGATGTAGGCCTTCGACTTATTGCATGACGTTGGGGGATGGACGAACTTACAATTTGCCTACTGCATCAGAAGTAACTGTTATAGTAGAGGGTGATGACGATAACTTACATGCAAAAAATCATATTATGGTTGAGATGTGGAATGGGGGCTTGAAGCACATAAGTCTGTTTCTTCGATGTTACCTTCTTTTACAATATCTATTACTTTTCGTCCATGTAGAAGACGGATGGTATACCGATATTCAGATAAGTATTGTGAGAAAGATGCCAAATCTTATTCTAAGGGAGTTCTTAGCTTTCTTGATACAAGATATGAAGAATGAAGGTCATCAACTCATACTTAGCAAGACGTAATTATTACAATTCATTGTTGATTCTAGAGGATATATTATATTTGGAGGACTTTGTGCTCGTTTTGAGAGATAGAAGAGATATACGTTCTTCCAGTTGCTTCCATCGGTATCATATCATTGTTGCTTCCGATGGTCCGATCTGCTCATTCAAGATTCAATATATCATTGAATATCCATTTATACTCGGCATGCAGTAAGATTAGGCCTGATTCTAATGCAACCTGTCTACTCAAAGAAACAAAGCTTATTATATGGGACGAGGATAAAGTGACAAATATGTATCGTTTTGAAGCGCTTGATAGGAGTTTGCAGGATTTTATGCATAGATCAGCCACACCATTCGGCAGTTTGGTTATTGTAATTAGCAGAGACTCTAAACAGATACTGACAGTAGTTCCGGGAGCTAGGGTCTAGATCTGACATTCTTAATGCAAGCATATGCTCATCCAAAATTTGGGATTCGTGTGTGGTCCTCAGACTTACAAAGAACATGCAACTTCAGGTAACTAAATGTTTGTTTCATTTATGGTAATTTTGATTTTAGTAATTTGTATCTTTCTTTATATTCCGTTAAGTGTGTTTTGTATTTTGTGTTTTTTAGGTTGGTATGTTAACAACTGAGATTCATGAGATGGGAGAATTCGCAAAGTGGATACTACAGGTTGGTGATAATGACGGTGAGGTTGATATTAAGATGCCAGAGGACATTCTTTTTTCAAGAAGTGAGTGATCATATTCCTACCATTGTAGAAAGCACATATCCGTTACTTGGGCCAAAAGATTATGCATGATTCTGATGTAACCTGTCTACTTAATGAAATGAAGCTTATCATATAAGACGAGGCTATAGTGACCAATATGCATTGTTTTGAAGCGCTTGATAGGAGTTTTAGGGATGTCATGCATCGACTAGCTACACCATTTGGTGGTTTGGTTATTGTATTTGGCGGAGACTTTAGATAGATACTGTAGTGGTTCGACGAGGTCTAGATTTGAGCATATATCCAATCCATATCTTGATCCACATTATTTCCATACATGTGTTGTTCTTATACCCACAAATGATATAGTAGATTATATCAATCAGTATGTTATGTCATTGATGCCTTGTGATTCATAGGAATATTTGAGTGTTGATGTCATAAGCAAGATGGATGATCAGGATGGATTGACATATGTGATATCAGTGGAAATTCTTAACACTATTAATTGTTCTGGGTGTCAAATCACATGATTATTTTAGAGTTTGGATGTATAATCATGATTCTACGTAGGCTTCGGAGTTGTCCAATGGCACAAGATTATAGTTACTACTCTTGGTAAGCATGTTGTAGAAGCAAAAATTATTTATGGTCTAAATGCAGGACAAAAGGTGTTTATTCATAGAATGATGATGAGTCTGTCTTATAATATTAAGTTCCCAACTAATTTCGAAAGGAGGTTGTTTCCTATTTCGTGTGCTTTGTTGTGACGATAAACAAAGTCAAGGTCAGTCTCTTTCGAATGTCGGTCTCTCCCCTCTCACGTATTCAGAAACTACGAGTTGTATGTCGCATTGTCGATGGTTACGACCAGGAAGAGCCTAAAGGTATTGATTTGCAACAAGGATCGTAATACATCTGAGCCACAAGAAATGTGGTTTACAAAGAGGTGCGTGACAAGTTATGAGTTATATAAAAATTAGTATAGTTTGTAGTATGTGAATATAATCTTTATTATATAGAGTATTTGTTTTTGATAAGTATGAAATTAATACTGATTTTTATATATTTTACAGGTACATGTTGCCGTATAATTGAAATAATGAATCGATCTTATGTTATGTTTTCCTATCGATGTATTATAAATGTAATGTTATCGTCGTTTCTAAGATTGTAAACGTTATTTATACACTCTAGATCTTTTCATATACTTCGCTTTTTTCTTTCACATTCCCACTGGGTATTAACAGGCCATTCATTCACTTTTTCTCAATGAAGGACAAACTCCAGAATTCGCGCAACTTTATAAATATAACACTGAACATCAAATTGTCAACATGATCCATGCTCTTAAATCTGTTTCATCAAACCTCTACACTCAGTTTTATGTATCTTTCACATATTTCGTTTCAAACAATAAATAATTTAGTTTATTATTTAAAGTCATATCAATGGAGATGGTGTGAAAACTGCTATCACGACATTGATAAAAAATATGGTGGAAGAGTACAATTCATATGTGAAATTATACAAATGGCCAGAGATTGCATCTTCCTTTAAAATGCCCATGAGGTGGGCCTTCAGCTTATTGCAAGACGCCGGGGGGGGGGGGGGGGGGGTTGTGGACGAACTTACAATGTACCTACTGCATCAGAAGTAACTGCTATAGTGGAAGGTGATGTAGATAACCTTACATGCTAAAAGGATATTATGGTTGAGATGAGGAATGGGGACTTGAAGCGCATAAGTGAATGTCTTCCATGCTGCCTTCTTATTCTATATCTACTACTTTTTATCCATGGAGAAGACGGATGGTGTACCCATATTCAGATAAGTATTGTGAGCAAAAGGCCAAATCTTACTTGAAGGGAGTTCTTAGTTTTCCAGATACAAGATAGGGAGAATGAATGGAATCAACACATACTTGGCGGGATGTCATTATTACAATTCAGTGTTGATTCTTATTTGATGATGGACTCGCAACATCTTCAGTGAATTTGTCACAGCCTAAAATTCATGGTGATTCATACAATAAATTGGCCAACACAGTTAACCAAGGTGAGACAGAAGCGTCCTGGGTTTGGTAGGTCTTTAATATTGCTATCGACTTTCATTGGGAGGTAAGAGAATATTTTAGCAAATGTTTCAAGATTCCATGGCCATTTGAAAATAGGTGGCTTATGCATGCGTATTTATTACATGTACGCGCAATCCAAAGTGGTCCAAGATCACGAGACATGTCGAGGGTCTTGGCTTAAGAGCTGAAGATATACCATGTATAATATATTGAGTATTCCAGATGAAATGTATGAGTTAATTGGGGCCCAAATGACAGGAATATGTTTGCGTAAGTTTTATGCCTTTGTTTATTGTACATTTCATTTTATTATATTATATGCTTCCACAGAATTTCACAACATAATTTATAATAATGTTGATACATATGCATTTCCTAATTTTCTAAAGTTGTCTATTTCTATCTAAACTTTGTGATAAGTATTATATGTCTCTCATTTTTTAAGTTATATACACCGGAGGTCTCCCACATGCCCATATATTAATATTTCTTAAAGTAGAGGATGAGTATACATTAAACACCACATTAATAACTATCTATTAGGGGTGCATGTCGGATCAATCAGATCCGATCCGAAGTTCGTATTAATCCGAAGATTTGGACGGCCTAAAGGTCAATCCAAAATCCGATCCAATCGTTCGGATTCAATTTTTTCGGATTTGATCAGAATAATCATAAATTTTTTTAAAAAATTAAAAAAACATTTATCATAAAATTTCAAAAATAAATAAATGTAGAAACATGAAACTAACATGCTAACACTAACATAAAAACTCCATCCAACAAATTGCAAATTAATAAAGAGAACAAAACAGAAACACAGTAATGGTGGAGGCGGAGATGATGGTGAATCGTCTCCGCTGCGTGACTTCCTCGACAAGACTCCTTCGCGGGCTGGTGGTCGACGTGGAGGTGAGTTGTGGACTGGAGATGAATTGATGGCTGGTGGTCAGCGTGGAGTGAGTGATGGTGTACTGGAGATGATGGTGGTCGGCATGGAGGCGATGCCGACTGGAAGGTGGTGGACAGGTCGGCGTGGGGTGATGGTGGAGTCGATGGTGGACTGGAGATGATGGTGGCCAATGGTGGAGTGATGGTGAACGATGGAGGTTGTGAGAAAGTAAATGGAGAAGTAGGGTTAGGTTTTGGGGTTTTTATTTGGATATAAATTGTTAGAGCTCAGCTAAAAACGTTTTTAGCTAAAGGTTGGGATGTACTTCCTCCGCCCTGGAACAAGTTTCCCACTTTGACTTTTTGCGGTCAAACTTTTCCAACTTTGACTACGAATTAATCTTAAACCGCAAATGTAAAATGTTCAATTTTTTTATATAATGAAACTTTAGGGGCTGAATTTTCATTATATAAAAAAATTGAACATTTTACATTTGATATTTATTGTAGTCAAAGTTGAAAAACAATAAAAGTCAAAGTGGAAAACTTGTTCCGGATGGAGGAAGTAAATTTTTTTTAATATTTCGGATCGAATCGAATTAATCCAAAAATCCACAGATTTAATCCGATCCGATCCGAAAATCTCAAATATGCTAATCCGAAATCCGATTCGAGCACAATGGATTGGATTGGATTTTCGGATTTCGGACCATATGTGCACCGCTACTATCTATGTGTTGAGCTACCCGACAAAGACACCAAACTTGAGTTGTATGAGGTTGTTGCAAACAACATGACGCATGGTCCTTGCGGCCCGGCAAATAATATTTCTCCGTCCATGAAAAACAATAGATGAATGTTTTCCTAAAAGCTTTAACGATCTTATCACGTCTGTCGAAGGAGGGACACTGATGCCACCGTAAATAAAAGTAATGTTTCACTTGACAACAGGCACTTATCATGGACTATAATTCGTTACATTAGTTTATGTATGTTAATTATATTTCACGTGATTTATTATTTCAAAACCTTTATTTATGTCTATTATTGTTATTACTATTATATAATGAAAAATAGATACATATTTCCACACAACATAAATATGGTCCGTATAAAAACAAACAAACAAGGTTTCGGTAGAATGGTGTTGACTGTGTTGTGCACGAATATCACAAGGATGCATGTAAAGCTATGGGCCTCTTATTCAATGATAGAGGGTATATTAGTGGTTTGAATGGGGCAAGTCTATGGGGATTTAATTTGTGAATTTTTTATGACACCTTTTCATAACCATGTTGTTCATCACGCAGCATGTCGAGGCCTGAGGAAGTGTGGAACAAAACATGAAATGTATTATCAAACGACATTCTATACAATCAACAAAGGGTACTCAACAATCCTGGTACAATAAATTTACATACTATATAGCCATTCCCACATCCAATGGCAACCCGTTTAAATTTTGTATGTAATTGTCATGTAACGAAAGAGAACTCTCCATCCAGGTTTGAAACTCACAGATGAACAAATAAAAAACATTACTATTATGAAAGCAGAGAAGTTACTGAAGAAAAACTACAACAGTCTCAGTTCATTTGACGATAAGCCCGCGCCGCATGTGCCTGTTTTATAAAATGCTACAAATGCATTCAGTTTGAATTAGATGTTTTATGTTAGAGTTGCAATGGAGCAGAGCACGATGGTTTATACATAGAATTGACTATGAACAATGTGTCATATATGAGAAAATTATGTCGATTCTCGATGGTCAAAATAGCTAAGTATTCTTCTTATACATCTACGGAGGGACCACGAAAACCTTTATATGAAGAACAATGTTCTCTGGTTTGAGCGCTAGAGGAGATATGATACTTCAAGTTGCGTCCAGTGGGATTGCATCACCACTTCTTTATAAAGGTAGGACGACAGTCAGTCATTTTCGAGGTTCAGAATACCAAGGCAAATCATGAGGATTTAACATGCAATAAGCTCATGATTCGGAGGTCACGGGACTGTTCAAGCAGACTCAACTTATTATTTAGGATAGGGCTCCCATGAAAAACCGACATTAATTAAAGTTCTTGATAAGAGCTTGAAGGATGTGATGGGACCGTTTAGATGAGCCATTTGGTGGGAGTGGTGATTGTCTTCGACGATAACTTCTGACATATTTTGCCTGTTGTGCGAGGAGAAATTAGTTATAATATCGTGAATGCCGTTATATGCTCCTCTAGGATATGATATGTTGTGTGGTGCTTAGATTGACAATGAACATTTCACGTTGTTGTTACGGACATGTGTCCAATCCGTTAAGGGCGCCATAGAGCGTGTCCTAAAGCGCATCACGACTTAAATAGCCAATTCAGTACTGGTCCGACCTCACATGGTCCGGCCAAAGTGAATCAACCAGTACGCTGAAGTCACTGTGCCCTCACAGCAAGTCCGAGCTAGCTGGAGAAGGGACTTCTAAACCTGGCTACGTCAGTACAGAGATGCCAAACGAACCGGACGAGAGAATCTCGGACACCACCATCACATCAAGACCAAACGATAACAGAACTACTGAGATACTTCCGTGAGACTCTTGGCTCGGACATCCAGAGTTACCCAAGGGCAGATCAACCAAGCAGACAGATCTGTCCGAGGGACTAACACGGACGCAATAGGTGGAACAGTACTCAAGTAGGGAAAAGGTCTAAACTACCCTCCTAGGCCCATTGATTAGTGTTGGATTACTGTTCACTAATGGGCCATGGGCCAAAGGTAGCATTGGTGTCCAAATCTGAAGCGTACACTTGGCATCATCTTGTGAGCCACCTCATAAGCATATGATAACTATAAATATAGCACAAGGTCCAAGACCTTAAGGTAAGCAATATCAAGGGAGGAATCCCTAAGTTAATTCCCAAGTGTTATCATAATCCCTCATAACTATTACATTGAGAGCTTCCAACTCTCTCTTGAGTAAAGTCTCCTACCGGATTAACATAGGCAATCCGGGTAACCCATTCTAAACCCCCCCCCCCCCACTTAGTCCTTTCAGGTACGCAAGCTCGGACCAGTACTACGTCGGACCTCAAGTCGGAGGCGGGCCTTAGATCAGTTTGCTTGTAATAGTTTTGTTAGTTAGTGTTGAGTGGTTTTACCCCTCAACATTTTGGCGCCGTCTGTGGGAATCTTTACAAGAAGTTTTCGTGTTTTGAATTGAGCTGATGGCAAGGACAAGACAAACAGCGCGGGCTGGTGCTGCAGGAGTAGGGACTCCACCACCGCACCCACGAGAACGTCCGCCCACCCGGGGACGCAGAGCCGCTGTAACTGGAAAGAGATATCCGGGTGAGGGACGCACGTCCAGCCCATCCTCGAACGAAGGGGTCGTACGAGCTTCACCGGCAGAAGCTCAAGGCCCTACAACAGGCCAACAGTTCACTATGCCCGATGGTCGCACTGTCCGCACTAGTGATCTCGGGCTAAGTGAGACGCAGTTCGATTGGTTGCTTACAATCATTCAAGGCTGCCTGGGGTCCAACAATGCTCCTCCTCAACACGCCACTCCGCCAGTGGTCACTCCTCCTCAGGCAGAGCCTGCATTATCGAGGAACATGCAACGCCCGATCCAAGAGAGGTTGGGGAACCAGCCACCTCAAGAGGATTTGCGGAACCTTCTCGGCTGAAGGCCACCTCTCACGCTCGAGGTGAAGGAAGCCCAAATGGAAGGAGAGAGTATCAAGAAGGAGATAATAGGCACCCAGGAGCTCCGCGACAAGCACCTCCTAGAAACAGAGATCAGGTGGCAGAAACTGTTCCAGTGGTCCGGATAAAAGAACTCCCTGCGGATGTAGCTATGCATCCGAGGACAGGAGAAATCATGACTGCCAATGAAATCTATGCTCAACAGAAGGTTTTGGAGGCCCAGATTCTGAATCTCGGACGCCTGGTAAAAGACCATGAGCAGATAACCACTAGTGCACCAAATCCCTTGTGTGATGAAATCATGAGAGAAAAGGAAAGGAATAGAAACTCGGATCAAGCAATCCCGAGCTTGGAGTACTACTACGGGGATGCTTGTCCTGTTGGACACCTGACAAGGTACAACAACAAGATGGATTCCAAGGGAATGAGTGATAATACAAAAGCTCTCACGTTCTCATCTACTCTCTTCGGAACAGCTATGGATTGGTACACGGCTCTACCGAACAAGTCGATAAAGTCATATGCGGACCTTTCTTCAAGGTTCATGGCGCAATTTGGAAAGGCAAAGAGGAGAAAGCAAACCGTAGAGCACCTGGCAGAAGTTATACAACGGGAGCAAGAGGATCTTAGGACCTTCTTAGATCACTTTCACGCGGAGGTTCTTCGAGTTAAGCCGCACAGTATTAAGGAACGGGTCCGTCACCTGTACGCTAATACTTTCAACTCAGAGCTCCGCAGAAAACTATCTAGTCAGGAGGTGAGGAGTGAGAAGCATTTAGATGACATCTGTGAAGAAGTGATGTACGGAGAGGAGTATCGGAGGAATGTTCCAGTAAGAGCTGGTTCCAAGAAAGGAAAGGATCCGGTGAAGCAAGAGCAACGCCCGCGGACGTTCGACTCGAAGAAGGATCACAGGGATAGAGGCTTCCACAGGGAGAGAAGTCCGCCAAGGAGATATGCGGAATATACCCGTCTCAACATACCAAGATCCGACATCTTGGCGACTATCATCGAGAAAAAGCTGGACGTTCAATGGCCCAAACCCTCTCACAACAACCGGAAGAATAGGGATGCAAAGGGGTATTGCAAGTTCCACAAGTGCCGTGGTCACGAGACTGATGACTGTATCCAACTAAAAACAGAGGTGGAACACTTGGTAAGAGAAGGCAAGCTCAAGGAGCACATCTACACGGATGAACCCTCTAGGCACGATAGAGCGGAGCGAAGAAGGGAGGATAATGCTACAGAACTACCTCCCCGTCCGTTATCTTTGCCACCTCCGCCAGCTCACTGTTTGCCTCACACAGATAGACATCCGTATAGACACTGTGATGGCATGGATACGGAGAACCCTCCCTACAGCGGAGTAATCAACACCATTGCGGGCGGGCCATCAGGAGGTGACAGTAGGAACGCAAGAGAGCGGACAGCACAAAATCTTCGGAACAACGATAGAGCGTCGCCGCCCAAATGATTCAGGGTACAAACGCTATATTTTTCGATGATAGTGAGATTCCTCCTCCTACGGCAGGAGGAGAGGACATCGATGATCCAGATGTTCCGCTAGTGGTTTCCTTGACCATCGCAACTTATCGAGTGAACAAGATTTTGGTTTACACCGGGAGTTCCTCGAATATCATTTCCAAAAGAACACTGGACCAGATGGCCCTGGGGAGAATCCAATATGAAAGGGTCCACACCTCTATACTGGGATTTGGAGGGGGAACAGTTCGACCCCTGGGAAGTGTTATGTTGCACGTTTCGCTTGGTACTTTCCCGGAAAGAGTTACTCAGTTGGTCCGATTCGTAGTGGTGGACCGTACTTTCGACTACAACGCCATCTTTGGGCGTCCGACGCTTAATCAATTTCGAGCTATCCCCTCCACTCTCCATAACAAAATGAAATTTCCAACTCCCTTTGGAGTCGGAGAAGAGGTGGGAAACGTCCGCGAAGCCTGGGAATGTTACATAATGTCCACAAGAAGAGCGTCCGCCCGTCTTTGGCGACCACCACGACCTCGGTCCGCCGGTTACGACTAAAAAGGAGAACCCGCAGATCGGAGTGGGGAGCCAAAAGGAGAAGTTTCCTAGAACATTTCGAATCAAGCATCACGAGACTCTCAAGGAAATTGAGATTGTTGCTGGAAACCCGGATAAGAAAACAAGAATTGGGACCGAGATGACCGCAGAGGTAGAAATGAAGCTCATCGCTTGTCTCCGTGAAAACAGCGATGTGTTCGCCTGGAGTAACGATGACTTGAAGGGGATTGACCCGAGGATCACTGTTCACCGTCTGGACATGGATCCCTCGATCAAGTACATCCGACAGAAAAGGAAAGATTTCGGCCCGGTCAAGGATGCCATCATATCCGCTGAAGTGGAGCGACTCCTGAAAGCAGGGCACATTGAAGAAGTCCGTTATTCTGACTGGGTGTGCAACGTAGTCCTGGTAGAGAAATCACCGGGCAAATGGCGGATGTGCAACGACTTCACTAGGTTGAACAAGTTCTGCCCAAAGGATCCGTACCCTTTGCCGCGGATAGATCAGTTGGTTGACTCCACGTCCGGATGTGCATTGTTGAGTTTCATGGACGCATACCGAGGTTTTTACCAAATCCGGGTGGCCAAAGAAGACATCAAGAAAACAGCTTTCTTCGCTGCCGAGGGTGTATATTGCTTCAAGGTAATGCCCTTCGGATTGAAAAATGCGGGAGCCACTTACCAGCACCTTGTGAATCAGATGTTCAAGGAAGAGATTGGGAAAACCATGGAAGTGTATGTGGACGACATGCTCGTCAAGAGCAAAACTGAAGAGCAACATGTACACCATTTGAACAAGTGCTTCGCTATCCTTAGGAAGTACCGAATGAAATTGAACCCCGAGAAATGCACGTTCGGAGTAAAAGGAGGGAAGTTCCTCGGGTACATGGTTACCGAGAGAGGGATAAGCGCGAACCCAGAAAAGATCAAGGCAATCCTAGATCTGCCGCAACCAAAAACCCTCAATGAGGTACAACAACTCATCAGACGTCTAATGTCCTTAAGTCGTTTCATTTCACGATCATCGGAGAAAAATCTCCCGTTCTTCAAAATCCTCCAGAAAGGAGAGGGCTTTGAGTGGACTGCGGAATGTTCCGAGGCTTTCGAGAAATTGAAAAAGTACCTCCATTCCCCTGCACTGCTCTCCAAACCCGTCGAGGGAGAACCACTCTACCTCTACCTAGCTATCACGGAAGAGGCAATGAGCTCAGTGTTAGTACGAATTCAGGCTAACGATCACCTCCCAATTTACTATCTTAGCAAAGCCCTTGCTGGGGCGGAGACAAGATACGTGAAGATTGAGAAACTTGCATATGCTTTGGTTTACACCGCAAGGCGGTTAAAACCATACTTCAAGTCTCATAAAGTTGTGGTACTGACTGCGGAACCTTTGAAATAGGTCCTGGGGAAGCCCGATCAGTCTGGACGACTCTCTAAGTGGGCGATCGAGCTGAGTGAATACGACATTTGCTATCAGGCTCCGTCAGCCAAGAAAGCTCAAGTCCTCGCCGATTTCTTAGCGGAATATCCTGAGGCGGATTCAGAGAAGGGCCCCGACACACATGCATTCGAATATTTACTCACCAAGCAGGTTGTCCGGAAGCCAGTTCCGCCGCAGTTCAACCCAACAAACCTCGAAAACGCCCAGTTTATCAATCAGTCTCTATCTGCATCTTATGAGGAAACTCAAGTCAACTAGATGTTCCTTCTTGACGGTATGGCAAGCAAGTTCGTGCCTAACAACTCCGACCGTAAAGGTGGAAGCACAAAGGTGGAACCTCGAGCCCGCAGAGATCTCCAAGCCGAAAAACATCCTTCTGATACCTGGATATTGGAAGTGGATGGTTCCTCCACTGGAAGAGTCGGAGGGATTGGAATCTTCTTTAAGAGCCCCGATGGCGCGGAACTTGACTACGCGATATCCCTGGAGTTCAAAGTTACAAACAATGAGGCTGAATATGAAGCATTGATAGTTGGACTGCGACTGGCAAAATCCCTGCAAGTTCGGAAGCTCAAAGCTTTCACGGATTCGCAGCTCGTGGAAGCTCAATTTTCGGGAACTTTTGCCACAAAAGGTCCTTCGATGATCAAGTATCTCGAGCTACTCAAGCAGGAAGCCAAGCACTTTGAGGAATTCACCCTAGAAAAGTTTGACAGAGCCTGGAACGAAAGAGCGGATGCCCTGGCAAAATACGCATCCGCAACGGTAGCTTTGGATACAAGGAGAGTAATTTTGCTCGTTGTTACTGACTCATCCGTCATGAGTCTCAATTCCGCCGTCGTGGTAACTGACACGGGCGGAAATTGGATGACTGACATCTGGAACTATCTCAAGGACGGATCTCTTCCAGCTGATCCGAAGAAATCAAGGAGCGTGCAATGTAGAGCAAACAGGTACTTTATACTGGGGGAAGATTTATACAAGAGATCATTTGCAGGGACCCATTTGCGGTGCTTGAGCCCGCAAGAATCAAAGATCGTATAGAGGAGACACACGGAGTCTGGAAGTCATTCCGGGGGAAGGACTCTCGCCCAGAAAATTATACGACAAGGCTATTACTGGCCTAGTATTAATAAAGATTCCGCCGACTACGCTCGGAAGTTCCCTGATTGCTAATACTATGCGAACATTCCACATCGTCCGACGCATCATATGATTCCGTCAATCATAGCGTGTCCATTCGACCAATGGGGCATTGACATAGTCGGACCGTTCCCGAGAGGCACCCAGCAGCGGAAGTTCCTGATTGTGGCTGTTGAATATTTTACCAAATGGGTAGAAGCTGAGGCTGTCGCAACCATTACAGAGAGTCGAGTGCGGACCTTTATCTGGAAGAATATCATCTGCCGCTTTGGCCTGCCCAGGATTCTCGTCTCGGACATAGGCTCAAGGAATGGCTGGCGTCCTTCAAAATCGAGCAACGTTTTACATCTGTTGGATACCCGCAAGCCAATGGACAGGCTGAGTCCACGAACAAAACAATAGTCAAGATCCTCGAGAAGCGGTTAAGAACTTCACAAGAAAGTTGGGCGGACGACCTGGAAGGCGTGCTATGGGCTCATCGCACCACTGCACGGACCGCGACCAATGAAACTCCATTCGCCTTGGTATATGGCTCGGAGGCAGTCATACCGTCCGAGATTGCCGTTGAGACTATGAGGATCCAAGAGTTCGAAGGCATTGCCAATCGCGAAGCTCGGATATTCGACCTGGACATGCTCGAACAGAAAAGGTCTGAGGCACTGGCGAATATCCATAGGTATCAGGCAACTGCTGCCTGAACCTACAACAGGAACGTTCGAGCGACTAACTTGCAAATCGGAGACCTAGTGCTTCGACGAGCAGACATTTTGAACAATATTGGAAAACTCAAGCCCAAGTGGGAAGGACCCTACAAGATTGTCGGAGCAAGAGTGAATGGGAATTATGAATTAGAAGATGAGAATGGACATCCCCTCAAGCGTCTGTGGAATGCTAGAAACCTTCAGAAGTTCTACGCATAAAGATGGCTATGCGAACCTCCGTCAGATCGTTTGGTCATCTTAGATTCTAACTATCTATTACACGAAACTCCGCCAGTTCTGTTTTTTGATGATCCCTTTGTCATTGGCCATAGAGCCCGCACGTTGTAATTGAATTTTCGGCAAATCAATACAACCTCTATCTTTCTATTTGTGATTTTTCGATTTATGCATCTGAGATTTAACATTCATTTAACGACGAGAAGGAAAGCAAGGGATTTTATTCATACAAAGACGAATTATACATAATCCTGTCTGTGCAACTTACAATCTCGGATCGTTATCCGGACTTACGGACGCAATACGAAAAATGCAGAAAACGTCTCCGGGGATACGTCATCTCCCAGCAAAAATCGTTCCCCATCGGGAAAAGCTTCTTCCATATCAAGCGGCAAGTCTGGTTTCCGCGGAGGCAAGGAACTCGATCTACCTGCATACAGGAAAATGGTTAAACGTGGTGGAATCCCTCATGATACCACCAAAACATGGCAACGCAAATCCCGTGTTCGAGGAGAACAAAGTGCAGACAGAAAGAGATTTTCGCCTAACCGGCTTTAGAGACTCAAACTCTCTTGAAATTAGGAAACCATTTCCAATTCAAGAGAGATTTGAAGCACTAAAGTAGGGTTGGAAGAAAGCAGAGGAGACGGACATATATACATTCAAACCGAAATAACTGAGATCTCTTCCCAACCGTCTTTAATGTCTCCAACTCTCTTGAAACTAGGAATCCTTTGCCAATTCAAGAGAGATTAGAGCCATTAAAGTAGGATCAGTTCACATGGCTTTGGCACTGGGGTCGTGCCTTTTTATAGAACACTCCAACCAATCAACGTCCGCCACGCAAACAGGTTGATGTCAGCAAGGGGCTTGAACCACCCATTCAAGTCGAACAGTGTTGGGTTAGTGAGTTATCTGACCAAACCCAAACAAGCCCATTAATAATGTCCGAAATTTGAATTTGTTAACCACCTTACGACAATAAGTGCATCAACATAATCCGACGAAGCACGAATGAGAAAAAGGTGGCGATCTCATCCGATGAAAAGTAGTTCGAATTTTATAGACAAAATTATCCGAACATTTACATACGAGAGGTACAATCTGAAAAGGTCCAAGGATAAGTACATACTTCTACGGGGCATACCCCACCTTGTTCCCTCACCAGTTTCCGGAAGTCGAGCCTTGGGATTCCGAGCCACCACCTCGATCCTGACGAGCTTGCTGCTGCATTCGGATCCTCCTATCGATCAACCTCAGCGTCCGCTCCCTCTCTTCCTCGGCTAACCTCCTAGCTATTCCCGGACATCGAGGGGGATCGTCTTCAAAATCAAGAATGATCGGGTCATCCGTAGTACCTCGGCCTGGGTAAATTGGCGGATGCATATTCCCGCAAGCACAATTTACCCAATGTTGATATTCGTCCTCATCGGATTCAGACATCCTGCAGGAGTTTGCCTCTATTGGAAAATGGAGTGGGTTAAACAAAAGAAAGAGTGGAGAAGGGTACAACAGTGAAAAAGGAAGAATTACCACACCCTTATTTATAGTCGCGACGGGTCCTTACGATCTCGCCACTTGTCGATCATCCGACGACTGGGAAGATGGAAAGACGCAGTAATCATGACTATTTCACTGTTTCACCTTCCTCCTTCTAGAAGAATTACGTATCCCAACGAAAGAACGATCCGTGGATCGGCGGGATGTTGATTCGATTTCTACATCGGACGCCATCTACAGCGATCCGTGCTCTGAAGAGATGTGTAATTTATGATAACTCAGCATATGAATGATAGCAAAAAGGAAGCAGAAAAGAGAGCAAGTAATAATTCGGAACATAGGAGGTTTAGCTCCTCGGTTAAATACGAATCAAAGCAATAGTACATAGCGACATTCTGTGCCATCAAAAGATACAAATCCAACGGAAAAATTCAGCAAGTACAAAATTTCAATGGGGCATACCCCGGACTTCTCACTGAGGTACGGCTTGGCTCGGACCAGCTTCACCAGCTTAGGGCGGATCGACAGGGGGCGTGTTGGAGACGACTTGCGCAGCAAGGGATTCAACAAGATTGAACAAGTTGAAATCCGCGGGAAGGCCAACGACCCGGGAAGGCAGGAAGAACCACTTATTTAGGAAAGCCCGGTAATTATCGAAAGGCACAAAGCATACCTTTCGGAGGGCATCCGGGACCCACCTCGGGAGGAAGGGCCCGCCGTTTTGAATCTCGATCTCACCCTCCTCGGTGACTAGTTCCGCAAACTCACACGCGGCTAACTGTTCATCCGAGACACAGTCGACAGGGACCTCCACACCATTAGCATCTGCATAAGGGATTAACCCTTCCGCCTTCCAATCGAAGTCCGGTGGAAGTAGTCCCTTGGACTGCAGCTGCTCGATAGTTGACACGAACCCATCCAGGCGGGAGGCATTGGATTTGTCCGCCGTCAAGAACTTGAAGGAGTCAGACTCCATGAAGTCACGACCAGCCTGAAGACGGGCATATTGGAGGCCTCCGAGCAGCATATCTTTGGAATCCAGGAAAGCCTTCATCGACTTGTCGACAAAATTCTCCTGCCAGTGGAGTTCCACCTTGATTTCTTCCCAGCTAGCCCTCAGCTTATTCAACTTCACTTCTTGCTCTTTCAGCTGCATCTCCAACTGCTTCACCTTCTCCGCCTCATCCGCGGATGTGGCCACAGCCTTGTGCAGGTCCTCCTCAATAGTAGCGCGCTCGCCGACCTTCCATTGCATGGCCCTGACGAAATATCCGAGCTGGGAGAGATCCGCAAGGATATAAGTTACATTTCTATCATACTAAGAACAAGCCAAGGAGACCAGGGAAAGATTACTTACCCGCTGGTATAGCCCATCCAGCCCTCCGACCCGCTCAACCTCAGGGAGTCCGCAAGCCTGCTCGTACTCCTTATCAAGAGCAACTTGGTCAACAGGCAGGACAGCAGATAATTGCTGTCTCTTTGCTGCAGGGGGAGCCTCCGAGGTTGCTCCCTCTTGCATCCCGAGGTAATAGCGTCTTGCATCAACACCTCCTGTTGTGGTGCTGGAGCAGCGGAAGCCTGGGACTTTGAAGCAATGGCGCTCCGAGTGGCAGGGGCTTTGCCCTTGTCGGGCACCGCCAAGGCCTGTGAATCCTCTCCAGCCTTGTTCCGCCTTTCTTCCTCCGCGGAAAACACTGCGGCATTCTTCGGATCCGACATAGGAAGACCCGCGGAAGTGTTGATGATTTTGGTCCTCTGACCAGCGGCGACCTCCAAGACTTGCTGCTCCCTCTGCAACCTTTTCTTTTCACGGAGCGTCGACATGATGTAGTCGAACCAGTGAGCTGCACAATAAACCAAAGGCGTCAGATACAGATATGTTAAAGAAGGATTACCAGAATTGCGGAAATACGTAATCAAAACAGAGTATCCCGAAGAAGAAAGAGCACAAAGTTTCAAGTCAACAAATCCTTACTAAAGTCCGTCTTCCCTCCAACCTCCACTGCGCCTGTTAGTCCGCACAGGTAGGGAAGTGGCTGACAGATTAATCCGTGGAACGGATAAGTAGGTGGATTATGCTTTTTGTGGATCGCTGCCACCCACGGAGCCACGTTCTTCGGAAGGGGGCGCCAATCCGGGATGCTCTCCCTTAGGAACTTTGTTGGCAGTCCCCATTGTTCCCGCTGTCTCTCGGACACCCCAGGTTTCAGAGCCATCCGTACGAAAATGTACTTATCCCACCACTTCGATCCCAACGACGAAATGGAGTCCGAAATGAAGTTATAGGGTTTCCTATTCACAAAAGTATAGATGAGGGGATTCCTCGGACTGAATGGAACATGAAAGAGCTGCTTGAAGTTCTCAAAATTTACTGGCTGCCCTTTCTTCTTACAAAAAATCACGAAGCAGATAAGGTTACCCAAGGACTTTGGGATAACCTAACTCGGACCAATCCCAATGTGATTCATAATATGCTTCAATTCCGTTGCAATGGGGATCTTCCACCCACAAGCAAAAGCTACCTCGTGCACACACATATACCCGGCGGGCGGGTTGTAAAATGCGTGTCCGGGCTCGGGAACCATGATTTCTACGGAGTCGGGGATCTCCCACTTCCGCCTCCATTCTGGAATGTCCTCCGCTTTAACCCTTGATGGACATGTAGGAAGAAGTCCGTCTATATTTAGTTCTCCAAATTCGTCCGCTATCATAACAGCGGACGCAGGACGGGGGAACTTGATTCGGGCAGCTTTCGCGCCACGTCCCTCAACTAATGGAAGACTGGACTGAACGGGCGCAGCAGGGTGTAATGCAATCCACCGACCGGTGCGTCTAGGGGGACGAGCGACAGGAGATCCTTCTTCTCCTTCCTCCTCCTCCTCGTCTTCCTCACCATCTTCCTCCTCCTCACCGACACCTTCGGGTCTCCCAGACGTGCTTGGGTTGGACGGACCTATTTTCGCTACAACACGGTCTTCCACCCCGGCCTCGAACATCTCGACTTCATCAGCCTCCCGGCTGATGTCGCCCTCCCGCTCCACATGCAGTTCGTTCGGATCCCCGGACGTCCCAACACCACCTATAGTCCGAGATTGGACTAACGACCTAGTCCTAGCAAGATCACCCTGGCCCGCTGCAACGTCGGCCTGTGCTTCTGCCGCACCATGAACTCCTTGCCCAGCATCAGAGTCCCTGGACGACCCAAGGTCCACAACTAGGAAATCTCCCACGGACAAGGTCAAATCCACGGACCCAGTCCCTAAGTCTACTGCATCATTGTAACGTGGTGCCTCGTGCTGGTTCTGACTATCGCTCCCGGACATCCTAGGGCAGAAGGAAACGAGTCAGAAACGATAGTGGTGATTGTCCGAGAGTTCGTTTAGGTAACTTCTTAAGTCAAAGAAAGCCTACGGAGTTCTACTTAACTAGGTTTTTCTGCATGAAGTCTAGTCTCGGCACTAGTGGCACTAACCTTGGCACACCGAAACGCACCATCGGCACTATCGTCTACCCTAGCCGGCACGCTAGCGGGGACAATTTACGGAGGACTGTGTGCCAATTGGCACCAACACATTACCCAATAAGCATGCATAATCAAGTTTTGGTTACAGTGGGTATGACACACGAGATGAATCAACAGGATACTGGCAATAAAATTGGCACGCAACAGTACGAAGGAGAATTGTTTCGACTAAGAACGCCGCTAAAGCCTATCACTCGCAACAGCAGCAAATACGGACTCGACAATTTTATATTCGAGCAGGACAAAAATATACGAGCAGGTAGTAAGCATATCACGAAAAGGAGAGAACTTAGGAGTGAAGACGTACTTACTTGACAAAGTTGACTGGACAAATTTGAACGGACGACTAAGCCTTGCTGCTTCTCCGAGGGTACGGATTCGAAGAAGAAATTTCAAAATTATGCGAGTCTTACTTGCTCGGATGTGTCTTCAATTGCTCGGATTGCTCTGAGTTTCGATATTGCTAAAAGTGTGAAAGTGACTGATGAGCTGACTATTTATAAGGGCAATTTGGGGAAAGCCAAGAGTCACATCACTTAGATTTGAATCCCAGCCGTTGGTCCTCTCCAATCCAAGGGTTCTGCTGTCATGAGTGGATGTTGTCACAAGACGTCATTTAATGCTTGACAGACGCGTCACATCAATCGGGCTTAGAACCCCAACCGTTGATGTCGTTCCGATCCGACGGTCGCGTCACTTTACCCGGGATCTTTCCCCCGTGGGCCGGACGGACAACCTATTGGGCCTCTTTGATTTACGGATCAGCGGCCTGGGAGGACCAGTTCAACAATCAGTCCAGCGGATAGCTTCCAGAGGGCTACGTCAGATCCTAACCGTACTCGGATCTATATATCTCGGATACAAATACCTTTTCCATCTACAGTCCGAGCTATTACATAACTCGGACTGTAGAAGGAAAAGGGGAGAGATATTGAATTCCTAAGAACACGGACGACGGATCTCAACAAAAAGGATTTTTTCCCTTTTTTCAGTTAACGATTCGGACACGCTCCACAACACACTTGTTCTTTTCATAGTTACCAACTATCTTCTACTAAGATACTTGGAAACTAGGGGGACATATGTTGTTACGGACATGTGTCCAATCCGTTAAGGGCGCCATATAGAGCGTGTCCTAAAGCGCATCACGGCTTAAATAGCGATTCAAGATCTTGGTCCGACCTCACATGGTCGGCGAAGTGAATCAACCAAGATCTGTTGAATTCTTGTGCCCTCACGGCAAGTCCGAGCTATTTGGAGAAGGACTTCTAAACACAGCTACGTCGATCTGAGATGCCAAACGGACCGGACGAGAGAATCTCGGACGCCACCATCACATCAAGACCAAACGTATAACAGAACTACTGAGATACTTCCATGAGACTCTTGGCTCGGACATCCAGAGTTACCCAAGGGCAGATCAACCAAGCAGACAGATCTGTCCGAGGGACTAACACGGACCCAACATGCGGAACAGTACTCAAGTAAGGAAAAGGTCCAAACTACCCTCCCAGGCCCATTGATTAGTGTTGGATTATTGTTCACTAATGGGCCATGGGCCAAAGGTAGCATTGGTGTCCAAATCTGAAGCGTACACTTGGCATCATCTTGTGAGCCACCTCATAAGCATATTGTTGAGGGTATAGTTCCCCAAACACTTAGTAATATTTCAATTGCCCAGGTTATGCTCCAAACGATATCTTCCTCACTACGCAAGAACCAACAGGTAAGAATCTTCCACTGTGCACTTGGTGAGAACCTGCGCAAGAGGCTTGGAGGGGGGGTTAGGACCCGGTTTGCCAAGTGTCAAACCGGTATAAGACTTCACTCGAGAGAGACTGGAGATCTACTCTGTATACTGTTCGAGATTAAGTTCGTATTCTCGCTTACCTTTGCATGGGGATATGTGCCCATATATATAGGGTTTCCTCAAAGTGGAAGGCTTCTCCAAGATCGCGCCAAGTGTAGGGCTCTAGTTGAGCTACCAAGGCATATCTAGGCCCATGGCCCAACAATGATACCTAGCCCATGCCCTTTTTGGGCTTTAGGGGTAGTTTAGTCATTATTAGGAGAGTTTTGGAGGGTGTGACATAGTCTGCCGAGGTCCGAGGTCCAGAGAAGTTGGTCCGGACGCCTGGTCCGGACCGTTTTGGGTTGTCAGATGAGGAAGTCCTCTAAGCCTGCCCAACTCTTCCGAATCGAACCTTATGGTTCGGACCCCTTACTCTCTGGTGCCTGTCTACTTGGTTGCCTGTGAGATTGTTGTTGGTCCAGATAACGGCAAAGTAAAAGACTCGGGGGGGGGGGGGGGGTGAATAGTCTTTTAAAACTTTTGTCGATAAAAACTATTTCTCAGATATCTGAATAGATATCTGATACTTAGAATCAGAGCGCGGAAGACTTAATAAAGATAAGTGCAGAAACAGTTAAAAAGTGTGTGTGTGTTGCTGAAATGTAAATACAGAAAGGTAAATAACACAGCAAGTATAGTGGTATCTGGAGGTGGCGTAATCCTCCAACTAATCCACTTCGGTCTACCAGAGACCTAGAATTCACTAGAACAGATAATTGAGTTCACCTTACAATAAACCTATTCTAAGATTCTTAACAATTGGTTCCCAACCAAATGTTCCCCCTGAGTTGTTCCCGGCTTTCCTGACCAGTACTTCCTGTACTCAGAAACCTTTGAGTTATTCCCTAGCTTTCCAAGCTAAGTACTTCGTATACTCAATAACCTTGGAGTTATTCCTTAGTTTCCCAAATCAAGTACTTCCTATACTCCGGTATCCTTGGAGTTATTCCCTGATTTTTCAAACTAAGTACTTCCTGTACTCCACGCCAGTTACGGTGTTGGTTTTGGTTTGAGTTGTCAGATGAGCTTCTTTAATAACTTATTCAGTTATTCAGATAGCTCTGTGAATCAAGTATACTTAATACACTTTTCAATGTATGGTATCTTGTTCTTTTTACTGACCCAAGTCTTAGATAAATGTTCAAGAGAATGAATCTCAGATACTTGATCTTTCGTTTCAACTCTTTCACAGATAGCTATGCTTGTTTAGGATCAGGACACTTAGAACTTCAGTGTTACTCAAGATCAAAAGCTTTGGTCGCAACAGAAAGCTTTGAGGATAAGTAAGTTGCTTTGAGAGAGTAAGATGTTCAACGTTTTCAAAGTATGTCGTGTGTCTTTTGTGTTCTCAAGCAGTCTAAGTGTTGATATTTATAGATGAATTTGAGTGCCGTTTGAATAGTATCCGTTAGGCTCAAATTCAAACTATTGATATCTGTGTATAGTACTGTAGCAGGTTTTATCTTCTTCTTCAGAAGCTGCCGTTGCTTTTATTCACACATCTCTGTCTGTGCATTAAATGCATTGTACTATACTTTTTGTCCTATAGTGCCAACGGAACTATGCTTTGTATCAAAGACTAGTGTTATCTGATTCTTTGCACGTCCTTATCTTTAATCTTCAGATACCACTTTTATTGAAACAACTTTGTTTGCAATATATATATTTCTTTTTCAGAAATGTGGTTAATGCTCAAGGTATCTGAGAATAGATATCTATGGACACTTTCCTTGTTTTCAGATAGGCCTCTTATTTCTCAGATATCTCTTGTGACACAGTTTGTCTAAAACTATTCGTGTCTTCAAGATATCTGGCTAAGATATCTGAAAAACAGTTTCAGTAATCTTGTGCAGTTTCTTCAAGTCTTCAATGTCGTTGAGCTTGTTCTGCTTGGATGTCTTCTTCTTGGTCTTCTCTTCATAAAATAAAAATTACATTTTGAGACCTAACATCCTATACAAGATTAGCTAGACTATCATACTCAGTGAGTTTCCTCTTTTACAATGTTCAAGTGAACCAAGAGTACTAATCACCTTTCTGAGACTAAGATAAGTCATCATGTTGCTGATCAAAATCTAAACAGATATTTCTAACAAAATATCTAACAAATTTCCTAACAAATTTTCCAAGAAATTTCCCAACAAATTTCCCCCTTTTTGATCAGTCAACGATGACTATCTTACCTATTACAAATCTGGATGAGTGAACAATCCAACACTCAATCTTTTCTTAAGATCTTCAAATTATTTAATTAAGTGCAGAAAGTAGACATCAACCAAATCACAAGGTGTGATCTTTGCTGACAAGTTATCTTTTATAGAATACTATCTGAGAGTAAGTTCTTCAGATAAATTACAAAGAGAGATTAAAGATAACTTCAATACATAATACAGTTAAGCTCAGTCAGCAAACATACAACAAAAAATACGTAGTAAATCAGGACAACAGGAGTAACCAAGCTCCAAGTAAACATCCTAATAAACTAGTCTTCAAGTCTTCAATTTCTTCAAGTCTTCAACAGTGTTTCTGTGGATTAGTCTGCAAATTTCCTATCTCCAAACCTTTTGATGTCATCAGAATAGTCATAGAGAAGAGTTCTGACGAGCATCTCTGTGTCTCTGGCAAATCCACAGACCTCTTTGTAGGTTTTGGTAGGATTTTTCTTGACAAAATGTTTAACCCACAGATACTTTCCCCACTGCCAGGCATGCTCTATTATGATATCTGAAAGCTTGAAGTATTCGTAGATAATCTTCAGATATCTGATGTCACCCTTGTATTGATCTTCAGTTAGATAGAACGATTCATAGGGTTCTACAGCGAGTCTTGCTCTTGTGCCTGTTCCTGTGATATTCAGAATTCTGTGCACATCATCTGGCTTTCCATATGGACATTCATCAGAGAGGTCCTTTCTCATGGCTTCAGTTCTCTTGACAACTTCAAAATCCAACCAGGCTTTAATGTGATTGGTGTTGATCAAGGTTGGCTTATCTTTTCTCCATGCCATAAGTTGTCTATGGATTGGTTCTGGAAATCTTGAATTTACCAATAGATGCTTAAGTTCCAGAATCCAATAGCCATTTTTCTGATTGATGCACCTGTAGACAGAGGAATCATTGTCATACTTCACATACTCTATTTTGGCTTCTTCTGGCCTGAGTGGAAGTTGACTTTGTCTTTGCTCAGCTCTCAGTCTGTTCCTTCTCTGTCTTGAATTCTCTTTGGGGTTGTTGCTTGAAGAACCACCACCCTGGATAGACTTGGTATTTCCAGAGGGTGTTTTAGCTGCTAGGGGCTTTGCAGCTATGGGCTCAGTTAGGCTTTCAATTTTCCTTTTTCTGTGAAGAGGAGCTTCATCTTCATCAGTTTCCTCATCATCATCAAGATTAGATCTTGTGAGAGTTTTACAGCCTTCTTCATTGCCCAGGGACTTGATTTGACCTTCTTCTTCTTCTTCTTCTTCTTCTTCTTCAGAAGATTCATCAATCCCTTTAACTTGTCTTCTCCTTGGAGCCTTGGTACTCCTTGGAGGTTTCTGTGCCATGGCCCTTGTTATCATTTTAGTTCCTTCAGTAGGTTTCTGGGAAGCAGCTACTATTTGCAAAGCAGCTTGGCTTGAGGAGGGTTCATTGATTCTGAGTGGTGGCTGGGAAGTTTTCATGTTTCTTCTTCCTTTCTGAGCCGCACCAGATTTCTTCTTGTTTTCTTCTCCTTCTTCCCATTCCCCCTGACCTTGAGGTCCAGATTTGTACATTCTTTCCCCCCTTAGTCATTGTTGGCTGACTCAGTCTCATAAAGGAATCTGAGAGAGAGTTAAAATGCCCTTGTAAATAATTATAGGCAGTGACCAACTTCAAGTTGCTTTGAGCTCCTGATTTTGCTTGATAAGTCCATTGTCCTTATCAGTGAGCTCTGCTAATGGGCCTAGGATGGCATCTGCTTTTCCAGCAGTGTAACTTGCCTCTTGGAAAGCTTTTTCAGCTAAAGACGCATCATCGTCCCTTATCATTCCCAGATCTTTCTGAGCAATGACTATGCTAGTTGTTCTCTGAGTGATGAGCTCAGTGAACTTTCTCATTTCAGAGGGGACAGAGGCATTTACTTCCTTGTTCTGTGAAGACATCTCCTTGTTCAGAGTAGCCAGTACTTGGTACCTGTTCATGTATTCATTGGAGTGAACATTTGGCAGTTTGCTGAAAATTGTAGGAGCAATCAGCTTCCTTTTCTTGTAGTGAGAAACCGCTAGAAGTTCATTGCGGTGCTCTGCCAAAGTCTTGTCTTCTTCATCATCTGAGTAATCAGCCCAGTGATCTTCATCCTCTTGGACATTTTCATCGATTGTATCGAGTCCAGCAACCATCTCAGAGATTGGTTTCTTTCCTTTCTGGGAGGAGGATGGTACTTCTTTTGAAGATGATGCAGCCTTAGCATCATGCTTGACTTGATACTTCTTGATGTCGAGTTCTTTGGTGATATCATGCCTGAGATCTCGTAGCTATTTAACCTCGAGTAAGCAATCATTTCTTGTAAGTATTGATCTTGTAGTTGATCAAGCTTGTCTGGATTTAGCTATTTGATCTTCGATTGAAGATGGAGCTGTTCTTCTTCCAACGGATGTCCGAGTTGAGCGGATCTGGTTTGAGTGTTTAATATTTTACGATCGGTTTCTTGAGCTCAACTACTTGTTCAAGATAATGGCGGGTGTTGGTTAGAAGATGGATGAGTAGATTTACGAGGAGATGGAGACGGAGATTTCTGTGAAGGCTTCTCAGTGTGCTTTTCAGCAGCTGAGGCATCATTTCTTAGTGAAATTCCTCCGGTCCCTGGTGCAGGGGCATCATCATCATCCTTTTTATCTGTGTCATCCTTTTGGTGATGGTCAGTGGGAGGTTCGTCGAAGTCATTTTCGTTTATCTCTTCCTCCTCATCATCTTCGATACAAGATTGATCACTTGAGAATAGTGATCTTCGCCCATTAACCTCTTCTTGTTCGGAAGGTATAAATTGCGAGTTTGGGCGGCTTAAATGCCATTTGTAATCTTGTCGACCATCACTGTTCAAAGGCTTGTATCAAATCAGCGCTACTTCTGGAGAAATCCTTATGCAATAGAGTCGTAACTGTGTAGTGTTCGGTAGGGAACATTGCATGGATGTATGTCTCCAAGTCAAGAGCTCGTGCTCGTCTATTTGGTTGATCTGTGATTCTCAATATTTCAGAGAGATCAGAGCACCTTAACCTTTTCCATTTCTTGAAGCATTTAATGTGCTTTGGCAAGGTGTGAGCTTTGAAGAAGGGAAGTAGGTCCCTTGTCTCAACATTGGGAACACCTTTCGGCACTTGTTTGAGTCGAAAGAAAGAGTTTTGAGTGAGCTTCAAAACTTTGTAGATATCTGAGTGGAAGTGTAGTTTAGTTTCGAGTTACGAGTTAGTACTTGTGCTCAGAGACTTGTGCTACTGAGACAATTGGTGTCTCAGATATCTTGTTGTGAGGTGGAGACTTGGAAGTCTGGTCCTCATCAACCTTTCTTTCTTGAACCTGAGAATCAAGAATAATACAATACTTGGGAAATTATTTGAAAGAATTTGTGCATAAATATGCTTTTAATGAATTCTGATTTTTGCTACTTACTTCCTCAAAAGGAAGCTCAGAGTCATTTTCTCGAAACTTTTCAGTTTCTGGTGTTCTTTCGAGTGATGTTGCCTTGGGGGCTTCATCAATTTCCATTGATGCAGGAGATGTCGCAACTTTGTCCCCGTGCATTTCTACTTCTGATTGATCCTGTGAGTAGAAAGTATTGAATATTTTTAGAAGAGATATAAGATAACCCAAGATGAAGAATATTTATCACTTGATTCGTCATATACCTTCATGCTAGAAGGCTCAGTGATGTGTTCTTCAGAAACCTTGTTGGTCTCTGGGTTTGTCTCTGGCATTTCTGCCTTATCTTCTTCCATCTCAGTTGGAGCCTGTTAGAAACATTTATTTCAATGATTAAGCACATAAACTTATAACTGAAGAAGTGTTATCTTAAGAATCCATTATTACCTGTGACACAGGCTCAGATGTCTTAAGAGGCGAGGTTGAGGAAACCTCCTTCTCAGTTTCTGAGGTAAGCTTTTCAGCTTCCTCTTGTTTGTGTGTTTCTAACTCAGCCTGTAACAAAGAATTTTATGAGAAGCAAGATGTATAAAAAATTTTCACAAGATAAGAGTTAAACCAGTCAGCTACCTGAGTAGTTTCAGGCTGATTGGTCTATGGAACTTGTGACCTTTCTATACTTTGGTCTTCTTGTCCCAGTGCAGTTTCTTTGCTTGAAGTTTCTGGTACTTCACACCTTTCCTGAGTATGCAACTCAGTTGCCTCCCCTGGTTGATCATTCTGAGTGGATGTCTCAGTTTGATCCCTCTCATTGAGTTGGGGAACCTGCTCTTTTGCAGGATTTTCTTCAGCATACTGCATTGCTGGTAATTCGAAAATGGAGTTCATTTACCATTTCATCAACCACTTGTGGATGTTGTGGTTGTTGTGATTGTGGTTGTTGTGGTTGTCTGGAGGCAGAGGATTGATCAGTAGAATGTTCTTCCAGATTTTTAGTTGTGGCGTTTCCATCAGCATTCGCCAGTACTAAAATACCACTCATCAGGGCTTTTTGAAGTTGTGCAAGAGAAATATTCCCTGATGATGTGTTTGCACCAACAACCTTTGCTATAGGTTCAACAACCTGTGGTGTAGGTTCTTCTTCAGATACCTTATCACGCCATCGCTTTGATAACCTTAGCCCTCTTTGTTCTTTCTAGGACTTGAGAGATGACTAGTTCATCATCTTCATCGTCAGAGCTCTCATCAACATTGGGAACTGATTGGTCCATTATTCCTGCGGTTTTTGCAGATAGGGCTTGGTGTTTTTCACCACTTTTGGCAGCATTTATGAGTTCATCAGCAAGGCTTTCTGCATTAGTCGCAACATTTCTGAAAGCACTTTCTCTTGCTGAGTCTACTTGTTCAGTAGTTGATAACTCTTTTTCATCATTGATGATTTCATCTGCCTTTATCAGTTCATCGACAATGCCTGCAGATATCTGAGAATCGACAACCTCTTTGGGTGTGTCTTCTGATTTGCCAGCAGACTTCTTTCTTGAAGTTCTGGGCTTCTTGGTCGCAACCTTTTCTTCAGATACCTTTTCAGACTTTCGCTTCTTAGAACCTTTCTGAGACCCAGTAACCTTTTTCATCAAGTTTGTATACTCATATTTGTAGAGTAGGTTACTGTTGGCTATTTCAGCCGTCTCTCTGAGCTCAATGCCAAGCTTTTCCAGCAAGTAGCATATTTTCAGACCATATCCTACAGTGGCCTTTGGCTCAGCTAGTCCTTTGGTAATCTTAGGCTCGAAGCCTTGAATCTTCTTCACAAACTTCAGAAAGGCGTACTTTCCCCAGTTAAAAGGGTTTTCCAGCCTTTTGTCTTGTTGATTCAGCAAGAACATCATCATCCACCGTTCTTGGCTTATCCGTCAGCACCTCCTTGTAGACCATCAAAGCATCTGTGAAGAATGCAAGCGGTACATCCCAGTGAACCAACAGATGTCTGGTTCGGATGTCAGCAAGCTTGAACTCAGTGGGTGTATCTGATTTTTCAAGATCACACACGTCACTGTAAAGTTCTTTAACACCTTCAAGGAGTTCATCATCCTTGGTGTTTATTTCAAAATCCTTTCCAAGATTTTGAAACTCAAACAACTTACAGAAAGTTGTTAAGTCCAGAAGGATTTCCTTTCCTTGGACTGAGGTTTTAACAGACATTATTTCAGTGCCTTCAGAAACACAGGAAATAATCCTGGAGTAGTTGTAGAATTCCAACACATCGAGTGATGAAATTCCACTAGGGCGAGCAGATAGAAAGCCCTTGATTTGTGCCTTTTCAAGCATGTCAAGAATTAGCTTTCTGTCGGCTTGGTTCTCTATTCCAGCCGTGAGGTATTCCTCAACCATGGCACCACCCCAAATCATTCTGTGATTTGAAGTCCAATGGTAAGGATTAAAATCTCCTACCAGTCGGTTGTTCACAATAACCAACTCTGGTGCT
The DNA here is from genome assembly GCA_026545765.1 of Plantago major. Taxonomy (NCBI): domain Eukaryota; kingdom Viridiplantae; phylum Streptophyta; class Magnoliopsida; order Lamiales; family Plantaginaceae; genus Plantago; species Plantago major. The sequence continues at coordinate 706,635 of CM048841.1, forward strand.
TGCTTTTCAGTAGTACCAGTGGAGGATTGAGATTTCAGTGTGGTTGAACTTTTAGGGGCCATCTCTTTATATAGTGTAGGGATTTGAAATTGGTGTTTGAAAGAGATTTGATTTAGTAATTCTTTGCAGAAAAAACTTAATCTTGATTTGCAGAGATTGTAGAAGGTTTTGCAGAGAATCAAGAGAAAAAATTGCTATTTTTGTGCAAGATGAGTTTTTCGGATTAGGCAAAAGTGATTTCCTATGCCAAAATCCTATATATATAGCAGTTGAATCCCAACAGACAAATACATACAAATTGATTTTGTTTGTACGTATCTGTGATTTGCAAGCAGGCGTGAGCAAAAGCTAGTTCGGCATTAAATGCTTAGTGGGCCATGTCTGAATTTCAACAGTCCACTATTTACTGTGAATTAATTTCCACCGTACAGATCAATCGCTTAATTTCATCAAGGGTCACCATTGCTTCCTCAGCAATGATCACAATCAACAAGTGTAATTGTGCCCATTTAATGAATTTTGGCGCATAGCTTTCTGAATCACGTTTTTGTATGACCAAGAACACTGTTTGCATCTGAATCTGTCTTATACTTAGGATTTTTCCAAGTTTTTCATCAAGATAGAAATAATGCGAGTTTCAAGAGAGTAGTTGACTGCAGATAGTTATACTATTCTCTTTTGTGTTCCCCGTTTATAGAGTGATTCAGATATCTGAGTTCCCGTCTCAGAGATCTTAAGCTATCTTCTTGCTTTTTAGCCTTTTTGACTTCTGAATACCCATTCCAGATTTCTCTTTTCTCTTTTCTAGATACCCGTTCCAGATACCTCTTCTCTGGATGCCTGTCCAGATACCTCTTCTCTGGATGCCCGTTCCAGATACCTGAACTCTTTCAGTTCATTGGTAGTTCCATTAGTCCAAGACTATGTCTTAAGGCTAAGAATCTACTTTCTTGTAGTGGCTTAGTGAAGATATCTGCAAGTTGGTCTTCAGTGCCAATCTTGAGTATCTCTATATTGCCCTTTTCAACATGGTCTCTGATGAAGTGATGTCTAACATCAATGTGCTTTGTTCTGGCATGAAATTTAGGATTCTGTGTAATCGCAATAGCACTTGTGTTGTCACAGAAAATGGGAGTTTTCTTCTCATCGAGTCCATAGTCTTTAAGTTGTTATTGTATCCACAGAATTTGTGTTGCACAACAACCAGCAGCAATATATTCAGCCTCTGTGGTAGAAGTTGCAATTGAGTTTTGCTTCTTGCTAAACCATGAGATAAGTCTAGTACCCAGAAACTGACAAGTTCCTGAGGTGCTTTTCCTATCAGCGTGATCCAAAGATAATCGGCGAGTACCTAGCTAAACTTAATCCACTTTCTTTAGGATACCACAATCCTACATCTACTGTACCATTTACATACCTTAATATTTTCATAGCAATGTTGTAGTGTGTTTGCATTGGATTTGTCTGAAATCTAGCACATACTCCAACGGCATATTGAATATCAGGTCTACTTGCAGTGAGGTAAAGTAGTGAACCTATCAATTTCCTATACTTATGTTCTTCAACACTCTTATCTGATTCAGTATAGGTCATTTTGGTTCCAATGCTCATAGGTATCTTAGCATTCTTTTCAGAAGGCTTAAGATTGAACTTGGTGAGCATATCTTTTGCATACTTTGTTTGACTAATGAATATTCCATCATTGAGTTGCTTGACTTGCAATCCTAGGAAATACTTCATTTCTCCCATCATGCTCATCTCAAACTTGCTTTTCATGAGATTTGCAAAGTCATTACAAAGTTGCTTGTCCTTAGATCCAAATATGATGTCATCAACATATACTTGAACTAAGAGTAGTTTCCCGTCATGATTTAAGGTAAATAAAGTTTTATCAACTTCACCTTTCTTGAAACCACTTTCCAGAAGGTACTTGGCCAAAGTGTCATACCATGCTCTTGGAGCTGTTTGATCCATCTGAGCTTTACAGGTTTATAGACCATTTTACTTTCTGAGGAAACTTCAAAGCCAGGTGGTTGCTCAACATAAACTTCTTCTGCAAGTTCACCGTTTAAGAATGCACTTTTGACATCCATCTGATAAACTTTGAAATCTTTATGAGCTGCAAAGGCTAGAAAGAGTCTTATTGCATCCAATCTGGCAACTGGTGCATATGACTCGTCAAAGTCTAAGCCTTCAGTCTGGGTAAATCCCTTGGCAACCAATCTTGCTTTGTTTCTGGTTATTTCACCAGATTCATTCATCTTGTTTCTGAAAACCCATTTAGTTCCAATCACAGATATTCCTTCTATAAATGGAACTAGTTTCCAGACTTTGTTTCTCTCAAATTGATCCAACTCTTCTTGCATTGCAGAGATCCAGTCTTGGTCTCCTAATGCTTCTTCTATATTTTTAGGTTCAATATTCGAGATGAAACATCCAAAGAGAGAGTTAGCATTTTCAGCTATTGCTCTCCTAGTCCTAACACCCTGATTAATTGGTCCAATTATATCCTTTGCAGGATGATCCTTGATCCATCTCATCATAGGTTTAGTGCTAGTAGGATCAATATCCACATTATCTGAATGTGAATCACTAAGATTTTGATTTGATACTTTTTCAGTATCTGAGATATCTGACATATGGGAAATGTCATGGATATCTGACACTTTTTCAGTGTTAGAGATATCTGGAACATGCATTTTAGCATTCTTATTTTCAGATACTTCTTCATGATGAAGGTTCTCAGTAACCTGTTCCATTTCTGGAAAACTCATAGGAAATTCCTCATCATGTCTGTGAGTCATCTTGTTGTTACTAGGCATTTCAAGCTTTTCTACGTCAGAGTCATCCTCACTTTCCATAATGATGTTTCTCCTTTCTGAGGATTCTTCTTTAGAATCCCTCAGTAATAGTTCTTTGAACCTTTCTGAGGATTTTGTTGAGGTGTTCTTACAGAGGAAAGTTGGTGTTGTATACCTTTGCAGGTACAAAACTCCTTTATGTACTGGTTGACAAACTCAGTACCATGGTCTGTTCTGATTGCAGATACCTTGTCATTTTTCATGACTTCAAGCTTTTTCAGCAAGTTTAGTATCTCCACCCTGGCATCAGATTTGTGTTTCAGAAAGACAACCCAAGTGAATCTTGAGAAGTCATCTACAACAACCAGACCATACTTCTTTCCTGCATAACTAGTTACAGATAATTCAAAAAGATCCATGTGTAAAAGTTGCAGTGGTCTAACACTAGAGTGTCTGATTTTGGACTTGAAAGAGATCTTAGATTGTTTCCCCATCTGACAGGCAGAACATATACCATCCTTTCTGAAAGATGTTCTGGGAAGGCCAACCACTAACTCTTTCTTGGCAAGTCTATTCAGAGTTTTGAAGTTCAAGTGACTCATTCTTTTGTGCCATAACCAGTGCTCTTCTGTGTGACCAGATTGACTCACCATGAGACATTCTTCAGTTGTGGCAGATGCCCAATCGGCAACATAAAGACTGCCTTTCCGCCGACCAACTAAGACAAATGCTTTGACTCATTGTCAATTAGTTTGCGATTTAGCTTTGAATTTTATAGTAAAACCCTTGTGCAAAGCGGCTCATGCTAAATAGATTATATTTCAAATCCTTAACATGTAATACGTCAGTGATTGTTAAAGTCCCCAATTTGACGTTGCCAAATCCCAGAGAGGGATTTAATTCTCCTCCAGCAAATCTGATATCTGGTCCTGTGTTGCAAGCTTTGTAATCAACCAGATTTGCTTTGTCTCCTGTCATGTGCTTTCCACATCCACTATCAAATAGCCATTGTGCTTTAGTCCAGGAGGCATTCTGCACACAACAGGAAACAGGAGATTAGGTTCTCATATCTTTGATGGAACCGTCAGAATTAAAAGTTCTTCCAGTAGGAATCCATTTTTGAATGAATTTCTTTGAAATATGCTTTTGTCTGACAGGAACGTAAGGAGGAATTCTATTTGAATGAATGTTATCATTAGTAAGAATTATTTTCTTCCTTGGTGTGTTCCTAGGTGCTCCATATGATGCTTTCAGATACCTGTCAGGTTTCTGAGTTTGCTTTTCAGCAAACTTAGCCTTCCTTGCCAGATTTCTTCTAGCCAGCATTGATTTTCAGTGGCTTGATTTAACTTCCACTTCTGATAATTGCTTTGAGCAATTCTAGCTTTCAGCCATCGTTCTTGCTCCTGCTTGTACTCATGAGCAAGTTGTTTTCCGATGCCTTTGTAGCCAATACCGTTTCGAGCACTTGAAGCTATCTGAGATCTTTTCTCAGCAGCTTTGCTAGTCTCTGGTTGGTCCAATTTCTTTCCAGAAAAAGTGACATGGGAGAATTTGCCAGCTCCTGCAATTTACCTTTTTGAGAGACATAGCACTGTGTGTGTTTACACTTTTCAGTGTTCTGTTTCTTTTCAGAGACGTGCCCAACAGTTTTGTTTTTGACTTGTTTTTCCCACAAAGGTTTGGTCGCAACTGCCTTTCCTTTGTCAACAATCTTTGTCTTCTCACCGATACTATAGATTGCATGGGAACCGTCTTGCTGAGTACTTACAAATGTTCTTCTCTCCTTACTCTTATTCAGAGTGATAGAACAATCATCTGTATTCATTTCAAGTCCTTTCTTTTCTGAAGGATCTCTTAAGTAAGATTGTACTTCAGTAAGAGTGTCACTAGCTTTGGCATAAGATTGAAAAGATAATTCTTTCTTCTTGAGTTCCTTGTTCTCAGAAAGAAGATCTTCATAATTCTTTCGTAATTCAGCCATTGCTTCTTTATGTGACTTTTCAGTCTCAGATATCTGAGCTTTAAGAGATGCATTTTCAGCATCCTTTCTCTCAAATTCTTTAACTAATTGAGAATTTTCCTTTTCAAGAGAATTCTTTTCTTCTTCAAGGTTTTCGGCTCTAGCTCGGGTCATTAGAAATTCTCTTTCATAGATGTCAAGTTCTTTCCTGAGATTTTCTAGATTTTTTATTTCCTCTTCATCACTTTCATAAGTATAACAGGAATTATGTGTTACCTCATCAGCCATAAGACAGTTTTCTATGTTGGAGATGTCTGGACCGTCAATTTCAGCAACTCCACACATTTCATTCTTCTTGAGGCCGAAGTCGATTATATCATGAGTAACTCCACATAATTCTGGTGATGGTAAGGTTGAGTCATCTGAATTGTCATCTTCAGAATGTGTCTCAACGTCTAGAGCATCTAGTTGAATTTGGATTTTCTTTCTTTCTTCAGTTAACAACGCTTTCTGGCTTCTTCTGAAGATTTTCCTATCTTTCTTGTCCCATGTCCTTAGTTTGTTGAGGGCAGGACAATCCTTCTTGAAGTGGCCAGGTTTCTGACAATAGAAACAAATATCGTTTCCAATTTCTGCTTCCTCAGTACATGATGCTTTCTGAGCTGGCTTGTTCAGCGAGCTTTGCATATTTTTGTACTGGTGATAGTTTGAGCCTAGATGCTTCTTCAGCTTCTCTTTGGCTTTCCTTCTTTCAATTTCTCGACTGATATATTTGCTCGTTTGCTTTGCAGCAAGAGCATCCTCAGTTTCTTCCTTGCTTGTCTTCTTTTCAGAAGTTCCTTGAGTGACTAGAGCAACGTTTTGCAACTTTTTAGTTGTTTGTTCTCTTTGAGTTGTCTCATAATCAACAGTAGCAAGATGAGAGAAAAGTTCCACTGGAGTGATATTTGGCATTCCTTGGTTAAAATAAAAAAATTTGGTATGCTCCCAGTTGTGGTTAAGACTTCTGACAATAGTCTTAATCTTTTACATTTGGGAGTATCTGTTCTTTCCCAAGAGCCATGTCACTCATGAGAGTGGTAAATCTGAAATCAAGTTCTTCCAGAGTTTCAGTGGGTCCTTGTTTGAAATTTTGAAATTTCAACTTGAGAACTTCGAACTTGTTTTCTTTGGTTTTCTCAATTCCGGCACAGATTTCTTCAATCAGTTGCCAGGCAACTTTCGCCGTTTTAGCACCCCACAGTTTACACTGTATGTGCTCCGGTGTCGATCTGATGATGATATTATGAGCTTGACCATCCAGACGATTTCTCTTGGCATCTTCCGATGTCCAGAGTTCTCTGGGCTTTGGTTCGTAAATAACTTGACTAGTAGATCTCCCACTTGTTGACGCATCGGTTTGTGAAGATCCTTCGCTTTGATCTCTGTCTCTACCATTAGAAACCTCCATGACTTGTTTGAGTTGTTGAATGACTATTGGGCCATTCTTTATCACTTCGATCATTTCGTCACTTATGGCTTCAAGGTGGAGCATCATGTTATTTTTCCATTTCTCGTAATTCTCTGGTTTGAGAATGGGTGCATCACTCAGAGACATACCTGCACACTTAACACACAAATTAAATAGTCCTCGAAAATGGACAAAGTTCCTTCACCTATCTGGGGATCTAGGTTCAGTGCAGAAGGCTTGTGAACCTCCTGCTCTGATACCACTTGTTGGTCCAGATAACGGCAAAGTAAAAGACTAGAGAGGGGGTGAATAGTCTTTTAAAACTTTTGTCGATAAAAACTATTTCTCAGATATCTGAATAGATATCTGATACTTAGAATCAGAGCGCGGAAGACTTAATAAAGATAAGTGCAGAAACAGTTAAAGTGTGTGTGTGTGTTCTTTGAAATGTAAATCTGAAGGTAAATAACACAGCAAGTATAGTGGTATCTGGAGGTGCGTAATCCTCCAACTAATCCACTTCGGTCTACCAGAGACCTAGAATTCACTAGAACAGATAATTGAGTTCACCTTACAATAAACCTATTCTAAGATTCTTAACAATTGGTTCCCAACCAAATGTTCCCCCTGAGTTGTTCCCCGGCTTTCACAGCCAAGTACTTCCTGTACTCAGAAACCTTTGAGTTATTCCCTAGCTTTCCAAGCTAAGTACTTCATTATACTCAACCTTGGAGTTATTCCTTAGTTTCCCAAATCAAGTACTTCCTATACTCGGTAACCTTGGAGTTATTCACGATTTTTCAAACTAAGTACTTCTGTACTCCACGCCTGATTACGGTGTTGGTTTTGGTTTGAGTTGTCGGATGAGCTTCTTTAATAACTTATTGAGTTATTCGATAGCTCTGAATCAAGTATACTTAATACACTTTTCAATGTATGGTATCTTGTTCTTTTCTTGACCAAGTCTTAGATAAATGTTCAAGAGAATGAATCTCGGATACTTGATCTTTCGTTTCAACTCTTTCACAGATAGCTATGCTTGTTTAGGATCGGGACACTTAGAACTTGGTGTTACTCAAGATCAAAAGCTTTGGTCGCAATGTAAAGCTTTGAGGATAAGTAAGTTGCTTTGAGAGAGTAAGATGTTCACGTTTTCAAAGTATGTCGTGTCTTGTGTGTTCTCAAGCGATCTAAGTGTTGATATTTATAGATGAATTTGAGTGCCGCTTTGAATAGTATCCGTTAGGCTCAAATTCAAACTATTGATATCTGTGTATAATCTTTATGTTTTGTCTTCTTCTTCAGAAGCTTCCGTTGCTTTTATTCAGACATCTCTGTCCGTGCATTAAATGCATTGTATATACTTTTTGTCCTGTAGTGCCAACGGAACTATGCTTTGTATCAGAGACTAGTGTTATCTGATTCTTTGCACGTCCTTATCTTCAATCTTCAGATACCACTTATATTGAAACAACTTTGTTTGCAACATATATATATTTCTTTTTCAGAAATGTGGTTAAAGCTCAAAGTATCTGAGAATAGATATCTGTGGACACTTTCCTTGTTTTCAGATAGGCCTTTTATTTCTCAGATATCTCTTGTGACACAGTTTGTTTGAAACTATTCGTGTCTTCAAGATATCCGCTAAGGTATCGAACAATGTTTGACAATCTTGTGCAGTTTCTTCAAGTCTTCAATGTCGTTGAGCTTGTTCTGCTTGGATGTCTTCTTCTTGGTCTTCTCTTCATAAAATAAAAATTACATTTTGAGACCTAACATCCTATACAAGATTAGCTAGACTATCATACTCAGTGAGTTTCCTCTTTTACAATGTTCAAGTGAACCAAGAGTACTAATCACCTTTCTGAGACTAAGATAAGTCATCATGTTGCTGATCAAAATCTAAACAGATATTTCAAACAAAATATCTAACAAATTTCCTAACAAATTTCCCAAGAAATTTCCCAACAAATTTCCCAACAATTGTCATGTTGGATCCGAGTGATCGTCCGTATCTGAGGCCCTGGTTCGGACCCAGTACTGTTCAAGTACTATGCCTCCTTTCCTAGAGAGGCTCGGACCCAGGTGGGTCGAACCTAGTAAGCTTTAGATCCTTTGTTCTTCTCTTCTAGGGTGGGTCGGACCATGGTGGGTCTGCTCGGATCGGACCGTTGGCTCGGACCAATGTGTCTCGGATCCATTAGATGACTTAGGACGCCTTAGGATTTGTTCTAAGGGTTCTCATGACGGATTGGACATATTTTCGTATCAACATATGTCCCCCTAGTTTCCAAGTATCTTAGTAGAAGATAGTTGTGGAACTATTGGTTGAGACTGTTGAGGATGGATAATTTTTTTTTGGTCCAATCCGCCTCTCGTAAGAAGAAAAAAGGTGTAATCCGTGCTTCATGTGGTCCTTAACTTAGTCTCTCCCCCCCCCCCCCTTTCTTTCTTACTTTTGTTGCTGTCCGAAGGGAAGGGCCCGGAGTGCAACAAAATTGAGAAAGAAAAAGGGTATTTGTAAGCGAGACCAAGCATAGACTCCAAATGTCGGTATTGTACCTTTGTTGATGTACGGGTCGATCCGTAGGTGAATGTTCTATCCGTACCAAGCTCTTGTGCAAAGAGAAGGTCCGAATGAGAACGTCCAAGCGAACGAAGGTTCGTGGGAAAACATCCGAGCGGACGAAGGTCCGTAAAATAACATCCAAGCTGACCAAGGTCTGTAGGAGAACATCCGAGCGGACGAAGGTCTGTAAGATAACGTCCAAGCTGACCAAGGTCTGTAGGAGAACATCTGAGCGAACGAAGGTCCGTAAGATAACGTCCAAGCTGACCAAGGTCCGTGCGAAAACATCCGAGCGGACGAAGGTCCGAGTGTTGGCGAGTGATCTTGGCCCGGAAAGTGCTGGAGCATCCGATGGGTGGTCGTCTGAAGTCCAAGTGTTGTGTCTTGCCCGAAAGTGGGGAAGTTTGTTGTATTCACTCGTATTATCCCATGGTAAGTTTTTTGTACCGATGTGTCATTTCACTTGGTATTATTGTACTACACCGTTGGATGATTTTTTATCTACGATTGAGATTTAATCCCGAAAAATCGCGACGGTTGGAGTTCCAAGTATGACCCTCTATAAATAGGGGCCTGAGTCGCTTTCATTCAGCACTTTTAGAGAGAAGATTTTTGTTCCTGAGCATATCCGAAGTATTTACACCCGATCCGGAGCGAGTCAAGAAAGGTCCGTAGTGCGTGTTTTTGTGCGAAGTCAGCTACCTGCCATCCAATCATCCGAATACAAGTAAGTTTGCTTCTTTTGTTGCGTGATTCCATTTCCTTTGTTAGTCGTTTTTTCTATTAAGATGCTCGGATGTACGCCCATGATGTTTAGGTTAGTAATAACCAATGTTTTGGCTGTGTTGACTAACATAAAGTAACCATCTTACTGACTCGGAACTAATTTCGTCCAGCCGATTCGCTTCCTTGTCCCCGATTTTTTTTTAATATACATAAACGGCCTCTCGGACTGCCATCTTAAGGCTTACGAAATTGCTTTCTCCTTTCCCTAGGATGTCCGAGAGTGATAGTCAGAACCGATCCGAGGCTGAGGGATATGTCTCCGACGCGTCATCTTTATCCGACAGCTCCGAGGAGATTGACATTGTTGGTGACGACGAGTCAGCAGAGCTGGAGCAATCTCCTCGGCCGAGCCGGGAAGAGCCCGAGGTAAGCTCTTTGCTTCGGTTAATTGTTTCAAGTTCAGGGTCTCCGAAGCATCGGGATTACCTGCGAGTCTCTAATGTGCAGGGTGTTGGCGCGGCTCAAGAGACAAGCTCGCGAATTATAGGAGCTCGCCGTCCGGGTCGTGCCGGGAGAGAGCCCGAACTTCCGGTAGAGATTCGATCCCTCATTCGCAACCTAGGTTATAATTTTAGGAGTAACCCTAACCGAATTCCGTTCATTTCGGATCCACAGGAGCCTAACATTGAGGAGGTGCATGATACCTCCGAGGTGCCTCCCGAGTTGGGTATGTTTGAAGAAGGTGTCGAGGATCGGGTCCAAGTAGTTGTTCCCCTTCGGATTGTAGTAGAGTTGGTTTCGTCGTCCAAGGAGGAAGGAGCGGAGGAAGAGGCCCGGGCCGAAGAAGTTGGTGCCGAAGAAGAGGAAGAAGAAGAGATGTTGTCCGCCCATGTTTTCCGGAGGGCATCTGCTGGTCAAGCGGGCCCGAGCCACCAGATGACCGAAGAGGAATTGCCCGAGGGGCTTAAGAGGGGTGAGGACGTGTTTCGAGTGAAGTTTCCTCGGTCAAGGGACGAAGTTACTCACCCCGATTCAGAGGGTGAATTGAATGAGGATGGTACTTTGCCCACCTGTCCTTCAATTATACTGGCTGAGGAGGTGGAGGAACTTCGGAGGAGGTACGAGATTCCGGAGTGCGTGGAAATTCTCGTTCCGGACGAGTCACATGCTTTCTACAATCCGCCTCCGGGATACATGTGCGTCCATGAAATAAGTCTGCATTGCGGGTGGCGGTTGCCCGTGTCGTCCGAGTTCCTGGAGATTTTGAACAACATGGGATTGAGTCCGCATCAAATAATTCCCAACTCGCTCGGAAACCTGATGTGCTTCGGGGTAATGTGTAAATACAAGGGCATCCCGGTCACATTTGATAATTTCCGAAAGTTGTTCAATATTAGTGTAAGTAATAGGTCTCGATCTTGACATATCTGGCCTCAGAGCCCACAAGGGCCTTGCTCAAGTAGTAGATTGGTAAATGGTCGTTGCATTGTATTCGCACCAGTACAGAACTCATTGCTTCATCAGTAGTAGCTAGATAGAGGTAAAGAGGTTCACCTTCTATTGGTTTAGACAGGAGAGGTGGTGAGAGGAGGTACTTTTTCAAGTTATCCAGGGCCTCTTCACACTCCTTTGACCACTCAAACTTGTCTCCTTTCCTTAGAATTCTAAAGAAGGGAAGGTTTTTCTCGGCGGACTTGGAGATAAAACGGCTTAGTGCCATCACCCTTCCCAAGAGCTTCTGAACCTCATTGATGGTCTTTGGTTGTGGTAAGTCCAAGATTGCCTTTATTTTCTCTGGGTTTGCACTAAATGCCTCTTTCCGTGACCATGTAGCCAAGAAACTTTCCTCCCTTTACTCTAAATGTACACTTCTCAGGGTTCAACTTCATTCCATATTTCCGAAGAATGGAAAAGCAATTGTTGAGATGCTCAATATGCTCCTCTTCAGTCTTACTTTTCACAAGCATGTCGTCCACATAAACTTCCATAGTTTTACCCAACTCTTCCTTGAACATTTTGTTTACCAGTCGTTGGTATGTAGCGCCTGCATTCTTAAGACCAAATGGCATGACCTTGAAGCAATAAACCCCTCATGCTGCGAAGAAGGCCGTCTTCTTGACGTCTTCTTGGGCCATTCTGATTTGATAGAAGCCCTTATATGCGTCCATGAAGCTCAGGAGCGCACATCCTGCAGTAGAATCTACCAGTTGGTCTATGCGAGGTAGTGGATAAGGGTCCTTTGGGCAAAACTTGTTGAGTCTAGTGAAGTCATTACACATTCTCCACTTTCCTGGGGCCTTCTCGATGAGGACCACATTACAAACCCAGTCAGAGTATCTGACTTCTTCAATGTGTCCTGCTTTCATTAACTTGTCCACCTCTTCTGCTATAATAGCATCTTCAACGGGTCCAAAGTCTTTCCTCTTCTGCCGGATGTGTTTTACCGTTGGATCCATGTTCAGACGGTGAACTGCGATCCTTGGGTCTATCCCATTAAGATCATCGGTGCTCCAGGCAAAGATATCGTGATTGTCTCGAAGGCATGTGATGAGCTTCATCTCTACTTCCGTGCTCATCTCCGTTCCAATCCGAGTTGTCTTTTCCAAGTTCCCCTCGATCAACTGAACCTCTTTCAGGGCTTCATGAGGTTCTATCCTGGCAGTCTTGGGGAACTTTTCCCTGAGCGACCCAACACCAATTTCTTCCTTTAGTGGGGTAAGAGCCACATGAGGAGGACTCCTGGGTCTCTTAGTGACCGAGAGAACGGGTACTGTGGCTCCTCTGGTCGACATGATGTAGCATTCCCAGGCTTCTCTGACATTGCCCACTTCTTCTCCCACGCCGTTTGGGGTTGGGAACTTTACCCTGTTGTGCAGGGGAGAGGCGATTGCCCTGAATTGGTTAAGTCCTGGGCGGCCCAGGATCACATTATAGTCGAAGGTGCTATCGACCACCACAAAGAGGATTGTCTCAGTCACTCTTGTCGGAAAGGTGCCCATAGAGACTTGTAGTGGTACGCTCCCAATGGGACGTACTACAGATCCTCCAAAACCCACCAAAGAGGTATACACACGCCCATATTGAATCTGTCCCAAGTGCATTTGCTCCACAATCCTTTTGGAGATGACATTGGAAGAACTTCCTGTGTCGACAAGTACCTTGTTGACCTTGTAAGTGGCGATGACCAGAGAAACAACCAAAGGAACGTCGGGGTCCTTGAGATCTCCTCCACCAGACGTTGGTGGGGGAATTTCGCTATCGTCAAAGGTGATGGCGTTTGTGCCCTTCAGGGCTGAAGGAGCATATGCTCTATCATTGTTCCTCAAGTGTTGCGCGGTCCTTTCCCTTGCATTTCGACTGTCTCCACCAGTCGGTCCCCCCGCAATGGCGTTGATAACTCCGCTATAGGGGAGGTTTTCTATCTCCATATTATCGTGGTACCCTCGATATCTTTGGGCATGCTGAGGTGGGATCTCTGCCGGAGGAGGCGATGAGAACTCTTGGAGGTTCCGAACCACGCTATTCCCTTCTTTGTTCATTCTTCTGGTGTCTGGAAGGTTCTTCTTCATACATTGGTTCCTTTAGTTTTCCGCTTCTTATCATCCCTTCTATTTCCGTTTTCAACTGGAAGCAGTCCTCCATTGAATGACCTTTTTGTTTATGGAACCTACAGTAGTACTTTGAAGCTTTGTTCTTTTTGTTACTCCTTGTAGGTTTTGGCCATTGTATGTCCAAGTTTTTCTCAACGATTGAAGCCAAGATGTCGGATCTCGGTCTGTTGAGGCGAGTATACTCGGGGTATCTCCTTGGTGGAGTTCTTTCTCTACGGAACTCTCTCTTATCTCTAAGTTCCCTTTTTTGTTCAAACTTTCCCTGACGGGGAGGAGGCTCATGTCGTACTTGCTCTTTCCCTTTTCTAGCTCATGCTCTTATTGGAACATTTCTTCGATACTCTTCTCCATACAAGAGTCCTTCACAAATATCTTCCAAGTACTTTTCAGTCGTGATTTCTTCATTGGAAAGTTTTTTCCTGAGGTCCTCATTGTAAGTGTTAGCATATAGGTGTCGGACCCGCTCCTTGATGCTATGAGGCTCTACTTGGCGTACTTCAGTATTGAAGCGGTCAAGAAAGGTTCTAAGATCCTCATGCTCCTTCTGGATTACCCCCGCCAGATGCTCGACTGACCTCTTCCTCTTCTTTGCTTTCTCAAATCTTTTCAAGAAGAGGGAAGCAATGTCAGAATAGGACTTGATGGAGCCGTTGGGCAGTGAGGTCCACCAATCCATTGCTTCCCCGAAGAGAGTAGTGGAAAAGTTGAGAGCCTTCATGTTGTCATTCAAGCCATTGGTCTCCATCTTACTCTCGTATCTAGTAAGGTGATCGATGGGACAAGTATCTCCATAATAGTGTTCAAGGCTTGGAATGGTGGAATCGGGGCGTTTGCTTTCCTTTCTAATCTCATCACATAGCGGATTGGGAGCTATATAGGTCCTTCTCTCTCTTCACACTTCATCTCTCTCTTGTGCAGTTTTGTGTGTTTCTAGCCTTTTTTTTTGGAGTAAATCTGCTCGTGATCAACTTTTCACCAGTTCTAGGGTTGATAGCCACATCCGGAGGAAGGTCATTGAGAGGTACTATTGAGATACTTTCATACATGATCTCTTAGTGTTCTTTGTGCTCCACGTCATTGGTCCCAACATCATCCGCCCGAGGTCTTCTTGGACTTCTCTCATTGCTCGTTAGAAGCGGTAGCTCTCTATTGAGAAGGTTCCTTAGATCTTCTTGTTGAACTTGTTCCCCTAACCTTTGTTGAATAGGACGATGCTCATTCCTCGATTGTGCGGGTTCAGCTTGTCTTGGATTTGCCAGAGGAGGAGTGGGCTGAGGAGGTTGGAGGTTGTTTGATCCAAAGCATCCTTGTATAGTGGTGAGTAAGAGACCAAACTGATTATCATACATCCCGATCTCCTTTGGACGAATGATCCCATCTTGGAAGAGTAAAGTTTCTTCTGGGGGACCGTGTGTTCTGGCGGAGGAACTTGTCCTTGATCCCGAGCTCATGGGTTCTTATTGGTGGATCGGGCTCTTTCCTCATCCGAGGAGAGACTAGCGAGACGTGCCGCTTGGATAGTCCCTTGCATCTCTTGGTGGAGTTTCACCCTTCCCTCTAGGAGGTCTACCTCTTTGCCTTGGGCGGTGTTCCAATTGCGTGGCGTTGGTTCTTCTTGACTTTCTTGTCTAGCCATTCTGAAGAACGGAACTTTTTGTATCGATTCCCACATACGGCGCCAAAATGTTGAGGGTATAGTTCCCCAAACACTTAGTAATATTTCAATTGCCCAGGTTATGCTCCAAACGATATCTTCCTCACTACGCAAGAACCAACGGGTAAGAATCTTCCACTGTGCACTTAGTTAGTGTTGAGGGGTTTTACCCCTCAACACACGTAAATGGCACGTCATATCTATAAATCACATATAATTATATTACATTCAACTTATCATATTTTACGTCCAATTTAATCCTATAAAGTTTGGTTCATCATCTTTCGAAATTCAAGAGATGAAAGAATTTGTTGAGTGGATAACACATGTCGGTGATGGCAATGCTACTGAACCTAATGACCGTAAAGTTGACATCAAGATCCCCGAACGTTTACTTATTTGAGAAGTAGGTCATCCGATTTCAACTATTGTAGATAGTACATATCCTTTGTTGTTGGATCACATAGGCGATCCATAATCTGACCCTGGATATTTAATCACCGAGCTGTTCTTGCACATACAAATGAAATATTTTATGATATAAATCAATTTGACATACTAGAAATGTCACATTTCCTTTGTTTGCAACATTTACAACCCATGTGCATTTGTTTTCACTATCATTTACACTGCACATTAATGGAGGGATCAGCTGATACTCTCTAGGCGGGGAAACTGTCTTCGGTCTTCTCTGTACTTTCTTATCTCCATTACCGGCCGGGGCGAGAGGGGGTCTGGCAGATACTCTCTGGGCGGGAAAACTATCTTCTATCTTCTCTCTACTTTCTTCATCCACAACCAGAAGGGTGTTCAGCAAATACTCTCTAGGCAGGAAACTCTCTTCTATCTTCTCTATACTTTCTTCATCCATAACGGGCCCGCGGGGTGGGGGTTGTGGAAAAAAACAACTGTACCATGTGAAATTATGTTTGTAAAATAATAATTGTTGTGTCTTTTGTGGGGTGACACATACCACTGCGGGATTATTGGGAACAGGTGGCCAATTGTAACATGTGGAATTATGTTTGTATAATTTTTTTTCTGTGTGTGATGGGTGACCACATACCACCACGGGGTTGTTTGGATAACTTTATTGATTGTGTTGTATACTTTTGTATTTTATTTTTGTTCCGTTTGAGAGATAATATATATATATATATATATATATATATATATATATATATATATATATATATATATATATATATATTAACAGGTTAGGTGGTTAGGTACGGTAGGACCCTATTTTAACATTTTGTATAGTTAACATAAATAAACACTCAATGATATAATATTCGATGAAGAAAGACTATCGACCGACACCATTATCAACGTTGTTCACATAAATTTGACTAACTTATTTTCTAGATTGATTTATTTTATCATCCCCATTCTATTTATATTAAAATTAAAATATACCGTATTATCGCCACAGGTTAGTACTAGTTTTATATGTAATATAGATACAATAAAATAGTAAATAAATAAAGTACAAAACTAAATCCTTAATTAAACAGATGTCCTTTGACTATACTCTCTTTTCATTTTCTTCTATTATCACTCCCTTTCTCCATTACACAACGACCCACTCCTATGATCTATAATAACAACTAGTATTAACCCGTGGCGATGACACGGTATAGTTTACTTTTAATAATATAAATATAAAGGGGAGGACAAAATAAATTAATCGAGAAAATAAGATAGTCTGATTTAATTGTAAACAACGATGGTCGTGGTGTTGGTGGATCGTCCTTTTTCATCCAATATTATATCATTGAGTCTTTTTTTATGTTAACTATCGAAAATAAAAATACAACTCATCGTGAAGGATATGCTTTGAAAGGCATCTACACTCAAACTTATTCTCATGTTGACGAAGCCATAGATACTAATCTTGAATACTATTATAATTAAATATTCATTTTATTTTTTAAAATATAAATATAAATTTATTAAATAAGATAATGATGGAATTTTAAAAATAAAGCATGTATTAAATTAATTCAATCCTACATTGAATTTTTTGAAATTAGTTGCATTTTCAACTATTATTCTTTCATTGTTTATTTTTGGTATGTTGGCTGCATATATAGTTTTTATTAAATCTCATATAAATTTATTTACAAAACTTCGAAATATTCCAGCCATCCTACGTAAAATTTTGATTTTGCGGTCTAGCAGAGTCCGAATAGGGGGACGTATTAGTGTTGTTGATATACCAAAAATAAACAGTGAAAGATATATTGTTTGAAAGTGGAACTAATTTCACAAAATTCCACATAGGATTGAATTAATTTAATAATCACTTTATTTTTTAAATTAAAATTCTATTATTTCATTTTATCTTATTTAATAAATTTATATTTAATTTTAATAAATAAAATAATTTATTAAATTAATAATAGCATTCAAGATTGGTGTATATGGATTCGCTTTGTTACGACAAATTCAAATATATGTTCAAAATATTTTTCGGACTTTTACAGATAATGTTATATAAAATTTAATAAAAACTATATCTACAATAAACATACAAAAAATAAAAATGAAATATATACTGGCTATAATATAACTAATTCCACAAAATTCCACGTAGGACTGAATAAATCTGTTGAGGTTTACCCTATTTTTAAAATTAAAATTCTATTATTTTATTTTATCTTATTTAATAAATTTATATTTAATTTTAATGAATAAAAAAATTATTTAATTAATAATAGTATTCAAAATTAGTGTCCATGGATTCGTCTTGTCAAGACGAATTCAAATATATGTTCAAAATATTTTTTGGATTTTTGCAGATAAAGTTATATAAAATTTAATAAAAGCTATATATACAGTTAACATATCAAAATTAATAGTGAAATATATACTGGTTAAAATATATACTGGTTAAAATACACAACTAATTCCATAAAATTTCATACGACTGAGACCTTATACTTTACGTAATATGGATGGATGGATGGATTGGCACCCAGATCCGACGGAACATATCAATCCATGGAGGAATTTGGTTCTCTCAAGTCTCAACCCGCTCTTACAAGCCCGATGAGCAGAAACTTCATAAGAGAGAAAGAGAAGAATGGAAAAAATGCCGGCAATGCATTGATGCTCTGGAGGAAGACGCCATTAATGGGAAAGAAAGAATTCGATTTTTGCTAGGTTTCATGTTTTTTTAGTCTTTTTCTTTAATAATCCCTTGATTTTTTTTTTACCTAAAACCGTGGGAACCGGCGGTTCACCGGTCACCGGTTCTCACCGGTTTTTTACCAGCTTGGACGGTTTTTTGCTGTCCGGTTTTTTGGCGGCTTTTTAGCACAAACAGCCGTCCTGCACCGGTTTCCCGGTCGATCCGGTCCGGCCAACAGGTCCGATCCGCATTTTAAAACATAGCTACCAAGTACCAATAGAAAAGGTCATCGTGATGAAAAGCAAATTATAGTACTAACAAAATAGTAAAATGCAATTTGACACTCCAGAATTTGGCCAGAAAAAAGCCATGCATCACTGTTATGCAATGAATTCTTCCTGGAACGCTGTTTAGACCCGAAAAATGTTGATATATCATCAAAATTGGACGCTTTCACTAAAACTTGTTGATTTCCAAGAAATATTGAAATCTCCATATTTGCACCCATAACCTTATCGAACTGACTCATTTTTGTCACCACTATTGATTTTATTTATGTCGGTACAATTTTATCTAAAATAATCAAAAATTCCATTAACAAATTTACACCTCATTTCTATTTCAGGATTTTGGGTTACAAATCAGGTACAAAATAAAAGTCCATTCACCCCTCAGTTTATAACAAAAAAAAAAATGTTAATTATACACAAATATACTAATAAAGTCACATATATAAGTCCATTACCTTATTGAATGCAATTTTTTATATTTTCATAAATATGCAATTTTCAGTATTTCCATCTGGAGGTTCAAAATCTGACACTTTCGCCGAAACTATGTCGATTTTATGGAAGTACCTAAAACTGCATATTCACATCTGTTACCTTATTGAACTGACTCGATTTTTTCACGAGTTTTGATTTTATTTATGTGGGAACAATTTTATCTAAAAAATCAAAAATATTAGCGATAAATTTACACCTCCATTACAAGCCAATATATTGGACAAGAAAACTTTATTTAATTCTCGTCACAAAATGTTGGTCTATCAGCAAAATCGGTAAGACGCGATTTTGACCGTCCAGAGGATGTAATTCTGCCTAAATAGCCCCAGGCTCGTAGTGTTGCAAGAGTTCATCCCGGAGCGTCGTTTCAACCCGATAAGCACTGGTCAATCATCAAATCAGACACTTTTGCCAGAACTCATCGATTTCACATAAATATCGAAATTTGACAAAACTTTGGAAAACCTCGACTAATCATATAATAATATCAACTTCCTGACAAGAACGATGAAAATGTGCAGAAGTGTCAAACCCTAATTGCTATCGACATTAGGATTAACGTAAAGGTCATAGGAATCGAAAAAATATAAAAATAAAGAACTAAAAAAAATCGTAAAATGCGATTTTGAACCTAGAGATGATGGAATTTTGCAAAATTGACCCCATGCTCATTGCTTTGTGTGAGTTCTCCCCGGAAGGCCGTTTAGACCCGAAAACACTAGTTAATCATCAAAATCTGACACTTTCGCCGAAACTCGCCGGTTTTATGGAAATACCGAAAATTTCATATTTACACCTGTTACCTTATCGAATTGACTCGGTTCTTTCACTACTTTTGATTTTATTTATGTGCGAACAATTTTATTTAAAAAAACAAAAATCTTAATCATAAATTTACGCCTCATTTTCAAGCCCAATATATTGAATGAGTAATCGGGTAAAAAATAAAACTCCATTTAATTTCCAATTGTTAATGTAAAGTGCTAGTTATATACATATATACTCTTAAAGTCACATATGTAAGTCCACAACCTGATTGTATGGACCCGATTCCTTCACGGGTGTTGATTTATTAAAGTACTAAAAAATCAGTAAAACAGGATTATAATCCTCCTGGTGATGGAATTTTTCAGAAATAGCCCTGACCTCAAAGCGTGGCAAGAGTTCTTCCCGGGATGTTGTTTCGACCTGAGAAACACTGGTCAATAAACAAAATCAAATACTTTCGCCATAACTTGTCGATATCACATAAATCCCCAAATTTGACTAGCCTGAGGAAAACCTCAATTATTCATATAATAATAATAATATCAAATGTATGACAAGAACAATGAAAATGTGCTTTCTACCGACATAGGAAGTAAGACGCAATTTTGACAGTGCAGGTGATGGAATTTTACCTAAATAGCCCCAAGCTCGTAGCGTAGCAAAGAGTTCATCCCGAAACGCCATTTCGACCTGATAAGCGCTCCTCAATCATCAAAATAGCCCCAGGCTTGGAGTGTAGCAAGAATTATTCACGAAACATCGTTTCGACCCGATAATCGCTGGCCATTCATCAAAATTGAACACTTTTGCCAAAATTCGTTGATTTCACAAAAATACCGAAATTTGACTAGTCTTAGGAAAACCTCGATTATTCATATAATAATATCAACTTCTGACAAGAACGGTGAAAATGTGCTTAAGTATCAAACCTTATTCGCTGTCGACAACAAAAATGTCCTCGAAATTGAAAATTATAAAAGAAAAATAACTAAAAAATGGGTAAAAATCGATTTTGAACCTCCATATAATGGAATTTTGCCGAAATGACCCCATGCTATTGTCTTGCATGCGTGAGTTCTTCCAGGAATGCGTATAGACCTGAAAAACAGTGGTTAGTAATAAAAATCGAATACTTTTGCCAAAACTCGTCGATTTTATGGAAATACTGAAAATTGCATATTTATATATGTTACCTGATTGAATTGACTCGATTTTTTCATGACTTTTGATTTTATTTACGTGGGAACAATTTTATTTAAAAAAAGCAAAAAAATCTTATCGATAAATTTACACCTCCATTTCAAGCGCAATATATTGGACCAATAATCGGGTAAAAAATAAACCTCCATTTAATTTCCAATTGTTACGTAAAGTGCTAGTTATACATGCATATACTCCTAATGTTACATATATAAGTCCACTGCATGAATTGATGGACCCGATTCTCACACGAGTGTTAATTTAAAGTACTGAGAAATCGGTAAAACGCGATTCTAACCCTCCCGATGATGTAATTTTCCCGAAATAGCTCCAATGTCCAACTTCATAGCGTGGCAAGAGTTCTTCCCGAGAAACACTGGTCAATCATCAAAATCGCACACTTTCGCCAAAACTCGTCGATTTCACGGGATACTGAAATTTGTCCAGTACGAGGAAAACCTCGATTATTCATATATATAATAATATCACATGTATGACAAGAACAATGAAAATGTGCTTAAATAACAAATTCTAATCATTACCGACGTTAGGAAGTAACATAAAGGTCTTCATAATCGAAAACAGTATAAGAAGAAGTACAAAAATACTGGCAAAATGCAATTTTGACCGTCCAAATGATGGAATTTTGCCTATATAGCCCCATGCTCGTAACGTAATAGTTCATCCCGGAACGCCATTTCGACCCGATAAGCGTTGGTGAATCATCAAAATAGCCCTAGGCTCAGAGCGTAGCAAGAGTTCTACTGGAACAATGTTTCGACCCATAAGCGCTGGTCAATCATCAAATGAGACACTTTCTTCGAAACTCTTTGATTTCACATAAACTCCGAAAGATGACAAATATGAGGAAAACCTCAATTTTTCGTATAATAATATCAACTGTCTCAAACAAAAGAGTTTGAGTTTTTAAATAGCAAACCCTAATAGCTACCAACATTAGGGGATGACATAACGGTCCTCATACTTGATGAAAATAGCAAGAAAGTAGTAAAAAATAGTAACATGCGATTTTGACCCTCCCTATTTACACCTAGTACCTTACCTTACCGAATTGACTCGATTTTTTCGCCACTATTGATTTTATCCGTGTCGAAACAATTTTATCTAAGAAAATCAAAAACTCTCACGAAAAATTTATGCTCCAATACTATTCCAAGATATGGGTTAGAAATATGCTCCAAAATAAAAGTCCATCTACCCCTCACTTTATAACAAAATGTGTTAGTTATACGCATATATATATTCCTAGAGTCACATATATAAGTCTATTACCTGATTGAATGAACCTTACCTGATTGAATGAACCTGATTTCTTTCATGGGTGTTGATTTTGTTTACATTGAGTATATAGCATGCCTTTTTGGTACTAAAAAGGTACATCGATTTGCAATGAGTTCTTATGTAGTTACAACAACTGCTTAGAATTACTTTTGGGTAATCAATTTCGTGACCAACACCCATACCCAACAAATATTAATAGACAATTTTATTTTTACACACAAACCACATTTTAATTTCTTTATCACTTACTCTATTTTTTTCTTAAAACCCATGGTCAATCTTAATTTATGAGGTTTTTTAGGATGGAGTAAAAATTTAACTTTATACCAATATTTTTCACTAAATTCCATCAAGTTAAATTCTTATGCCAACGGTTTATATGCTATTTGAATATGAATTCAATTATTGCTTCCAACACAATCACACATGTTATGTACTCCACTTGACTTCTTAATTCTAGTGCTCATATCGGAAGGAGTAAGTCTCCTGACGGTTTATTTAGAGACGGATCTATATTATCAAAAAAATCATTAATGTTATTAATTAAAATATCTATGTTCTCAACATTGATATTTTTTTCACATTACAACAACACTTATTCCGTTAACAACATAGACGTTTTGATTAATAACATGAATAATTTTATTGATAACATAAGTCGTCTCTAGATAAGTTATCTACAGACCGTCTCTCATGAGACTTTGTGTATCGGAAGTACTTATATGAAATTAAAGATTTAACCATTATTGAGACAAAATCAGAAAGTCTTAGTAGAGACGTGTATTAGTGAAAGACCTGAGAGACGGATTGATATTTTTAAGTATATTTATAATGTTCTAAACAATATCAGAAATGTTTTATGAGTGAATATTTTATTTTATCTTTATGTATATGTATATCACCGATATTTTTAGTAAAAATTCTAATGTTTTTTTTTTATATAATTATAATGTTTGTCCGTATTTTTTACCGTATTTCAGGAGACACAAAATTAAAAATACATTAAGGTCAGTTTAACCACACCCCATATAAGAACATCGAAATCGCCTCTTAACCCAAAAGCCCAAAAAGTCACTGTGCAAGCAAACAGACATCTGTATTATTACCCAAAACAATCCGAGAGAGAGAGAGAAACATTTTGCTGAAGAATCGAATCAATAGAGGAAGAAAAGGAGTGTTTTTTTTGGTTGGTTTTCCGTCTTGTTTGAGATAGTCATATGGGAGGTGCGACATTCGTGGATGGAGTTCGTCGTTGGTTTCAACGTGGCTCTTCATCAGTGAATCATCATACTTCTTCTCTTGCTTCTTCTTCCAATATTAGTACTTCTAGTTACAATCATAGCACTGACCAAATACATAAGCAACAAGTTATAGGAGGAGAAGAAGAAGACGGGCTTAGGATTATTGAAGACTTTGATTTCTCTGGCCTCAAATCGATTAAAGTACCCAAAAGGGTCAATTTCCCTGCTATGGATCCTCACAAAAAGGTTGTCGATTTTTTATCTTTTTGCAATTTACTTATCTAGGTTGTTGTAAATCCGTTTTGTTTCATGGGCATTTTGTGTGAGTTGAATTGACTGCCTGATTGTGCTAGATGTGGATCCCCACAATAATGAAATTGGAAAAGCTTACGTCTTTTTCCCTTTTTCTTATCGATGTGCTTATTTTGTTGCATAATCCTATGCTTTGGAGTGGATCTAGCTGTAATGTTTGCTTGTTATTAGAATTTAGATCATGATGCTTGATCCGGGGATGAGAATCAATCTCGGTGATGATATGATACGGTGCTCCCAGGTTAAATAGCCTCTTTGCAAAAATGCTATGCTAAGACTGCTTACGCCATGGCTACCCCTACCCCTGTAGAGCAAAGGGCACATTAGTTCATCTGTTGCTCTTCTAGATCATTCGAGGTTTCATCATCTATGATCTTTGGTCTCACCTGCATTATATGGTCTTATGGTTTTGGAGTTATGCAATCTATGTTGTAACTGTCAGCATTGTGTTGTCTTGAGTGGGTTAAATTCAAGTGAAATGAGATGTACATGATTCTTGTTGCCTAAGTCCTATATTCGATAACTATGTGTTGAGTTGTTTGCATTCATGGAAAATAATTTGACAATTTAAAACTGGCATGCTGTTGTTTCTTCTTTTTGGATCTGTCGTATCCAAGTGATTCTCGCCCACCTTTAGTGGCATTTGATCAATTGAGATTCTTTTTTACATATGTCAGCGGTCACAATGTTGCGTTTTGTCATTTATTGGAGATCTTAAAAGACTTTCAATGTATTTGCTTGCTTCATTATACCTCTATCAGAAGTAGTTACAACAATAAAGCTTCGAGAATGAAATGCGATTTCCATATATCTACGATCACATTCTTTTGTTTTCTTCATTGAATTACAAGATATGTTTCTTCTGTATCTCAATGTTGTGCCTCAAATAGATGAATGAATCTGAAAGGTCAAATAAAAGGCAACAATGCCATCTAAAAAAGAGAATGACCTATTCTATGGCTTATGTGATCATCTGTATTGCAGAGTGCGTTGGAAACAGAATTCTTTACAGAGTATGGAGAGGCCAGTAGGTACCAAGTGCAAGAAGTTGTTGGCAAGGGTAGTTATGGAGTTGTCGGTTCTGCAGTAGATACTCAGACTGGAGAAAAAGTTGCTATCAAGAAGATTAATGACGTATTCGAGCATGTTTCTGATGCCACGCGCATTCTGAGAGAAATCAAGCTCCTTCGATTGCTTCGCCATCCAGATATTGTTGAAATAAAGCATATAATGATTCCTCCTTCACGGAGAGAATTTCAAGACATATATGTTATTTTTGAGTTGATGGAATCTGACCTCCATCAAGTAATTAAGGCGAATGATGATCTAACGCCAGAGCATCATCAGTTTTTCCTGTACCAGCTACTGCGTGGCTTAAAGTACATCCACTCAGGTGTGTTCTGCTTTAGAAATATTGATGAATTTTTCTTTTTTTGTTTCCTTACACCGAGGACAAGAAATCTCCTTCACACGACATTGATCATTGGTGTGGTTAATTTCTTCCGTACAGCAAATGTGTTTCACCGAGATTTGAAGCCAAAGAATATACTTGCTAATGCTGACTGCAAGTTAAAGATTTGTGATTTTGGTTTAGCTCGTGTCTCCTTTAATGAGGCCCCGTCAGCAATATTTTGGACCGTAAGACTTCTATGATCCTGTATGAAGTATATATATCTCTAACTTTTCGTATCTGGTTCCTAATTTTTCTTGGGTTTGCATTTTGTAAGGATTATGTTGCAACTAGGTGGTACCGTGCTCCAGAGCTATGTGGCTCCTTTTTCTCTAAAGTAAGCTTCATTCTTTTGTCAGCCAAACTTTACGTGACTTGCTACTGTTTTTGAATTTCAATGCAGTAACTGCAAGGATTAGATTGATAAAATTGCAACGGATTTGTTCTCCCTGATTGCTGTTCCTATTTTATCGGCAGCAATGAATACTAATTTAAGCTTTGGCTGTTGATATAGGATTCATGTGTAATTTCTGTCCCGAACTCATTTGCAGCCCAAGTGATAGACCTTTCCCATATTAGAGATTAGGTTTTAAATGTAGAGTCCACATTCCTTACCTAGCTTTCTTAGACATTTGGTCTAGTTGCATTGAATAATAGATCAATTGAGTAGGATTTTAGCTTTTACGAGTACTGCAGTTGTATTTCGGATGGCCTTGCTTGCTGTGGTGTAAAGGTCCGAATGAATGGGTGTGATGTAGGAAAATAGAGGTTATGATGAATTCTAGAAATTTAGGTAGTGGAATATAATACTTATTTTCACAATGTTTTTGCATGCTGTCTGATTCCAGTACACCCCTGCTATTGATATGTGGAGCATTGGATGCATATTCGCTGAGATGCTTACTGGAAAGCCATTATTTCCTGGGAAAAATGTGGTTCACCAGTTAGATTTAATGACAGATTTGCTTGGCACTCCTCCTCCCGAGTCTATTGCAAGGGTTGGTAACTAAATTCCCGTCTTAGCTTTGTTTCTTGTCAGGCTCTAGCCTATTTTAGAATAATTTATAACCTTTTCTTTTCCCCTAATGGCAGATCAGAAATGAAAAGGCAAGGAGATATCTCAGTAGTATGCGCAAGAAACAGCCTATTTCTTTTTTGCACAAGTTTCCCAATGCAGATCCTTTGGCTTTGCGCTTACTTGAACGGCTCCTTGCATTTGATCCTAGAGACAGGCCAACTGCTGAAGAAGTAATTTTCAAATTCACTTCTGCCATTGCTGATAATTTTATATAAGATGTCTTTTAAACACATCTTTGGTTGGTTTTTCAGGCATTGACCGATCCCTATTTTGAAAAGTTGGCAAATGTGGATCGAGAGCCTTCAGCTCATCCTATATCAAAACTCGAGTTTGAGTTTGAGAGGAGAAAGTTGACAAAGGATGATGTTAGGGAACTAATTTATCGAGAGGTGGGCAAGTCTCGCGTATAATTGTTTCCTTATTGTAGTCTCTATATCAATTCGTGTTGATTTAAAGTATGTTGCTGACAGATCCTAGAGTATCATCCACAGATGCTTGAGGAATATCTCCGTGGCGGAGATAATACTAGTAGCTTCATGTACCCAAGGTTAGGCCAAACCATAAAGTTACATTACATAGATAAAATATCTTCATCGTAGACACCTGTGCTACTTTTGTGCAACCCACACAAAATTTGAGTTCACATTTCGTTCTTTGACATGTGATAAAATAAGTAACGGAAGCTTTCCAAATAGTATGCCCTAAAATTTCGAAGACACTCTACGTCTAGACAATCTTGTATATCCATAGGGGAAAAAAAAAGTACTGCTGCAATTCACATGAATTGAGTATGTATGTCTACATGTCTTGGCGATTATTTTAGTGTTACCTTCTTTTTTAGTCTTACCTTCTTATTTATTTATTTATTTATTCATCTGGAAATGAAAATTTTCTCCCCTTCATTTATTCATTTAGCCATTTGACACAACCTCCTTGTTATTTTATCTTTGCTAGCGGTATTGACCGGTTCAAGAGGCAGTTCGCACATCTTGAGGAGCATCATGCTAAAGGTGAAAAAACCACTCCGATCCTAAGACAGCATGCATCATTACCAAGGTATGTTGCTTAGATAATTGATACAATTCCATGTATGATTGGACTTTGGAGTTGGAAGTTTGATTTCACTTCATTGTTTTGAAAATTATGAGAGAATTGTGTGTCCTGGCATCCATGGTTGAAATAATTGCATTCTTACCTAGTGTCTGCGGATGTTTATTAAAATCACTATTTTCACCTGTAACATAGTATATCTGATCTGACCTTCTACTGCAGGGAGCGGGTGCCTGAACCCAAAGATCGAGCTGTTCAAGATAATAATATTCAAAAGCAAACTTCGGAAGGTCCTTCACAAGGAGGTGAAGAATCTCCGAGCACTTCTCGTAGCTTATTAAAGAGTGCTAGCATCAGTGCTTCTAAATGTATAGGCGTCCAACATAAAAGAAATTTGGAGGTACACACTTGACTTCCCATCCTACCTTTAATTTTTCTTTAACTAAAGATTGGCTATTTTCTTCCCTCAATAACTTTATCCTCTGACAGGACGAACCAATTCTGGAGCAGAATGAAGAGGTTGATGGCTTGTCAGAGAAAGTTGCTAATCTACATGCTTGATTTTTAAGTCCAATCCTTTGAAATAATGGATAAGAGCCTCTATTTGGTAATTTTTTGTGGATCAGCATGGTTCTTCGTATGCCCTCAAGGTTTTTGTTTAATCTGGATAAGATTCTAACTGAAGACCACCTCTCAATTGAAACGATAGAGTTTAATTCATGAATTAGGAAGGAACTTGATTAATTGGCAGTGGACAAGTGCCAAGAAAGGAATACAGATATCATCTCATTTCCTATGAATGTAGAAGCTCTCACGAAGGACTTACATACTGCTCGGTTTGGCAATTTATTCTGTTGTAAAAAGTTGAGCACTCAATGTTGCCATATGGCCCATATCGCTGAGCAGAAA
The DNA here is from genome assembly GCA_026545765.1 of Plantago major. Taxonomy (NCBI): domain Eukaryota; kingdom Viridiplantae; phylum Streptophyta; class Magnoliopsida; order Lamiales; family Plantaginaceae; genus Plantago; species Plantago major. The sequence goes on from CM048841.1 coordinate 734,640, forward strand.
GAGGGTATTGATAGATTGCTGATCTCCATTTTTCGCTGTTATTGTTCAGTTCGCCTTTGACCTGAGGAGTTTATTGTATCATGTGAATTTATACAGCTCTATTTTATGCCTGATAAAGGCTTCAATGATTTTTTGCTTTGTGTTCAAGGACTCAGTCTTGAAGCTATACATTATTGGAATTGTAACTCATACGGTACTATATTTCATTATTAGTTGTTTTGTAAACAACTGCACAGGCCTTCTGGTTCTGTGCATTTGAAGTTATACTACATCTATTTTGCCCTGTTTAAGATGTATACCAGTATGACCTTTTTGGCTCTGGTGTATTGATGATTGTAGTATTTGTTATGACACTGGTTTGAACTTGCTTTGAGATTCATGGAATAGAATCATTTCAGAAGAATGTAGGAGCAATAGACTGCCAATTATTTATGAGTTTCTTTTAGATCTTAGGGACTAACACTGAAACATCCTTTAACAGGCTGTTCATCGAACAGTCCCCTAGCTACCTGAAGATTATTTATGAATTGTTTCACGAGGTGAAAATGGGTGCCCACCTCCCATGTCAACATTGTTTTCAACACGTTCTGTTTTATTGTTAACGGCCATTTATTGAGTTGTTTTATTTTGATCATGTGGATCTGTGCATATAATTTGGTCCAAATCAATTAATTTGTCCACCTTTCATTCGGAGTTATTTCTTTTAATATCAAACAATACAAATATTGGTCTACAATCCAGTCCACATGTCGATTTTTTTAAGAAAAAAGAAGTACAAAAATTCTCTAGAATTGGCTCATGGCATACCAAGCGAAGCATAAGCATAGCTTGAATTTTACGGGCCACAGAAATACAAGCGAAACAATGTTAGGAAATTTATCTAAGAGCTGGGTGAAAAAAAAACTATACCCAATTAGAACAAGTCACAACTAATAGACAGAGCTGAACGTAACAGTTTGTCCAATAAAACAAGAACCAAAAAGAGAAGAAGAAAGAATGTAGGTATAGGTACATTTGATTTCATAATTTCATGAATAAGAACAGCATTTACTACTACTAGTTTGTTTAGTAGCAGAAACTTCATCAATACATATAATTTCCTTCTTCCCTTGAAGATGATCAAAAGAAGCAGCAGTAGCAGCATCAGTTAATTTGTGATGATCATTCAACTTGACTTGAATCCTCTTCTTACATGCAATTTCATAAATCACAGAAATCATGTCAAGAAAAGCCTCCTCAACGTTCAAATTGTCCTTAGCCGAGGTTTCCATGAACAACACGCCTTCGAGCTGTGCCAAGCTCTGTCCATCTTCCAGCTTGACCTCTCTTGACTGTAATAAATCTGATTTATTGCCAACCAGAACAATCACCAAATCTTGGCTACCAAACTCTCTTAGCTCTTTCAACCACTTTCTTAAACTCTCAAATGTAGACCTTCGCGTTATATCATACACTACCAATGCGCCTAGCGCCCCTCGGTAGTATGAACTCGTAATGGCTCGAAACCTGTTAATAATTAAAGCAGTCGAGTCGAGGACGGGTTAGCTTAGCTAACTAGCTCTCAAACACTAATTCAGCTTGAAAAAGACAATCCATTATCAGAAACAACGATATTGCGTGCCTTCATATACGTCTTCTATAACTGTAGCTATGTGCTCGTGTTCTCGCGTTCTAGTATATATATTATATGGAGTAGAAAGGAAAGGAGAATTAATATACTATACTGGAAAATGAATGAATTGAAGTTAATCAACCAATACCTTTCTTGTCCAGCAGTATCCCATAGTTGAGCCTTGATGAGCTTATCTCCGAGCTTAATATTCCGGTAAGCGAATTCAACACCTATCGTTGGCTTAGAATCAAGAAAGAACTCGTCTCTAGCGAACCTGGATAGTAAATTCGACTTCCCAACACCAGAATCTCCGATCAGAACTGCCTTGAACAGATAATCGCACTCTTCATCGAACGCCATGATGATACGATGATATCAAATTATATGCTACTACTTTATATAATTCTCTCTCTCTCGATCCAATTCTTTTAGCTAACTGCTAACATATACTATATGGTACTGGTAATTAAAAAAGGACACATAAAGTAGTGATCAGTACATCTGTTTATATACTACAGTATATCTAGAGGACTTGTGTTTTTCTTCGTTTTGGATTTGGATGTGAAAGTTTTGAGTAGTCTAGTGTAGTCCCATGTGATATGTATGATATACTCCAATTAATATAACCTTCAGATAGCGACATTATAGTTGTTCTGTCATTATTAATGTCAAGGACTTCAATTTGTTGGCTTTCAACTTTTAAATGTTTTGAACTACTTTTTGTCTAATTTAATCATGGCCCATTACACACCTTCACCTCATTGTTATTTTTGAATTACAATGAAAATTGACACACGACTTTTTCAACTTATTGTTGAAAGGAAATACTATAAATTAATAATTTATATTATCGTGGCACTATTAATTGTAATGCAACCATATAAAACACTATTGATCGTTCTGCTCACTATAGCATAGAGTCCCTCTAATTCATGGTATATTCCTTAGTTCGTATAACGGTACATTTACCAAATAGTTGCAAACAGATCCCTAACCTACCATACAATGTCAAGTTAGAACGTGTGCAGAAAATAATTAACACTTCGGTGTGTATGATATAAAAAGATAGATACAAAACTTACCTATGTTAAAGTATTAGATGGCTCCAAATTGGATTGGTTTAAAAAAAATAAGGGATTACACCGTATTAAACTATACACTTTTAATTTATTTTATCATTAATTTTTATTTTTATATTTATTTGTAATTATTTAAACTGTGGGCATTCTATGTAGTTATGTCACTAGGTTATCTTATGCAGTGGCGGATCCAGGGGTCAAGCAGGGTGAGCTGACCCCCTGGATTTCTGATATAATTAGATAATAGTCTGCATAAATTAACTGCCATAATTTGGTATGTTTGAGTGGTTTTGTTCCATGGATTTTAAGCTGATGGTCAAGTGTTCGATTATTGCTATGAACACAATGTCTAATTTTGTTATTTTTCTGGTTAATTGCTTTCTCTACTCTTTAGTTTTACCCTTTTATTTTTCTACTTTACATTTCTTGCTTACTCTTTTTCATTATTTCATTTTTCCACCCATTAATTTTTCTTTGTACTCTACCTTCCTTCTATTTGTATTTCTTCATCAGTACTTCTTTTTCTACCTCTTTCATAAATATTTCTATACTCATATATCATCATTTTATACTTTTCATCACCATTTACACTAATCCTCATAAACCTATTATCATGCTCTTTGATCTTTATATATTTTCTATGGATGTTTTCTTTTAATTTTTTCTCTCTATCATATGTAATTATATTTACACTCTCGATTTATACTTCCTTCTTCTTTGTTCATATTCTTATTTTAAGTTATTTAAAGACCGTCTCTCATGAGATTTTATGAGACTAGTGTAATTTATATATATAAACATGCCAACGAATTATATTGAAGGAATATGATCTTTTCAAATATTCAGAAAAATCAGTCATTTTTCAAGAATTAACCTAGGAAGAAAGAGACATCGAAATTGGAAATTATTGCGATCAATACAATATAATTTAATTGCTTCTGAAATAATTTATGAATCGGCTGGATTAATTGACTTGGTTGTTGACAATTAAGTTCAAAGCTGTTGCATGTGTTCGGTCATGGACTTGTAGGATAAGGAACAATCTATCAATAGAGGAAAACATAATAGAATAACATAAAATGTGGGGAAAATGTAATTTTAGTGAGAAATTGTGTAACTTGAAGGGTAAACTGCATAAAATTTCATTGAGTTATTCAAAAGTAGCACCAAACTTTCTCGAGTTATTCAAAAGTAACACCAAACTCCCTCAATTATTAAAATTGCGTCAAACCCCCTGAGTTATGAAAAGTTAGAGCGAAACCCCCTGACACAAGCAAGTGCATTTACACACGCCTGAAAAGTCAATTCTGTAGGGTTTCATACAACTTAATGATAATTGAGGGGATTATATGCAATTTTATGATAATTCATGGGCAGTATGCAAATTTTATGCCATTTTAATAAAAATATCATGAACATAATTAACATTAATTATTATATGTTAAACTATTTTTTGTAATTTGTCATATTATTTATCTTAACAATAATTAACTTTATTTAATTAAGACACTAAATATTAAATTACTTTAACTGATTTAGTATATACTCCATGTTAGTTTAGTTAAACAAGGATTTTATGTATAATTTGTTGAATAAAATTACTTCAATTAAATTTTAATTGTTAATCACTCACGTTTTTATATCGAGCTTCACTTTTAAAATGTCACAAAGTTTAAGTTGGTATAATATAAATGATTTGTGAATGTATTAAAAAAAAGTTGTATTTTCGTTAGATTCTTTTCTTTTATTGTTCTCTAGATTTTTTTTTTTTAAAATATCTTTCATAGTTTAGTAAATAACAACTATTTTTATAGATATTTTATAAAAGAATATAGCTAAGTTTCACAAAACCCTCTCAATTATCATAAAGTTGCAAAAACCCCCTAAAAAGCAACCTTTAGTCGCATTAATTTGATAATGCGTTAATTTTGACGGTAGGGGGTTTCACGCTAACTTTTCAATAACTCAGGGGGTTTGGTGCAATTTTAATAATTAAGGGGGGTTTGGTGCTACTTTTAAATAATTCGAGGGGGTTTTATATAGTTTACCCGTAATTTGAATGTAAACTTGAGATTGTTTATTATTTGTTGAGTGTGAAGTAGTTTCTTTTTTTAGTAATGTACGAAGTCTGTAGGACGAATAAAAATGACAAATGCATAAAGTTATGCGGGACGGAGGGAGTATTAAATATCAACTCATAAGTCATGTGTTTTTATAATTGGAATATCTATATATAGCATGTAGTTTTTCTTTTAAATAAAGAAAATCGGTACTTAAGATGAAACAATTTGGGTTGGGGAATTATTCAAAGAACTTTTCCTTTCATACAGAGTCTACCCGCAACTAAATTAGACTCCACCAATCCATCTAAACCGGGCACATAGCATGTAATTTGATAATCTCAATATGTTTATATCTTCTGTTGATATATGTCTATGTTTATTGTTTAACAAACTATCGGATAAGTTAACTGGTAGATGATAAACTAACTGATCATAGTTTATGAATTAACTAGTACACCTTTAATCTCATATCAAATGTCATGTATTTCATTTATATCTATCAAAATTGCAAATGTCATGTTCCATGTTTTGACAAAATCTTATCCATCAATTTTTTTTATTTACATAAGATGTCATTAATTAATTTATTTAATTATCTAATTAAACACCCAAATCATAGATTTATGTTGGTCCAGATAACGGCAAAGTAAAAGACTAGAGTGGGGGGGGGGGGTGAATAGTCTTTTAAAACTTTTGTCGATAAGCACAGTTTCTCAGAAACCTGGGGGTTTCTGATACTTAAATTCAGAGCACGGAAGACTTTAAGATAGGTAAGTGCAGAAACAATAAGTAAGTGTGTGTGTGCTTTGCTGAAATGTAAATACAGAAAGGTAAATAACACAGCAAGTATAGTGGTATCTGGAGGTGGCGTAATCCTCCAACTAATCTACTTCGGTCTTTCTGAGACCTAGAATTCACTAGAACAGATAATTGAGTTCACCTTACAATAATCCTATTCTAAGATTCCTAAACAAATGGTTCTCAACCAAATGTTCCCCCTGAGTTATTCCCCAGATCCTAGAGCTAAGTACTTCCTCTACTCAGATAACCTTGGAGTTATTCCCTGATTTTCCAAATCAAGTACTTCCTCTACTCCACGCCTTGAGGGTGTTGGTTATAAGGTTTGTCAGAGAGGCTTCTCGTATAACTTTTCAGTTATGTTTTCAGAGAGCCTAATAGAACAAGACTACTTAATACACTTGTTCAGTGGATGACAGTCTGCTCTTTACTGACCCAAGTAATTGGTGTCCGTTCTGGAGAATGAGCTTCAGAAAGGGTATCTGATAGTTCAACTCTTTCACGAATAACAATCTCTTGTTAAGGTTCAGGACAACTTAGAACTACTAGTGATTCTTCAAGCAACAGAAAGCTTTCAGAAAGGGTAGTAGAGTGCTTGAGAGAATACTTTGCTTTATGGTAAGTTTGCAAGATAGAGCGTTCTAAGGTATGTTCTTCAAGCATCTAAGTGTGTGATATATATATATATATATATATATATATAAAATTTTAGAGGCGTTTGAATTGTATCCGTTGTGCTCTCTATCAAATTATATCCGTTTATATCTTGAACTATGTACTCAGAAGTCACTATCTCTTGTTTCAGAGAGGACTTGCTTTTTGCAGCATTTCTGCCGATGCATTTAATGCATAGTACTGTTCATTGTCCTTTAGTCTCAACGGATACATGAGCCTTTCTGATGGCTTGCATGCTCCATACTCATGATGTCATATGTCCAGAATCATATTTCCAAAGTAAGTTAATATACTTAAGAAAGGATTTAGGACATAGTCTTTCTGAGTTAGACTAAACCTTTGTGTCTTCGTAAACCTTGTGCAATCTTCAGTCTTCTAATCTTCAGAAAAGCTCCATTGCTAGGATTGATCTTCATGGTCTTCTTGAAATAAAAATTACACTCAGAGACCTATAATCCTAATACAAGATTTACTAGACTAATCATACTCAGTGATTTCCTCTTTTACAATGTTCAAGTGAACCAAGAGCACTTAATCACCTTTCTGGCTAAGATAAGAACATGAGATGAGTGATCAAAATACTAACAGATATTCCTAACAAATTTCCCCCTTTTTGATCAGTCATCCATGACTATCTTTCAAGTCCTATTACAAAATTGTAATCCTGGAAGAGAAAACAATCCACCACTTAATCATTTCAAATGATATTCAATTTTAGTCAATTAAGTGAAAGTAAACATCAACCAAATCACAAGAAGTGATCTTTCCGATAAGTTGTCATCTATTAAAATGTATCCGAGAGTATGATCTTCGATAGTATGCAGTTCTGAGTAAGATGCAACTTTTACAGATAGAGAAATTCAGAAACAATCAGCAAGATTACAAAAAGTAATAAAACATACTAAGTAAATTAGAACATAGGAGAGTCCAAGCTCCAAGAGAGTATTCTAATGTTACTAGTCTTCAAGTCTTCAGAAACACAACTTGGGTTCAGATACCTCAAGTTCTTCAGCACCCTTTCTGGATCAGTTGACATGATCATCCACTTTTCTGCATTCTTGGACATAGTCATAAAGAATCCTTCTGACAGAGAGCTCTGTCTTTCTGGATAAGTCACATATTTCATGGTAACTCTTACCAAGCTTGTGATTCTTCCGCAGAAAATGTTTGACCCAGAAGTACTTTCCCCAGACCCAGGCATGGTCTACTTGCAGCTGAGATAGGTTGAAATACTTGTATATTTCTTCCAGATAGTGTATATCATCTAGGTATTCATCCAATGTCATATAGAATGACTCATAGGTTGAAACACCTAGTTTGTTCTTCCTGTTGTAGCTACCATCCAGTTTTCTTACCTTGTGTACATCATCAGGTTTTGGGTAAGGACAGGCAAAAGAAAGATCCATCTTTCTGGCTTCATTCCTCTTTTCTACTTCAAAGTTTAACTGTGCATGAAGGTGCTCGGGTTTTAGCAACCGCTTGCTTCTCTCCATTTCAGGATCGGTTGAGGATGGGAGTTGGAAACTTATCATTGACAAGTAGATGTTGTAGTTTCGTAATCCAATACCTCTCTTGTTCGTAATGCACCTATATGAAGATTCTTCACATCGGGTCTTCATATACTCAATGTGGGCATTAGTTGGCCTTTCTTGATGTGTTTCATTGTTTATTCCGCCAAACCGAAATCCCTTCTTGCTTTCGTTTGGTGGCCTTCGTCAGAGATCCTCTAACCCTTTCTTCCGCCTTGGGGTTGTCTTGGTGGATGTTCCTTGTATTGACTTGGTATTTGTAAGGAGTTCGTCGCTAAGGGCTTTGCTGCCAGAGGAGGTTGTGAAGTAGTTGCTTGTCTCCTTTTCTTGTGAAGTGGATGTTCATCAGAATCATCCTCATCATCAATGTAGTCCAAAATTGGAGACTTGCAGCTTTCTTGGCCTCTTACTTCTCCTTCTTCCTTTTCTTCTTCTTGAAGTCTTCTTCTTCCGAGATTCTAAGGATTGGTTCCCTAGTGACCATACTTCTCACCTTTCCGGTTGATCTGGAACAACTTCTTCAAAGGGTGTCTCCGTGGTGTCCTTAATGACAAGTTGACTTGAGGAGGAGGATTTGATTGTTTTCTTTTCTTCCTCCGCTTTACGAGGCATCTCTTCTTCCCTTAATCATGAATGATGACTCATGATAGCATAAGCTTCAGAGAGAGTTTCAAAGTTTTTCTGGAGATTGTTGTGCACCCTGACTAATTCTTGAAGTTCTTTCTTCAGCTCGTTGTTCTGTCTAACCAGTTCCTGCTCCTTTCGGTTGATCTCTTCAAGTGGCCTTAGGATGGCGTTGGCTTGCGAGATGACATGTCGGCTTCATTCAATCTTGCATTAGCATTGTTACAATCCTCATCCCCGACCAACCCTAGGTCTTTCCGAGAGAGCGGCGCTTGGTTGCTCTGTTGAGTAAAGGCAACCAAAGGCTTCATCTCTTCCGGACGGATTTTAGCACTTCGTTCGGGCAACTAGTGTCTTTCGAGTTCTAAAAGACACTGCTCCTGACGGTGCTCTTCACTTCTTGAACTACTTGGTGCAGAGAATATATGAGGAGCAAGTAGGGCTCTTTTGTGCTGAGTGACAAGTCTCTCATCTTCTGCTTCAGTGATCAAGTTGTGGGTTTCAGCATCACTATCATCATCCTTTCTTGGATTGTTTGCAGATTGATAATCTTCTTCTGCTTTCCATCAAGTGTGCTGGCCTTCTGAGAAGATGTAGAAGGTCTTTTTGATGCAGTCTCAGCATCATGCTCTTCATCATCATTGTCATCCATTGCATCTATTTCAAAGAATTGTGACAACAATGGCATTCTCCAAATTTCTTTGCTCATCTAGGAGTGCCAATTCTTTGGCATTAGCTTCTTCGAGCTTTTTGATTTTGGCTTCCTTTTCATCAACAAGAGCTTGAGTCTCAATGTTGATTCTCTTCTCTTCTTCCAATACCTTTCTGAGTTGTTCAATCCTAAACTCAGCAGCTGAAATTTCTTCTATGGTATCACTGTGTTCAGCTTGTTGGGTATCTTGATGAGACTTGGGATGTGATGATGATGGAGCTTTCTGAGCAATTGAGGGAGTAGCCTTTTCTCCACTTTCTCTGCTAGCTTTCTGAATCCCGCCTTGTCCAGGTTGGGGATCATCATTCTGATCATCATCATCATCACTCTTGTTCTTTGTTTCTTGGTTTGGATGCTCAGAGGGAGGTTCTTGATAATCATTTTTGTCCATCTCCTCGTCATCTTCTGAAACCAGGTTGATCACATTTGGGAATGTAATCATCCTCCCATTAACTTCTTCTTGTTCAGCAGGATAAGTAGTGAGCTTGCTGGGCAAGGCAGGATGGGTAACCATCTGCACTTGGGTTTGAGCATCCGCAGACTTGAAATCTGCTATAAGTCTTGTGCTACTTCATGAATGAAGTCTTCATGAATTAGAGTGGCAAATGAGTAGGACTCTGTAGGGAACAATGCATGGATATAATCTTCCAGATTTAGGGCAATTGCTCTCTTTTCTGGGACATCGACATTTCGCTACTTCGTAAAGGTCACCTTTACGAAGTTTCTGCCATTGTCTGAAGCACTTGAGATGTTTCTTTAAGGTGTGCTTCTGGAAGTCCTTGAGTAAATCAACTGGCACTAGACTTTGAGCCTAAAAGAAAGTGTTCAAGTTAGTTTTGTTCAAACCACTTGTGTTAGTATCTGTGTGCAGAAGTGAGCTTTCTGAGCATACCTGTGTAGAAACACTAGGCTCATCTGCTTGGATTTTTACTTGCTTGGGCACAGAGGCCTCAAATACTTTGGTGTGAGGAGAAGTTTTATCCTCATCAACCTTTCTTTCTGCTTGAACCTGAGAGTTAAAATCAAACATGTTTAGAAACTTTTAACAGAAAAGATAGGTGGAAAAGTGCTTTCTGAGACTTCACTTACTTTTAAGTGAGGAATCTCATTAGCATGTTCCTCAGAAACCTTGGGGGTTTCTGGCACCTTTTCTGCAGATACTGCTTGTTCAGCAGTTTTAGTTTCATTTGGAGGAGATGACACAACTGTTTCTCCATCCAATTGTTCTTCTGACTGAGCCTGTAAGAACAAACATAAGAGATTTTAGCAGTGGGTTTTCCAGAGCATTCGTTGAAGAAGACTATTACTGATTACTTACCTTCTCAGCAGAAGGCTCAGTAAATACTTCCTCAGAAAGCTTTTCAGCTTCTGGAATCTCTAGGTTTTGGGGTGTTGGTTCAACCACCACTACTTCCTCAGTTGGAGCCTAAGAAGAGACATTAAGAATATTAGAACATAAGAACAATTTTAGTTAGTTATTTCTTGATCAGAGATAACTTTTACTACCTGTGGGACAGGCTCTTCTTGATGTTCTGAGGTTGGAGGAACCTCTTCTTGATTCAAGGGGGTGGACAAGTTTTCTTCCCCTTGAAAGTGTGTCTCCAAGTTGGCAGTAATAAATCGACGTTTTATGAGTAACAAGTTAACATACAATTATGTTGACATGTTAGATACAAACTATCTTTGTTACCTGAATAGAGTCAGGCTGATCATTGATCTCTTGAACTTGTGGTGATTCCACAGTCTCTCTGTGCTCATTATTGATCTCCTCTGCAGTATCATTCTGAGTCTCCGTCTCAGTTTGATCCCTTTCTGAGAGTTAAGCTCTCTCAGAAGGTTGAGGAACCTGTTCAAGAACAGGGTTTTCTTCAGCAATATTAAGTGCTGGCATTGTGAATGTGGAAGCAATGGTAACATCTTCCATCATTATATCTTCCTCACCCAGGCCTTCTTCTTCCTGCTGGGCAGAGGGGCTCTTGTCTTTCTGAAGAGTGGAGCTTGAAGCTCCTCCATGGGTCTCATACTTGAACCTTTTGAGTACTTTTGCAAGTACTTCATCATCCTCAGAATCACTATTCGTGGTGCGCACCATCTATGATATTTCTATCATCTTTGGAGAGTTCTGGAGCATTCTGGTTCAGGATTCTTGGGGGATTCTGGATTTGCCTTTCTTAGCGTCCAACATCTTCTGAGACCTTGTCTCCAGAAGGTTGTGCCTCTTGTATGATTAGGGGCTTGGAGCCTCTCTTGCTATGAGTCCTCTTTCTCTTGGCAACTGGAGGTTTAGCTTTGGCTTGCTCAGAGACCTCCTCACCTTCTGTGCGCTTTTCTTCTTCTCGCCTTCTCGAGTGCGTTCAAGAAGAAGTTTCTCCTTTTCTTCAAAAGCGTGTACGAAAAGGGAGTTGGGACTGGATTTCGCCTCTCGAGAGTGATTCCCATTGTTTCCGTAATGTAGATCCTGAGACCAAAGTGCATATTGGCCTTTGGCTCAGCAAGGCCATTGATGATTTTGGGCTCAAATTCCTCAATATGTCCAAGGAATTTGTTGAAGGCGTACTTCCCCCAATTAAAGTGGGTTTCCTGCCCTTCATGCTTCTTGTTCAGAAGATGCATCATCATCCATCTCTCCATGCTTATCTGGTCTACTCCACCTTTGTTTCCATCAAATCAACGGACCAAAATAAGAGCTAAAGTACTCCAGTGTTTCTGGAGATGACTAGTTCTGATGGCCTTCAGAACAAAGTCTCCTGGGCAACCTTTTGCATTTTCTAACTGGATTGCTCAAATTAGCTCTTTGACGCCTTGAATCATGGAAGCGTCCTTGATGTTGATGTCTTCAAATGAATATCTTGCAGAAAGTCTTGCAGTCTAGAACAATTTCTTGTCCTTGGACTTCAGTCTGCATGTATTTTTCTTCTTCATCATTCACAACTTTTGTGAAGATTTTGGAGTTGTTATAGAACTCCAGTACATCTAGTGTGGATAGTCCACTGGGTGCAGGATAAGTAGTGGCTTGTAGATATGGGAATTCTTCAGCATTCCCAATATCAGTTTTCTTTCTGGTTTTGAAGATATAACTGCTGGTACATATCTCTTTACTAGAAAGGCTCCCCAATTCATTTTGTGTTTAGGGTTCCAGTCCGATGGGGTAAACTTTCCCAGAAGGCGTTTATTCAACACCTTAAGTTCCTTTCCTCCTTGCTTTTCAGCAGGAGCAGAGGATGTTGCCTTAGGGTTCTTGGTGGTCATCTTCTTGGGTGCCATCTCTTATATAGAGTTTAGAGTGAGTGTTTTTCAGATGAATATTGCACAATTAATCGAGATTAGTCTATCTTTTCAGAAGACTAAGCACAAGAAGTTGAGTTTTGCAGAGGGGTTTTGCAGAAATCTTGAGAGATTTTGCTGTTTTGATGCAAGTTTGAAATTTCGGAATTGGTAAAAGTGTTTGTCTTTTGCCCAAATCCTATATATATATAGCAGAAAAAATGTACATGGATACAACATACATATAGCTGAATATGAATGCGTGTCTTTGAATCTGCATAGGCGTGGTACGTCCTTTGTACTTCATTAAATGCGTAGTGGGCCATGTCTGCATTTCTCAACAGACATTACTTGCTTTGTTTTAATCTCACCCGTTGAGATCAAACGTTTATTCATCAAGGGCTTATATTGAATATCTTGTAATGATATCAATCAACAAATGGTAATGTGCCGACTTGATGGATTTTTAATATGCTACATTCATTGTGTCACTTAGTAAAGAGTAGGAACACTTAATCGTTTGAGCTTATCATTCTGAGTGTCAAGTCCTTATCTATATATTGTTTATCATGAAAATGGTAAAAATACAAGACATTGCACATGTTTGACTTTCAGAACTTATACTTTTTGGGCTTTGTGTGTCCATTTCTCTTTATGACTAAATAGCTTTCTGAATTCAAGTGTCAGAAGCTTCAGTTGTTTGAATGTATTTGACCCACTCTCAGTAAGTAAATTCTAGTTTTATTTACTTATAAAGTGTGTACCGACCTTTGCCTTTCTGGATACCCGTTCCAGAAAAGTTTTGTCTTTCTGAGTGTTGCTACTCAGAAACCTTTGCATCACTTCTTATCAACTTGGCTTTCTGAGAACCTGTTCTCAGAGGACTACTCACTTATTCAGTCTTTAGAGATTCAGGACAATTTTTCAGTCCTTAGGCAACTCCATTAATCCAAGATTATGTCTTAAGGTCAAGAACCGGCTTTCTTGTAAGGGCTTAGTGAAGATATCTGCAAGTTGGTCTTCTGTGCCAATCTTGAGTATCTCTATATTGCCTTTCTCAACATGGTCTCTGATGAAGTGGTGTCTAACATCAATGTGCTTTGTTCTGGCATGGAACTTGGGGTTACGTGATTGCAATAGCACTTGTGTTATCACGGAAAATGGGAGTTTTCTTCATCGAGTCCATAGTCTCGAGTTGTTGAATCCACAGAATTTGTGTTGCACAACAACCAGCAGCAATATATTCAGCCTCTGTGGTAGAAGTTGCAATTGAGTTTTGTTTCTTGCTAAACCATGAGATAAGTCTAGTTCCCATAAACTGATAAGTTCCTGAGGTACTTTTCCTATCAAGCATTGATCCAGCATAATCAGCATCTGAGTAACCAGCCAAACTCAATCCACTTTCTTTAGGATACCACAATCCTACATCTACTGTACCTTTCACATACTTTAATATTTTTATAGCAGTGTTGTAGTGTGATTGCATTGGATTTGTTTGAAATCTAGCACACACTCCAACTGCATATTGAATATCAGGTCTGCTTGCAGTGAGGTAGAGTACTGAACCTATCAATTTCCTATACTTTTGTTCATCAACACTCTTATCTGATTCAGTATAGGTCATCTTGGTTCCTATGCTCATAGGTATCTTAGCATTCTTTTCAGAAGGCTTAAGATTGAACTTTGTGAGCATGTCTTTTGCATACTTTGTCTGACTAATGAATATTCCATCATTGAGTTGCTTGACTTGCAATCCTAGGAAATAGTTCAATTCTCCCATCATGCTCATCTCGAACTTACTTTTCATGAGATTTGCAAAGTCATCACAAAGTTTCTTGTCCTTAGATCCAAATATGATATCATCAACATATACTTGAACTAAGAGTAGTTTCCCATAATGGTTTAAAGTAAATAAAGTTTTATCAACTTCACCTTTCTTGAAACCACTTTCCAGAAGGTATTTGGCCAAAGTGTCATACCATGCTCTTGGAGCCTGTTTCAGTCCATAAAGAGCTTTCTGTAGCTTATAGACCATTCTACTTTCTGAGGAAACTTCAAAGCCAGGTGGTTGTTCAACATAGACTTCCTCAGCAAGTTCACCATTCAAGAATTCACTCTTGACATCCATCTGATAAACTTTAAAGTCTTTATGAGCTGCAAAGGCCAGAAAGAGTCTTATTGCATCCAATCTGGCAACTGGTGCATATGACTCATCAAAATCTAAACCTTCAGTCTGGGTGAATCCCTTGGCAACCAACCTTGCTTTGTTTCTGGTTATTTCACCAGATTCATTCATCTTGTTTCTGAAAACCCACTTAGTTCCAATCACAGATATTCCTTCTACAAATGGAACTAGATTCCAAACTTTGTTTCTCTCAAACTGATCCAACTCTTCTTGCATTGCTGAGATCCAGTCTTGATCTCTTAATGCTTCTTCTATAGTTTTTGGTTCAATGTTTGAGATAAAATATCCAAAGAGAGAATTAGCATTTTCAGCTATTGCTCTCCTAGTCCTAACACCTTGATTGATTGGCCCAATCACATCTTTTGCAGGATGATCCTTGATCCATCTCATCATGGGTTTAGGGCTAGTAGGGTCAACATCTATGTGATCTGAATGTGAATCACTATGATTATGACTTGATATTTCTTCAGTATCTGTGACATTTTGCACCTCAGAAGGGCGGTGAATGTCTGACACTTGCTCAATGTGAGAGCTTTCTGGGACATGCCTGTCAGAGAGGTCATTTCCAGAGTTAGCTCTCTGATGAACATCTTCAGTTTCCATTTCTGGAATTCTCATAGGAAATTCTTCATCATGTCTGAGAATCATCTGGTTGTTACTAGGCATTTTATGCTTTTCTTCGTCAGAGTCATCCTCCCTTTCCATAATGATGTTTTTCCTTTCTGAAGGTTCCTCTTCAGAATCCTTTATCATTAGTTCCTTGAACCTTTCTGAGAGTTCATCAGCAAGGGGTGTTTTCTTGATTCCTTCATAGAATACAACATGAACTGATTCTTCAATCTTCTTTGTTCTTTTGTTGTAAACTCTGTATGCTTTGCTATTCATAGAATAACCAAGAAACACGCCTTCATCTACCTTTGGTTGAAATGTTCTTAGATACTCTTTTCCATTGTTAAGAACAAAACATCTACAACCAAATACTTTTAGATGTTTGATATTAGGGGGTCTACCAACCAAGAGTTCATATGGGGTCTTGTCATGGTGTTTGTTTATCAAACATCTGTTCTGAGTGTAGCATGCTGTGTTTACAGCTTCAACCCAATAAACTTCACTTATCTCAGTGTCAGCTAGCATTGTCCTTGCTGCTTCTTTAAGGGTTCTATTTTTCCTTTCTGCAACACCATTTTGTTTTGGTGTTCTCACAGAGGAAAGTTGGTGTTGTATACCTTTGCTGGTACAAAACTCATTTATGTACTGGTTGACAAACTCAGTACCATGGTCTGTTCTGATTGCAGATACCTTGTCATTTTTCATGACTTCAAGCTTATTCAGCAAGTTTGGTATCTCCACCCTTGCATCAGATTTGTGTTTCAGAAAGACAACCCAAGTGAATCTTGAGAAGTCATTTACAACAACAAGACCATACTTCTTTCCTGCATAACTAGTTACAGATGATTCAAAAAGATCCATGTGTAATAGTTGCAGTGGTCTAACACTAGAGTGTCTGGTTTTGGACTTGAAAGAGATTTTGGATTGTTTTCCCATCTGACAGGCAGAACAGATACCATCCTTTCTGAAAGATGTTTGGGAAGGCCAACCACTAACTCTTTCTTGGCAAGTTTGTTCAGAGTTTTGAAATTCAAGTGACTCATTCTTTTGTGCCATAACCAAGGTTTCCTTCAGTGACCTGATTGACTCACCATGAGACATTCTTCAGTTGTGGCAGATGCCCAATCGGCAACATAAAGACTTCCTTTCCACCGAGCAACCAAGACTGTCTGCTTTGACTCATTGTCAATAAGTTTGCAATGCTTTGCTTTGAATTTCACAGTAAATCCCTTGTCTGCAAACTGGCTCATGCTAAATAGATTATATTTCAAACCCTTAACATGTAATACGTCAGTGATAGTTAATGATCCTAATTTGACGTTGCCAAATCCCAGAGAGGGATTTAATTCTCCTCCAGCAAATCTGATGTCTGGTCCATTGTTGCAAGCTTTGTAATTGACCAGATTTGCTTTGTCTCTTGTCATGTGGTTTCCGCATCCACTATCAAATAGCCATTGAGCCTTAGTCCAAGAGGCGTTCTGCACAAAACAGGAAACAGGAGTTAGTTTCTTGCTTCAGAGATAGAACCATTTAGACTAAACATTCTTCCAGTAGGAATTCACATTTTAGTGAATTTCTTGGGAGTTTGTTTTTGTCTAACTTGATCAGAAGGAGATGCAATAAAATTAGTAATTTTGATCTTAATTTTCCTTCTTATGGTGTTTCTAGGTGTTCCTTTTGGTGCTTTCTGGACCCTGGGTTTCTGGGATTGCTTTTCAGCAAACTTAGCCTTTCCGCCGTGTTCCTTCTAGCTCGCATTCAGCTTTTCAATGGTTTGAGATTTCTTCCACTTCATCATTGCTACGTGCAATATCAGCCTTGCGCCATTGTTCTTGTCCTTCCTTATATTGTTGCAGAAGAACTTTTCCAATAGCACGATAGCCAATGCCATTTCGAACACCTTTGGCTTTCTGAATACGTTCTTCAGAAACCTTACTAGTTTCTGCACCATCTTTATTTTCATAAAATGGTACAGTAGAGAATTTGCCTATTCCAGCAATTCCTTTCCTAGTAATATAGCAATGTGGATGGTTACATGTCTGAGGGTTGTGTTTCTTTTCAGAAACCTCATCCACAAGTTTCTTGTGAACTTGTTGTTCTTTCAAAGGTTGGGTTGCTACTCCTTTTCCTTTGTCAACTACCCTAGCTTACTGACCAATGCTATAGGTGGTTGAAGAACCATTCTGTTGACTTTTTACAAAGGTCACCTTTCATCACTCTTCTTCAGAGGAGATGAATTACTCGATTGTTCATCAAGTCCAAGTCCAACTTTCTCAGAGGGATCTCTCAGATAGGATTGAACCTCAGTGAGAGTGTCACTAGCCTTTGCATAAGATTGGAAGGATAGCTCTTTCTTTCTGAGTTCTTCATTCTCAGAAAGCAGCTTCATCATTTTCTTAGTAAGTTCATCTAAGGCTAGTTTGTGAGAATTTTCATTCTCAGATATCTGAGATTTCAGAAAGGCTATTTCAGCGTTCTTGTTTTCAGATACTCTGGTTAGCTTAGAAACCTCTTTTTCAAGAGTTTCTTTGCTTTCCTCTAGAATTCTGGTTTTGGATTGTGCTTCCAGAAATTCTTTCTCATAACGATCCAATTCACTCTTGACCAACTCCAGATCCTCAATTCCATCATCACTCTCATAGTACAGAAATTGTGAATTGTTAGTTACCTCATCAGCCATAAGACACATTTCAATGTTGGAGATGTCCGACCAAGAATCTCAAAGAACTCCACACATTTCTTTCTTCTTAAGGTCAAGTCAATTATATCGTGATTCCACACAATTGGTGATGGTAGGTTTGAGTCATCCGAATCTCCATCTTGAATCATCTCAAAGTCTAGAGCATCAAGTTGAATTTGAATCTTCTTCCTTTCTTCAGTCAGTAAGGCCCTTTGATTTCTCTTGAAATTTCTTATGTCCTTCTTGTCACCAGTCAGTAAGGCCCTTTGATTTCTCTTGAAATCTCTTGAAATCTCTCTTGAAGTGACCAGGCTTTTGATAATAGAAGCAGATATCATTTCCTATTTCTGCAGCTTCAGTACTAACACCTTTCTGAATGGGGGTGTTCAGAGAGTTGTTCACTTGTATGTTCTTGTACTGATGATAGTTTGGGCCAAGATGCTTTTTCAGCTTTTCTTTTGCTTTTCTTCTCTCAATCTCTTGACTCACAAATTTCTTCACGTGTCTTACTACAAGAGCATTTTCTTCAGATGCTTCTTTGGTATCCTTCTTTTCAGAAGTGCCTTGAGAAACTAGAGCAACACTTTGCAACTTTTCAGCTGTTTGTTCTCTCTGAGTTGTCTCATAGTCTACAGTAGCAAGATGAGAGAAGAGCTCTACTGGAGTAATATTTGACATCCCTTGATTGAAATAAAAGAACTTAGTGTGTTCCCAGTTGTAATTGAGACTTCTGACAATAGTCTTAATCTTTTCTGACTGGGAGTATCTATTGCTTTCACCAAGCGCAGCCATATCACTCATAAGTATAGTAAATCTGAAATCAAGTTCTTCCAGAGTTTCAGTGGGACCTTGTTTGAAGTTTTGGAACTTCAATTTAAGAACTTCGAACTTGTTTTCTTTGGTTTTCTCGCCCGCATGATTTCTTCAATCAATTGCCAGGCAACTTTCGCTGTTTTAGCACCCCACAGTTTACACTGTATGTGCTCAGGTGTCGATCTGATGATTATATTACGAGCTTGACCATCCAATCTGTGTCTCTTGGCTTGTCTTCATATATAATGCTTCCACGAGCAACATGACCACTATCACTAGCAGCCATGTCCTCGCTTCCATCTTCCTTGTCTGAGGCTTTTCTTCCATCAGACACCTCAGTAACTTGTTTGAGTTGTCTAATTTTGATAGGCCCTTCATTGATGACATAGATCATCTCATCACTAATGGCCTCTAGATGGAGCATCATGTTGTTCTTCCATTTCTCGTAGTTTTCTGGCTTCAGAACAGGAGCATCACTCAGAGACATACCTGCACACTTAACACACAAATTATATAGTCCTCAGAAAGGGACAAAGTTCCTTCACCTATCTGGGGATCTAGGTTCAGTGCAGAAGGCTTGTGAACCTCCTGCTCTGATACCACTTGTTGGTCCAGATAACGGCAAAGTAAAAGACTAGAGGGGGGGGGGGGTGAATAGTCTTTTAAAACTTTTGTCGATAAACACAGTTTCTCAGAAACCTGGGGGTTTCTGGTTTCTGATACTTAAATTCAGAGCGCGGAAGACTTTAAGATAGGTAAGTGCAGAAACAATTAGTAAGTGTGTGTGTGCTTTGCTGAAATGTAAATACAGAAAGGTAAATAACACAGCAAGTATAGTGGTATCTGGAGGTGGCGTAATCCTCCAACTAATCCACTTCGGTCTTTCTGAGACCTAGAATTCACTAGAACAGATAATTGAGTTCACCTTACAATAATCCTATTCTAAGATTCCTAAACAAATGGTTCCCAACCAAATGTTCCCCCTGAGTTATTCCCCAGCTCCTAGAGCTAAGTACTTCCTCTACTCAGATAACCTTGGAGTTATTCCCTGATTTCCCAAATCAAGTACTTCCTCTACTCCACGCCTTGAGGGTGTTGGTTATAAGGTTTGTCAGAGAGGCTTCTCGTATAACTTTTCAGTTATGTTTTCAGAGAGCCTAATAGAACAAGACTACTTAATACACTTGTTCAGTGGATGACAGTCTGCTCTTTACTGACCCAAGGAATTGGTGTCCGTTCTGGAGAGTGAGCTTCATAAAGGGTATCTGATAGTTCAACTCTTTCACGAATAACAATCTCTTGTTAAGGTTCAGGACAACTTAGAACTACTAGTGATTCTTCAAGCAACAGAAAGCTTTCAGAAAGGGTAGTAAAGTGTTTGAGAGAATACTTTGCTTTATCGTAAGTTTGCAAGATAGAGCGTTCTAAGGTATGTTCTTCAAGCATCTAAGTGTGTGATATATATATATATATATATATATATATATATATATATATATATATATATATATATATATATATATATATAAATTTTAGAGGCGTTTGAATTGTATCCGTTGTGCTCTCTATCAAATTATATCCGTTTATATCTTGAACTATGTACTCGTAAGTCACTATCTCTTGTTTCGAGAGGACTTACTTTTTGCAACATTTACGCGATGCATTTAATGCATAGTCTTTATTCATTGTCCTTTAGTCTCAACGGATACATGAGCCTTTCTGATGGCTTGCATGCTCCATACTCATGATGTCATATGTCCAGAATCATATTTCCAAAGTAAGTTAATATACTTAAGAAAGGATTAAGGACATAGTCTTTCTGAGTTAAACTAAACCTTTGTGTCTTCATAAACCTTGTGCAATCTTCAGTCTTCTAATCTTCAGAAAAGATCCATTGCTAGGATTGATCTTCATGGTCTTCTTGAAATAAAAATTGCACTCAGAGACCTATAATCCTAATACAAGATTTACTAGACTAATCATACTCAGTGATTTCCTCTTTTACAATGTTCAAGTGAACCAAGAGCACTTAATCACATTTCTGGCTAAGATAAGAACATGAGATGAGTGATCAAAATACTAACAGATATTCCTAACAATTTAAGATAACAAATGTAATTGTAAACCAGATAAGTCCAAAATCAAGTTTTATGTACATTATGCCTTTCTCCTTAATCTTCGTGTCCAAAACCAAACATGACATTTAATGTAGGATGGAGGGAATGGCTAATTAGATAGTTGATAATATACTTGATTTTTATGGAGATGTTTAATAAATTAATTATTTGATAACTTAGTTGATTTGCTAAATATAGTATACAGATATTTACAAAACCCACCCCTCCAAGATGGACACTTTGCATATTCATACCCGCTGTTTAAACAATTACAAAACCCTCCCTTACGTTTTCAAATTAATTACATATAAACCCAAAAATTCAAATATTCCCTATTTTTATTTTATTTTACCATTATCTTTATTTTACTTTTCTATTTTATTATTTCTTTTTAATCATTTAAATTAATTATTTCACCAATTCACATTTTCAACCCTCAATTTTCCTTCTTCTTCAAAATTTCTCCTTCTTCTCCAAAACACCTCACTTCTAATTCCATCACCATCTCCTCCACGACTCCACCCTTCTTCACCACCACCACAAACAACCACCATGGAATCTTCACCTCCAGTTGTCCCCACCAATTTGAGCTTCAATGGAAGCTCAATTCGAGCTTCCATGGAAGCTTGGACAGAATTGAGCTTCCATGGAAGTCCAATTCGAGCTTCCTACATATTCTTCTTCTACTTTTTTTTTTTTTAATTTCTTAAAAATGGAAGCTCTGTTCGGAACTGGAAGCTCCAGCTCCTTTCGGAGCTTCCATGGAAGATGGAAGTTCTGGCCGGAGCTCCAGTCAATTTCTTTTTTCTTTTTTTTTTTGTTTGTTTTCTTCCTAAATAATTATACGTGGGAGTTTATTGAATTTTCGAATAATTTGAGGGTTGATTTTAAATATGTTTTTGGATGATAATATGAGTAAAATTTAGAATTTGGTATATTTTGTTTAATTTCAAACATAATGGACCATACTGTAATAAAACATACAAATTATAATTTTATTTTTCCATTAAGTTTTATTTTAAATTTTATTTTTTATCTTTTCTTTTTTCAGAAAAATGAATCTTTAATCTTGGTCAACAATTTTGGGTGTGGATGTAATTGTTCAAACACTAGTGGGTATGAATTTGTAATTGGACAATCTTGCAGGGGGTCTACATGTAAATGACCCGTATAGTACATACAGAAAATTTAGATAAATTTTTTTTTTGGGAAAATTACAGATACCACCCCTGCAATATAGCCTCTTGTCACTTTAGTCCCTTCTATTCAAACTATTACATATCAATCCATTTTTTACACACAAAAAAAATTGTAATTACAGATAGACCCAAAAGTAACTTTTTTCCCTATTTTATCTTTTCCTTATAATTGTATAATTCATTAATTAACCCTTATTGCAAAATAAACCCCAAAACGTTTCTAACTCTCACGGACAAACCCCAAAATTTTCATTTCTTCAATTTAAGTACCCACCATCTTCAACCTTCTTCCACCACCTCCTTCCACCACCTCCAATCTTGGTCAACTTCTTCTTCTTCCTCCTTCCTCCATCTTCTTTTTCCTACTGAAAAAAAAGCTCCGATCGGAGCTAGCTATTATATACAGCTCAAGGGTACAGCTCCTCGCCGGAGCTGATAGGAGCTGTATATAGCTCCGATCGGAGCTTTTTTAAGAAGGAGGAAGAAGGAAAAAAATTAGGTATATTTTGAAAAATAAATTTTATTGGGGTTTAATTTACAATAATATTGAGTCATTGTTGCAATTTATAAAACATTAGAGTCCAGTATGTTGTAAATTAAAGATTGTAAGTTGCAACCAAGTCCAACTAATTTTCTTTTCCATTTATTTTATTTTTGGTCAACTCAAAAATCAAGTTTTGAGTGTATCTATAATTGTTTGAATAGAAGGGACTAAACTGTAATTGACCTAAATTTAAGGGGTAACAAACATAATTTCCCCTTTTTTTTAATAAGGTACCTGAACAAGCTTATCAACTACGAACTAAGCGTTCATGTAACGGCCTTATTATGAAAATAAGCTCGTCGAGTTGATAAGTTAGTGCTAAACAGGGTCGTATATATGAGCTCGGTGAGCTTATTTTCGTGACAAGTCTGGTGCGTGAACACCTAGCTTATTGATTTGTTTTTATGTACTATATTTGGCAAATCAACTAACATTTCAGTTAATTGAATCACTAAACACCTACATAAAGATCGATTAGCTTATCCGCTACTCCCAACTACCTTATCAACTATCAGCTAACAACTACGGGTGTGTTTAGCAAAACTAGCGAGATATGTACAAATGAGTCCCTCCCCTTAAATCCACGGATTAGGGAGGATTAGGACGAATCCATCCTCTACTTTGCCACGATAAAGCCGAGGAGATGCCACAACATCAGGGACCAACCTCCTATAGTTAAAGTGATCTTGTATCCTACGAAAGACTTACGGGGCATCTCAGTCGGACCAATCGACCTTACCCAAACAGGTCCGATCGAATTGAGAATTAGCGAGTAAGGGAGAAGGCTGCAGAAAACAAAAGCCGACCTCTTGGAGAACCGACCGCCTACGGCCCTATGCTGCCGCGTGATTAAACACGCCTCCTTATTACAACTACATATGTCAAGAGCTAATTGAATCGACTAAACATCGGGTTAGTCAGAGATTTGTCCCATGGAGCAATTTCTATAAACAGGAGAGCATTTACTCCACATGAGGTAAGTAAACTACCTACAATATACTACTCTCTAGTCTACTCGGACACCATTTGGACCGACAAGACAAGTTGAATCTATATCTGGTTTGTCTAAGGCAAACCGACAAAAAATGGTCTAACACGCTACCTCATTTTGCAGATGGATTATACTTGAAAGATTATGAGTTCAATTATTTAACGATTACCTAAGCTTTGGAGTTGACATTCTTGAGCTAAAGAACTTTACCGTTTTTATACCATATCATAGCTAATAAGCTAGCTGGTAACATTCGAGTTAATTGTTTTTATTTTTTATTCAGAGATATATTTGCAACTCAATACCTGCATTCTTTTTAAGATGGGGTTGCAAATGTTGTTGCAACTCTCGCATAGTTGCAACAGCAGTTGCAAGTTTGGCCGTTGGGGACGAGTCCCAAAGCATGTTTTTTATTTTTCTTTTTCAATTTTTTTTCTCTTTTTTTTTTTTTTTTTTGCTTTGTGTTTTCTCTTTGTTTTTTGCTTTATTTGTATTTTTTGTTGTTTTGTTTTCCTTTATTTTTTTAGTATTGCAATTTTATTTCAAGTAATGTAAATTTTTTTTTCAATTTCAAGAGTTATTGAATATTTTCACACGATAATAATATCTGTAACAATGTAAACATACTTATATATAAGGAAGCGTGTGAGTTTCTCGAATATGATAACTAGGATGTGCATGTAGTATCTTAATTGTTGTAATTTTCAATTTCAACTATTGTAATTTTTTTAAGTAATGTAATTTTTATTTTCAAGTAATGTATTAAAAAAATGATGTGATTTTATTATAATTAATTAACGATATTTAAAATAAATTAAAGAATAAAATTTAATATGAAATGAGAAAAGAAAATGAAATAAAATATTAAGTTCGGAAGAAATGTGTGAAAAAAGAATTAGCCTCAACTGTTATAGTAGAGAGTTGCAGAGACAGTTACAGTGAGTGAAATGCTTATGTAACAAAAAATGTGGGTTACATAGAGTTACAACTGTTGAACAATCGAGCAATTCCGATCAAATAACCGATCGAACAAAGACGATTATGAAACTACAATCAATCGAATGCGTAAAGAAATCAACACAAGATTTACGTGGTTCGGCTTAGCCTACATCCACGGAGAACAACAAGAACAATTCACTAATCAATGAAAGATTACAAGAATCAAGCTTGTCAATCACCAACAATGGCAATAAGCTTTCTCAACCAATTCTCTCTGTCACTAGTGTTTTTCTCTCTATAACTGACAAGTGAATGATTAATGGAATGATTCTCCTGCTTAACATCCAAGCTACAAGTCTATTTATACGGATTACAAACAAAGAAAAAAACGAATTATAAGTAAACGGGCTGTCATGCTCTGTTTCCTGGTTTCCAACCGTTTTTCCCTCTGTGTCACCATTTAATCTCAACCGTAGGATGATCAAGATCAACGGTTCCTGTGCAATCTGGTAGAAAATAAACTCTCTGTAAACTTGCAAACCACAGAATCTGCACTAAAAACCCACAGAACCTGTACTAATTCCCACAAAATCTGTAGTAAAACCCACAGTAACGCTCTAATCTTCACAATTCTCCACCTTTAGAGAGTTTCTTGCTTCAGTTCTCACTTAATCCAGTTCCTTCAAGGTTAGAACCAATTCCCTTTCATCATGTTCCCGTGGTTAGAACAAACCCCCTCTCACCCATCATCAAACTGATGTTGTTGTGACATTGCTGCAATTGTTGATCAATCTGCAACAATAATCAAACTTCCCTGATGATAATACCTTAGTCATTGCATCTGCTGGATTGTCCAAAGTTGAGATCTTCTTCACTTTAATCTCTCCTTTCTCTACAAAATCTCTGATAAAATACATCTTTACATCAATATGCTTGGTTCTCTCATGATACATCTGATGTTTAGTAAGATGTATTGCACTCTGACTATCACAATATATGCATATACACTCCTGAACAATACCAAACTCTTTGATAATTCCCTTGAGCCAAATAGCTTCCTTGATAGCTTCAGTAAGTGCTATAAATTCAGCTTTTGTGGTTGAGAGTGCTACCACAGGTTGTTGCACTGACTTCCAGCTAATTGTTGTACCATATAATGTGAAAACATAACCTGTAAGTGACTTCCTACTATCCAGATTAGCAGCAAAGTCTGAATCAACATGTCCCACCAAAGCTTCTGCATCTTCAATATTATTCTTCATAAACTTCAGACCATGATTAGCTGTCCTTTTCATGTATCTCAATATCCACTTTACAGCTTCCCAATGTGCTTTCCCTGCACAGCTCATGTATCTACTTACCACACTCATGCTGTGAGCAAGGTCTGGTCTGCAACAGACCATTGAATACATGAGACTTCCAACTGCATTTGCATAAGGAACTATTTCCATTTCAGCTACTTCCTTTTCATCTTTAGGACATTGATCTAGAGAAAGCTTGATATGTTGACCCAGTGGTGTAGAAACTTCACTGGCTTGATGCATATAGAATCTAGACAAAACTTTGTTAACGTAGTGTTGCTGAGACAAGTATAGAGTACTGTGTTTCAGCTCTCTTGTGATATCCATGCCGCCCAAGATTCTACTAGCATTGCCTAAATCTTTCATTTCAAACTCACTTTGCAGTAGTTTCTTCACTTTAATAATCTCTAAGATGTCATTACCAGCCAACAACATATCATCAACATACAACAGTAGGAATATGATTGCATCAGTTGAACAATGAAGAATATATGCACAGCTGTCATAAGAGCTTCTTATAAATCCAATACTCAGCACATAAGTGTCAAATCTCTTATACCATTGTCTGGGACTTTGTTTCAGCCCATAAAGATATTTTAGAAGCAAACACACCTGATTCTTGTCTTTGTCAGATTTCACTCCATCTGGTATAGACATATAGATCTTCTCTTCTAGATTTCCATGAAGAAATGCAGTCTTCACATCTAGTTGCTGCAAAATTAACTCCTGTTGAGCAACAACTGCAAGAAGTAACCTGATAGAACAATGTTTTACCACAGGTGAGAAGATTTCATTGAAATCTATACCTTCTCTCTGTGTAAAACCTTTTGCAACTAATCTAGCTTTGAATCTTATTGATTCTCCTAATTCAGTTGTCTCCACCTTCTTCTTGTAGATCCATTTGCAGCCTACAATCTTTGCTTCTTTTGGTTTGTCCACTATCTTCCATGTACCATTCTTGTTCAGAGATAATAGCTCATCATTCATAGCTTTAATCCACTGATTTCTTTCATTACAGCTTACAGCTTCATTGTAATTTCTGGGCTCAGTATTATCAATATCTTGTGCTACATTCAACACATGAGCTACATAGTTAGCCCAACCAAATCTAGTTGAATGTTTCCCTGCACCTTTTCTCCTATTCCTGTGATGTGTCAGGTTCCAATTTTTCAACTCATTTGAGGTTGCACCTTGTTGTTGTTCAGACATTTGATCTTCTTCTTCTGAATGTGAGTTGTCCTCATTGTCAGTTGAAATGTTCACAGGTGTAGATGGATCAGTGTCATGAGTATTCATCTCCTGTGTATCTATAGCTGATATCTCCTGTGTATCATCTGGTATCATGACATTTTGTGCTATGTCATCTATAGTGGGATCATTGTTTGCAATCTCCACCTCAGACTACTCTTATCAGTTGTCACAGATTCAGGTATACTGTGTGATTCTTGCTTGAATGGCATCACATTTTCATTGAAGATCACATCTCTACTTATGATGCATTTCCTCTCATTTATGCACCATAACTTGTAGCCTTTCACACCCTTAGGATAACCCAGGAATAAGCATCTCAGAGCCCTAGGCTCAAGCTTGTCCTGTCTCACATGTGCAAATGTTGAGCAACCAAACACTCTCAAGTTTGAGTAGTCCAGAGAGTTTTCCTGACCATACCATTTCAGGAGTTTTAAACTTTATTGTACTAGAGGGACATCTGTTGATCAAGAAACATGCTGTGTTCACAGCTTCTCCCCAGAAACATTTAGTTAAACCTGAGCTCAATAGCATGCACCTTACCCTCTCCAGTAAAGTTTTGTTCATCCTCTCTGCAACTCCATTTTTCTGTGGAGTTCCCGATACATTCTTGTGTCTTTGGATTCCTCTCTCTTTACAGAAGTTGTTAAACTCAGTTGAAACAAACTCCATTCCATTGTCAGTCCTTAAACACTTCAGCTTCTTGTTTGTTTAGTTTTCAACTTCAGCTAACCACTCTTTAAAGTTCTCAAGAGCTTCATCTTTTGATCTGAGAATAAAGACCCACAGCTTCCTTGAATAGTCATCTATTATACTCATGAAGTACCTTCCTCCATTCAGAGTTTGCACCCTTGCTGGCCCCCACAAATCTGAATGAACATATTCCAAAATTCCATGTGTGGTATGTTTGCCAGACTGGAAACTAGCTCTATGAGCTTTACTCATTACACAGTGGTCACAGAACTCTAGTTTGCAGATTTTATCATCACCAAACACCTGTAGCTTTGCTAGCTCACTCAGTCCTTTATCACTGACATGTGCCAACCTCCTGTGCCATAACTCAGTGTGATTCACCTCCTTAGTAATATGACTATGCCCAGTAATGGTTGACCCTTGCAAGTAGTACAGACCATTCTCCTTAATTGCCTGAATAACCACCTTATGCTGCATACTCACTTTCAGCACACCATGGTATGAACCATAGCTATACCCCTTGCTATCAAACACACCTAATGATAGTAGGTTTCTCTTCATACCAGGAACATATCTCACATCTGTAACCTTCCTCACTACTCCATCATACATCTTAATGTATATAGTGCCAATTCCCCTAATTCTGCAAGCATGATCATTCCCCAGTAACACTTCGCCACCATTAAATGTTCTTAACTCACTAAACCAAGATTTAACAGGTGAAATATGGAATGAACAACCAGAATCTAACATCCACTAATCACTGATATGAGATTCACACACAACAAGTGCTTCTGCATTTTCATAAATGTTACCTTCTGCAATATCTGTTGTGTTGTATTGTGCTGCAGACTTGTTCTTCATGAGTGGACAATCTTTCTTGAGATGTCCAGCTTTCTTGCAATGATAGCACTTTCTTTTCTCCACATTATCAGCTCCACCTCTCTCAGGTAGCTTGGCAGTTCTCCTGGTGTTATTGAATGATTTATTCCTCAGATTGTGATTCTTGTTCCATGGTTGCCTCACAGATAAGCTCTCTGCAACTGTGTCATGTTGATTACTAACACCTTTTTGATCCAGCTTGTTTCTCAAGGCTAATTCCACATCCTTAGCTGTCAGATCATCTGGCTTAGACATAACAATTGCATCTACAAAATGTTCATATCTCTGAGGTAATGAGCTGAGCAATATAACTGCTTTGTCATCCTCACCAACTGTCATCTCTCTTGACTCCATATCAGAACACAGCTTATTGAATTCATCAAGATGTTCAATGATTGACTTATCAGATTTCATTTTGAATGAGAAGAACATCTGCTTGAGCTTGATCTTGCTTGCCACAGTCTTGACATGATACAACTCCTCAAGCTTGTCCCATACACCTTTTGCAGTCCTCTCCTTGATTACTTCTCTCAGAGCTTTGTCACCAAGAGACAAAATCAGGGTGCTACGAGCCTTCCCAATGATTCTACTCTTCTCAGTTTCATCGAAATCTTTGTCAAAACCATCATTGCCTAACAGAGCTTGCTCTACACCTTGCTGTACCAGAAGTGCTTCCATTTTCGCCTTCCACAAGGTAAAATCCACCTTCTCAGTTAACTTCTCTGTATCAAATCTTATTGTAGACGCCATTGATCACCAGTTTCAAGATCGACTTCCCACAGACGGCGCCAATTGTTGAACAATCGAACAATTCTGATCAAATAACCGATCGAACAAAGACGATTATGAAACTACAATCAATCGAATGCGTAAAGAAATCAACACAAGATTTACGTGGTTCGACTTAGCCTACATCCACGGAGAACAACAAGAACAATTCACTAATCAATGAAAGATTACAAGAATCAAGCTTGTCAATCACCAACAATGGCAATAAGCTTTCTCAACCAATTCTCTCTGTCACTAGTGTTTTTCTCTCTATAACTGACAAGTGAATGATTAATGGAATGATTCTCCTGCTTAACATCCAAGCTACAAGTCTATTTATACGGATTACAAACACAGAAAAAAATGAATTGCAAGTAAACGGGCTGTCATGCTCTGTTTCCTAGTTTCCAACCGTTTTTCCCTCTGTGTCACCATTTAATCTCAACCGTATGATGATCAAGATCAACGGTTCCTGTGCAATCTGGTAGAAAATAAACTCTCTGTAAACTTGTAGTAACAAACCACAAAATCTGCAATAAAAACCCACAGAACCTGTATTAATTTCCACAGAATTTATAGTAAAACCCACAAAAACGCTCTAATCTTCACAACAACTGACCTAGATGATCTAAGTTTGGCATCAATAATACATGCATTCATAGCACAATCTTTGAGGATGAAATCAATAGACCCATTGGTGATTCACCAATTAATGTAATTTCTATTTTACGCAACCTAGAAAGCAAAAATTAAAGCCGTAGATTATTGCACACATGCACTTTGTAGGAATGCTTTGACAAATTCCTAATGGACAAAATGAGTAACTAGCTACCTATTGTCATCATATCACATAACCGTGATCATGATTTCAATAAAGCAAAATGAATCACGGGCGTATGTATCTACGAATTCAAAATCAAATTAATTATAGTCGGTTTTTACACGTAATTTTAATTGAGTTTAAAGTGATAAATATTAATTATGTTTTAATACAAGTAGTATATCCATAGCACAAGCTTTAAAGTATAAGGATATACTACAACATGATGTTGGAAAGAGTAAACCATAAATAAAGGGAGATGTTATTTTAATTAAATGTAGAATCAAACTAAAATGGCAAACCAAATACAACTTCCTCTTATTTCCACTTTAAAGGAAAACGTAATGAGAGTTTAAATTGAATTATAAATTCAATTACATTTAAGTCCAGTTATGTCTGTATGACCAATTTGAATTATATCGTCGCACAAACCCAACATGTACAGTTTAGCAAGGTTGAAAAGGAGTTGGGAAATATTTTTTCAGGAATAACCACAAACCAAACAAGTTCTATGCGAAAGGAACCCCGGCCCTAGGTAGTAATGGTAAATGGTGCTTAAATACTGATAGTTTTGATCTAGCTAGTCTAGGCTCTCCTGGACATGCATGTATAGGGGTTTTTTTTTTTTTTTTCCTTTTTTGGTAAAAAGACTATCCGTCCTTAAACTATATATTAAACTCGAAAAAAGGCACAACTTGGATCGGGGGTATATCCCAAAGGGTGATCCCGTCCGAATCGAAACAAACTAATTTAGCTAACTTATCCGCTACGTCATATATTGGCATTACATGTAATAATACAGCTCAAATGGAATGCAACGCAGGTTATAATTGAAAACGGGGCGAAACAAATGGACAATTTGAAGGATTTTGTTATACATACGGACCAACACTATATACAATGAGAGGATGAGACCACCGGGGTACCGGAGTCTAACAAACCGTTGGTGCCTCCATGTTGTTGTCTTGTTCTTGGCAAAGCATTCAAAAACATACATACATACATATACATACGTACGTACGTATGTATGTTTTTGAATGCTTTGCCAAGAACAAGACAACATGGAGGCACCAACAGTTTGTTAGACTCCGGTCTTACCCCCGGTAGTCTCACTGTAGCAGTGGGTTCCACAGTCCGGCATCGGTTTGTGAGACCCCGGTCTTACCCCCGATGGTCTCACCTTCTGTGGTACCCACTGTTACAGTGAGAGGGTGAGACTACCGAGGTAAGACCGGGATCGAATTTTCCGGCACCAGCATCTAGCTTCATAGGTCTCATTCTAAGGGTTAATTGATGCTAAAGACCCTTTAACACCAAATATTATAAAGACCCTTTAACACTAAATATATGAGAGTATTTGTTTGAATTAAAATTTAAAAGGGTTATCGCTTTACTGCGTGTAAGAAACCCACGAAACCCCCAATTCAAGGAATGGAGCAACTGGTTAATTTGGCTGGAAATGGTTTTGTCAAAAGTGGACATATATATTTGTAGTGGTTTTGTTTCTCTTGGTTGCTTAATTTGATCCCATCCCTCGAATTCATTTTAGGCCTAATTTGTAAATTTGGGATATTTGAACAAAATGACGATTTATATAGTATGTACTTTGCATGAAGAGTCACATAAACAATTTGATGTTTGGAATACACTTAAAATGATTTCAATCGAGTTGGACTTATTATCATATTTTAGTTTAGTCGGAACAATACCCATTTATAACACATCTACTATTCATAATTCAATTAATTTTTTTCTATCTAATTACTCATTTTCTCTCACTTTACTTTTCGTTTATTATAATAACTTATCAGAAAGAACCTTAAATCCAATTAAATAATTCTAAAAATTATTACACATCACTTCAATCTTTACCCTCTTTAAACAACAAGCCTATAATTCTTATAAATTTTTAACTATAACAAATACAATTTTAATCGAAGTTGAATTATTGTTCATCTTTTAAAAGTGTTAAGAAATTGGATAACGATTAGAATTAAGAAAATCTGATTAAAATAGATATATTTTTAATATTAATCGCTAACCCAACATACGGTCAAGAAGAATGAATGTATCTTTTGACTAGTTGATATAATTGTATGGTATGTTTAAAAGAAGATGCAGGTACAGCAAATATTTTGAAATTGAAACATGATGAGAGATTCATCTGACAAAGTTAAAGCATTGAATTGATGATTGATGATAAGCAGAGTGAAACAAGTGAGGTAATTATTGGTGGTCGGGTAATTATCTGACGGACAATTGAAGTCAAGTGATCATCATCATGTTCCTAAACTCGTGAAAGGCAACATACCCATCTCCATCCTCATCAACCGATCCGATCATAGACTCACAATCCTCCACCGAGCAGTGTTCTCCCAATCGCGTCAGTATTTGGTGGAGCTCCACGGCGGATATTCTCCCATCTCCGTCCTCATCGTACTTGTCGAACGCCTCTCTCAGCTCCTTCTCATCGCCCGATCCCTTGCTGCAGAACGACGCCAATTCCTCCAGGCTGATGTATCCGTCCTTATCCGTGTCGATGTCGTTCAACATTTGGGTGATTTCCGATTCGGAGCTGGCCGATCCGAGCGCTACGAGAACGCCGCCTAGTTCGTCAGCGGAGATTTTGCCATCGCCGTTTGTGTCGAAGCGATTGAAGACTTTCTGGACATCGTCTGTGTTTTCCAGGTATACTGAGCCTTTCGGATTCGACGACATCAATCAATTCTTCTGAACTGGACTGCTTTCTTCGAGCTCCCTTGACCCTGATTGATTAATTAATGTGGTGATTGAATTGATTAAGGTCCGATATATGTCCATGTTTCTAATTTCGCATAGTATTTATTACAAAGAAATTTTAGTCAGTTGATGTTAATTGACTGGTCAGCATCTTTTTTAATTGGTTACCGAATTTGATTTGAATGATTAAATGTTTGAAATTGCATTTTTATTAATTGTAGCTACCAGATCTTGAATTGAATTCAAGTTTCAGCATTTTTATTAGTGCACTTGAAAAGCATAATGGCAACACGTTTGTCAACTAGAACAACTACAAGTCTAAATTCTAGCTGTTAATCGGCATCAGATACCCACCTCCTTGACATCGTGAATCAAACTCAAACTCATTCACACGGAAACCATTTGGCAAGCGATTAAAATTATGAGGTTAAAATAGATGTTTTTAATCAGATTTTGGTAATTTTGATCGCTTACCAAACAAACACTTAACATCTAATGCCATCTAACCACCCACCTGACTAAAATTAGTTCAATACCATCTAATATAATGGAATTTGGGTCTGGATGGGAGTAAATTACGAAAAGATGGATAATATGGTTGGGGGGATTAAAGTACTTAATGGTTGGTTATAGGTATGTTATACTCTCCTTTGCATGCACTTTACTGATTTCTCTAATATGAATATTCCTCTTCAGTGCGTTGGTTCCTTGTAAACACCAAGATTTTACTATCCCCATTGTCTCAGATCATTGGCACCTGGAGGTTTGCCCAGAAAGGCTCCCAATGCAGACAAAGAAGTCATGATAGGAGTAATGACAGCGTTTGAGAAAATCGCCGAAAATACAAAGCGTCAAGAGATGAGGGATCAGTTTGCCAAGTTTCACATGAGAAAGGGCATGTATGCTCACAAAGATGCACAAACAGATCAAGTCAAATTTGATCCAATTACATGGTTATCTTACGGCTCGGGGACTCCCGAGTGAGGTAGCTATCAAGGTACTAGCATCTCTTCCGCTGAGATAAATTGGAGCACCTACAAGTATATACACAGTGTTGCACGAAATAGGCTACACCGTTCAAGAGCGGAGATATTGTTTCCATCCACTCGAACCTTATCTCTCGTTTCTCTAAGAATTATACGAGGGGATTTCAGAAATTGGGACATTAATACTGATAATCCGATGTTGGAGGAAAATGCAATGAGACTTAAAGAGGTGTCATGGGATACTTTTGATGTGGACAACAATGGTGATGTTATTATGTTAAGAACATTGAAGAGACTGTGAATTAATAGTTTGGCGATAACTTCTGGAAGTTATTTCCTTTTGTATTGACTAGTGCTACTTGTTTTGTGCTGAAATTTGCATGTTGAAGTTGAGGTATTTGTTTTGAATTAGGGCTTTATATATTATGGGTAATATATACACCATTATTAAATAGGAAATCATCTTCAACTATTAACACTTACAGCTACCGAAAGTTTTTGGTTTGAAAAGGAGTATTTCATTTTGCAAAACTGGATTATTCGGCCCATTTAAGGAATTGGATTATATTTAGGGGTTTTCGCCTAAAAATCTTGTTTGGTTGGACTCTACGAATTGAACTATTTTCAATAAAATCCAGTTTGGTTCTGAATTGATTTTGGATTATTCAGTAGGATAAATCAAAGTGGAATTACTAATATACCTTTATGCTTTCCCACTTATTGTATAAAATTGAGTTTGATTTTCAATTTGATTTAGTGAAAATTACATATGAACATAATTTTAGTGGAGCAAATTTTTACCACCTTCTCGTGTTTAATCGAAAAATTCTGAAATTTTGATCATATGAATTTCATATACAAAATTATCCGAAAATTTTTAAAATTATTGCATCCATAGTTACATTACCATTGTTGATAACTTTGGCATCGATTTTGAGTTTATATGACTTGACCATTAAAATTTAGTTTATAGATATTGTTTATAATCTGTGTAATAATTATCTTAACGAAATACATGTTTCCTTATAAAATCGTTATTTCATATGAGTGAAATTTATAATCCCATATTTTTCATTTCATGCGTAGAATAATTATTTTTTGCGATTGAAATCGACATCGCATATGTTTATCATCCCATCTAAACATAAATTTTCCTACATTTTAAACATAAAAGTGTAAAGCATGTAAAACGCCAAAGTCAAGAATGAGCTGTGATTTTAGGTCGTAGGTACAAATAAAAACTCAAACTTTTAATTATATAAATGTTGTTTTTATAATATATAAAGTAACAAAAAAAAATCACATATATGTAAGTAACGATGCATATTTTGTATTCAAAACACATATATACTCCGCCTATATTCTGTCAAAATTTGCACATATTTAATATGCGAGAATATTTTTTCAAAAAATGATGAAGAAAAAACGTTTTTGAACCGAAAACTCTAAATTATCATCGTTATTCTCGTAAGCAACGCTAACCATTTTTTTTAATTATTAGTATTGTTTTGTTTAATCATTCTTATAAAAAAAGTTGGTTATACTATTAAACAAACAAAATTAATTTTGATGTAAATACATAAGATACGCCAAAAAATAAAAGTATAACAGGTCTAATGAGTAAATGAGTATAAAAGAGAAATAAATATTACAGGGGTACAAAATGAAAAGAAAGGGTGCAAAACTAGGAAACCATTGGGGAAAAAAAAAAAGGAAGGTGGAAACGAGGAAACGGAAAAAATGAAAAAGAAAGAGTGCAAAACTAGGAAAATATAAAAGAAGAAATGGAAGGTGGAAATTAGGAAGGAAAAAAAAAAGTGCATTGATGAGAATAGATTGGTGTTCTTGGATTGGGATGGCATATTTAGTAATTGATGGAAAGTTTGTATAAAATTAGACATTTCACGAGAAAGAAGATAATCCAAAAGTAAATACCTCCTCATAGAAGGTATTTGAAATTGGATTATTCATGTACAAATTTGAGGGCTTGAGGCGGGCTGGAGAAATTGGATTATTCCAAATAATCCATTTTTTCGGTCCGACAAAAAGGCAACCAAACTGGATTATTGAGGGTATTCGGACAAAAACCCTCCAAAAACCCCTCAAACCAAACGGGCACTTTGAGTTCCTCTGAAAAATAAAGTCAGCTATGCACAATGGTTGTGCATATGCAGATTGAAAATATTATGTTCATGGTCTTCCATTCAAGTGACTGAGGCTTAAAATCATAAAATGTAGAAGTTAGACGGGTTTACGCAATTCAGTATCATGGTACATTGTTAGCAAAAGTTCCTACAATAACCTGAGGAGCCCGTTAACATACTGCCAGTGCCAAAATAAAGCCCCACACATGGGATTTTTATGCTAAATAACACCCATAACATTAATCAATAACATGATTGTCGAAAATAAATCAACAGTAACAGACTATTCAGTTGTATAATTAATAATTTGCTTAGAGAAAACATATTGGAACACGTAATGAATCACAACCAGAAATAAAACTTAATCATATGAAGTATTAAAAGACCTCAAATTTAGCACATATGAGCTAGTCATATTATGGTGCATCAAACAGGTTCAGATTCTAAAGAGATTTCTAATCATATGTCTATATATTTTATCACCCCAGATACTGTAAGCCTCACAAATCACAGTGGTTCAACTATGTAACAGAAATCTCAAAGGACACGAAGTATCACCACAAACAAGATATACTAGTAAATCTGTTGCGAGCATGTATTAACACAATTAAAAAAGAATCAACTTGTTCTGATTGTAACTTGTAAAACATCGGAATCTCGCTATAATATCAGTATGTAATTCTTAATAATGACACAGGGCATACCTTTTGCAGTATATGGGGGTTGTGACATTGTTCTTTAGCAGTATCTCATCGGATTTTTGGGTGCGCAAAATATCTTCATGCAGTTTTTCCAACATTCCACATCACAGCATTTGTTGTTACCCCATTCTTCTTCGAACAGCTGAGAGAAAGATAAGCCTATCTTTTCCAACCTGACATGCCAGCATATTCTATTACTTGCATCCTCAACATGTTTTTTGAAATCCGGGACAACATACTTGGTCTAATTGTATTCTTGGTATGTAGGTGAGACCAATTGTCAGCGATAACTTTGTCTGGCAAGTTTAAGATATGATCTAGAGGGCTAAGTAGCTAACTGCTCAAAATCTCTTCCCCGAGATGTATAAAATGATGATTGCTTGGACTCGTGATTACAACTACTGAAACCTGTATTTAAATACTATATAAGATACATAAATAAAACAAAATAAAAAACTACTGAACCTGGAGGGACAAAAATAGATGTGAAATGGCAGATATGAACAGGTTACATACTACTCAGAATACTGACTCAAAATAAGATACCAGAAATGTATGAATTTGATAAGATTGGTACGCACATATTAAAGCTACGATACATAGCTTGAGGTTAATCTGAATATATCTATGATACTGTAAGTAAATAAAATAAAGAAAGAAAAATAAATAAATAAACAACATTAATTCTCTTAAGTATATGTGCTTTAGAGTCATATACAAAAGAACATTTTGGGAACTAAAACAGATTATTACGGACGGGTGTAATATAAATATACAATGACATATTGAAGAGAAAGACTAGCAGAGAGCAGTATGATTCAAGTGATACTGGGCACCAGTCCATAGGAAAGTTGAGGAATTGCCTAGCTGTTGTAATGCTATGCGCTCACAAGAAACTGGTAAATGGTAATTGAGTTCTTTCTTATTGGTTTCATACAGGGGTGTGTGAAGGAAAATTCGTATATAGACCGGGTCTACGATTGAAAATGATCCACATACTTAAAAATAAATAGTTTTAAATTCATTCAATCTCATTTCCCATGTGATGTTGTTTAATGTGAGCTGCAGGAAAAATTTCCCGCCTAGAAGTCAAGTTACACACACCCGGAAGGCATATGCAAATTGAATACATTATGTTCGTAGGTTCAATTCTTGTTACAAAATCTCACATGACACAATCCCAATCAACGAGTATAGACATGTAAATCAGTAACTAGCATTTATTGATTGATTGACAAATATTAAAATTGCTCTGATTGAAACTTGTCAGAATGTCAGTAACGCTGGAATCTCACTAACACATCAATTTGATAAATCTTAGCAACATATCAGCGTACCTCTTGCTCTGCATCAAGGCGGTGTCATTACTCTTTTAAATGTTTCCATCAGATTTTGGCTACCGACTGAATGTCATGCAGTTTTTCCAATATTCTCCACGTTACAGCATCTGGTGTTACCCCATTCTTCTTCATTTCATTGACTAACAGATAAGCCTCTCTTTTCCATCCCAATACGCAAGCACATTCAATAACGATATTGTAATTTACATTGTTGAGAGTCACCCCATAATCTGCCAGTTCATATAGAAAATCAACTGCCTCACTAAATCTGTCTGAGCGACAAAGACCTTTAAGTAAAGCAGAATAAACAAACTTATCATGAACTCCAGATGGCCAAACAACGTCAAACCAAAATCTCTTAGCGTCATCTATCTCATTAGATTCGCATAGCCCGTCAATTACAATAGTGTAAGTTACACAATCAGCAGCCACCCTGCTCGAGACCATCTCTTTGTAAACTTCCAGAGCTTCATTAACTCGGCCAAGTCTGAATAACCCACGGAGAGTAGCATTATAAGTTACTACACCAGGAGGAAATCCTTTTACAGGCATAACATTACGCATTAAATGCAAAGCTTCCTCTGTCTTTCCTGTATTCAAGAGACCGTAAATAGTAGTAGTGAAGGTCACAGCATCTGGAGCACAAAACTTCCCAATCATCATATCATTAAGAACCTGCAAAGCCTCTCCAAGTCTACCCATTTTGCAAAACCCTTTAATTACAGTATTGAGGGTAATGATATCCGGTTTGCATTCAGATTGTAACATCAAAACAAGAGTATTTAAAAGCTCTGTAGGGATATTCATATAACAGAGGGCCCTTAAATATATATTGTAAATACGAGTCCTTTCAACACCTTCCTTACTGAGCATCAAATTCAGAACCTCCTTTGCTTTAGCAAGATCATGGTGGCGACAAAGACATTCAACCAATACTGTATAAGTGAAGTCTGAAGGTAAGTATCCAAAGTGCATCCCTTGTTCCAACAACTGGAAAGCCCTTAAGCAATCACCATGATTACACAGACCATGCACAATTGAATTATAGGAGACCAAACTGGGAGTAAAGCCACTCTTTGTCATCAAATAAACAACCCTGGCAGCACCATTATACCTCTGAAACATACAGAGCGAATCAATGATTTGGCCATAAGCAAATCCTTGATGAACGCTCTTTTGTTGCGGCATATCTTGTGCAACCTGAAATACCTCATTAAACAAGCCTTCCCTACACAAAGAATTAATGACAGTAGAAAAGGCAGCATTATTAACTCGCATATCAACATCATCATCATCCTGGGTAGCCATAGTTCCCCAAATGAGTGGAAGCAATCCTCTCCCTCTCTCTAACTCTCTATGCCTCAAAAGCCCACGAAGCAAAACAGCATAGGTAAGCGCATTACACCGCACGCTTGCCTCAGACATTTCATCAAACAGCTTGTGGGCAGAAGAAAGGTGACCAAGCAAAGAATAGCCATTGACCAAAGTGGTATAGGTAACAACATTGGGGGTGTGGCCTCTCCCCATGATATGCCTATACAAAAGCAAATGCGCTTCCGGCAACCTCCCCAAGTTACAAAAAGAATGAATCAAACGGTTGTAATTAAGCAAGGAGGGGACAAAGTCAGGCTTGTGAGAAGCGAGAGCATTAATGAGTCGTAAGGTAGAGTAAGGATCAGGGCCGTGGAGCAAGCGGGCAATAAGAACGTTGCAGGTCCG
This sequence comes from Plantago major, assembly GCA_026545765.1. NCBI lineage: Eukaryota > Viridiplantae > Streptophyta > Magnoliopsida > Lamiales > Plantaginaceae > Plantago > Plantago major. The sequence goes on from CM048841.1 coordinate 774,414, forward strand.
TTGGTCGGGTGAAGAGTGGGAAGTGATCAAGTGAAGGAAGCGATGATGGGCTTCAGCGTATCGGTTAGCGTCGCAGAGGTCGTGGAGGATGCGCCCAGTGATGGATTCTTCTAGAGGACCGCTGCTTTGCGGTGTGGGAAACAAGTTGAGGAAATGGTGGTGGTGGTGGTGCTGTGTTAGACTTGGGCGGAGGAAATGGAAATGGACATAACAAGAAGAAGAAGAAGAAGAAGAAGTAGCACGTTTTTGGAACAGACATTTCATCGAATCGAACACCACTTGTAATGTCACTAAACTATCACGTTTGTTTGAGTATCCTTTTCTGCTCTACCTAGTTCTACTCTCCCGTCTCAACCTTCGCAGATTAGATACACTTCAACTCTTAAACCCGACAATACAATAAAATACATTAAATTATACTCCAGATTGTACCATGTACACTTTATATACTCAACATTGACACCATATAAAATTTATATCTTAAATCAACCATTCGTTTAAACATTATACTCCGATCAATTTTATCATCAAAAAATTGCGCGGACAAAATAGATAACTTATACTCCAGAATTTATATATATATATCATTGCTAATTTTATAAAATTTAAATCAGAATCAACCACTCGTTTAAATATTATACTCCGGCCAGTTTTGTCATAAGAAAATGAAGACATGTGGCGAGTTGTGGTTAAAATAATCCATACTTTACTATATGTAAATGAAATCAACACCCGTTAAAGAATCGGGTCCGTCCAGTTAGATAATAGACTTATATATGTGATTTTAGGAGTAAATGAACCATAAAGTGAGGGTTAAATGAATTTTATTTTTGGCCCGATTTTTAACACCAAGATCTAGGGTTTGAAATGGAGGCGTAATTTTTTCGGTATAATTTTTTATTTTTTGAAGATAAAATGGTTCCGACATAAATATAAGCATGGATTATGTGTACGTTTAAGCTCATCGATATGCCTATGACACTACAAAAATGTCAGAGATTTGATAGATCCGCTTAGTGAGCCTATCCGTCGCCTACTGGCGACGGATAGAAAATCCGTCGCCTCGAGCCGTATGGCGGATAAAAATCCGTCGTCCAATTCATGACGATTGATTGACCTTTTTTAAAAAAAAAAATGATTATGGCGACGGATAGATCTATCTGCCCCATTTTTTTTTAAAAAAAATAAACTGATACAATTTTTATATTCAGTATCGGATTAATTAAGCAGTGGCAGGTGGTGGTGTGTGTGTGCGGTGGTGGTGGGAGGTGGTGGTGGTGGAAGGGTGGTGGTGGTGGAGGAGATGGTGGTGGTGGCGTGGTGGTGCGGTGGTGGTGGGAGTAGAGAGTGGTGGTGGTGGAGATGGTGGTGGAGGAGGATGGTGGAGGAAAGGAGGTGGTGGAGGAGATGGTGGTGGTGGAGGATGGTGGTGGTGGCAGGGTGGTGGTGGTGGGAGGAGAGAGGTGGTGGTGGTGGTGGTGAGATGGTGGTGGAGGAAAGGAGGTGGTGGAGGAGATGGTGGTGGTGGAGGATGGTGGTGGTGGGAGGAGAAAGGTGGTGGTGGAGGATGGTGGTGGTGGGAGGAGAAAGGTGGTGGAGGAGATGGTGGTGGTGGAGGATGGTGGTGGTGGGAGGAGATGGTGGTGGTGGAGGATGGTGGTGGTGGGAGGAGAAAGGTGGTGGTGGGAGGAGGAGGAGAGGAGAAGTAGTGGAGAAAATGAGGTGGTGGAGGAGATATATTATATTTTTTTTTAGGTTTTTAGCGACGGATAGATCTAGATCTATCCGTCGCTAATTTTTTTTTTTTTTTAATTTTCCGGCCTTGTAGCGACGGATAGATTTATCCGTCGCTATTTTTAGCGACGGATAGATCTATCCGTCGCTAAAATTTTTTTTTTTTTTATTTTGGTCAACGCTCTGTAGCGACGGATAATTTTATCCGTCGCTACAGAGCGACGGATAACCTTTATCCGTCGCCAAACTATCCGTCGCCCCTTTTCCGTCCCGTTACGGATGGATTCTTGTAGTGTGAAGAGTGTGACACTTACGATGGATTGTCGTGCTTTGGAGTACTTCCAGTGTTATTAGTGTGACCCCTATTGTGTTAGGGGATATGTTATGTGAAAGACGGCATGTGTGCCACCACTGTTTGTGTGGCCATAGTGTATATCTGATTCGCGCTAAATGTGAATTGTGATTACTGTGACATGTTCCATGCAAATGATTATCGACTATGTTTGATATAAAACGTAGTGTATATATATGTAAATTTTTCATATGTACTTGATCCGGGTAAAAGTGTCAGGAGCTCAACATTACACCTTTTTTTTCAGTTGAGTAAGTGACTGCAGTTTTGTGGATGTCTCTAGTGGAGGCAAGTCGGTTTAGAGTAGCTAGCTAGTTGCTAGTAGTGAAAGTCTTATATTTCTGAAGGCTTTGTATTTTTTTGTATTTGAGTTGTAGTTGCTCTACTGTTGTACCACTCTTTTCAAAATTATTTATAAAAATTGAGGCTTCGTCTTGGTGTGAGCCCATCTCACTATAGATGGCCGGTCGCGCCAAAGTATTTTTGTTTTGGGGCGTGACAAAGTAAATGAACCATAAAGTGAGGGTTAATTTGATTTTGTTTTGGGCCCGATTTCTAACACCTAGATCTAGGGTTTGAAACGAAGGCGTAAATTTTTGGTATAAATTTTTATTTTTTTAAAGATAAAATTGTTCCGACATAAATATAATAAACAATAGTGAAAAAATCGAGCCAATTCAACAAGATAATAGATGTAAATATAGATATTTCGATATTTTTTTGAAAAAGCGAGTTTGGGTGAAAGTGTCTGATTTTGAAGATTGAGCAACGCTTTTCGAATCGAAACGGCGTTATGGGAAGAATTCACCGTATACGATAAGACATAGCTATTCCGGCCAAATTACACAATCTGGGGGATCAAAATCACGTCTTACAACTTTTTTTAGTTCAAAATAAGCCATACTTTACTATATGTAAATGAAATCAACACCTGTGAAAGAATCTAGGCCCGTTCAGTCAGATAATAGATTTATATATATGTGATTTTAGAAGTAAATAGACCATAAAGCAAGGGTTAAATGAATTTTATTTTTGGCCCGGTTTCTAACACCTAGATTTAGAGTTTGAAATGGAGGCGTAAATTTTTAGGTATAAATTTTTATTTTTTAAAGATAAAATGGTTCCGACATAAATATAATCAACAGTAGTGAAAAAATCAAGACAATTTAATTTGATAATATATAGATATAAATATATACATTTCGATATTTTTGTGAAAAAAACGAGTTTGGGTGGAACTGTTCGATTTTGAAGATTGAGCAGCGCTTTTCGTTTCGAAGCGGCGTTATGGGAAGAACTCAATGTATACGGCGATACAGGGCTATTTCGGCCAAATTCGACAATCTCGGGGGTCAAAATCATGTCTTACGACTTTTTTAGTACAATATAAGCCATACTTTACTATATGTAAATGAAATCAACACTCGTGAAAAAATCGGTCCCGTCCAGTTAGATAAAAGACTTATATATGTGATTTTAGGACTAAATGGACCATAAAATTAGGGTTAAATGAATTTTATTTTTTGTCCGATTTCTAACACTTAGATCTAGGGTTTGAAATGGTGGCGTAAATTTTTCGGTATAATTTTTTATTTTTAAAGATAAACTGGTTCCGACATAAATATAATCAACGGTAGTGAAAAAATCGAGCCAATTCAATAATATAATAGATGTAAATATATATTGATATTTCGATATTTTTGTGAAAAATGAATTTGGGTGAAAGTGTCTGATTTTGAAGATTGAGCAGCGCTTTTCGGGTGAAGCGGCATTATGGGAACAACTCAACGTATGCGGCGAGACTATTCTAGCCAAATTCCACAATCTCGGGGGTCAAAATTACGTCTCACGACTTTTTTAGTACAAAAAAGCCCTACTTTACTACAGTTAAAACTCTATACAGTCATATTGTCGGGACCGAGAAAAAATATTCCTGTAAAGAGTTTATTCCTAACTAGAGTTTTGTGGTAAAAATATCTTTTTGTAAATAAATCCACAAGCATAACTTAAATGTTATATTTTGTTGAAAAAATATATAAAATATTAACAAATAAGTAAAAATATCTATTAGACAAGAAGCGGAGGGGATAACAAATTGTGGATATTTTAATTATATACGAAATCATCCCATCAATTATATAAGAATTGGAGGGGGATAATCCGGAAAACGATAACAAATAAGTAGCAAAAATTTCATGTCAAAAGGCTTCGAACCTACTTGACAAGTTAGAGATATTTTGGTTGCAATAAGAAGGTTCACATATAGATCATCTACTAATACACAGAAGCTAAAAGAAGTGCTTGTTACTCAAAAGTTTAAGTCAGTATCATAGACAACTTTAAATAAGTATTTTACCTCATAAACTTCATGCAATGAAAAAAAACATCTATATATAATTATTTTTATCGAATCTTATATCATTTATTACTATAGGGGAGTATAATTACTTAAGACGGGACCTGAAAAAGTAATGGAATATTACAATGTGGAGTTTATTCTTATTTATAACTTGGGACCGAAATTTTTTATTACTATGAGGAGTTTATTACTTTATGGAGTATTCCTCTATGGAGTTTTTACTGTATATGTAAATGAAATCAACACCCGTGAAAAAATCGGGCCCGTCCAGTCAGATAATAGACTTATATATGTGATTTTAGAAGTAAATGGACCATAAAGTGAGGGTTAAATGGATTTTGTTTTTGACCCGATTTCTAACACCTAGATCTAGGGTTTGAAATGGAGGCGTAAATTTTTCGGTATAAATTTTTATTTTTTAACGATAAAATTGTTCCGACATAAATATAATCAACAGTAGTGAAAGAATCGTGCAAATTCAATAAGATAATAGATGTAAATATAAATATTTCTATATTTTTTTGAAAAAAGTTAGTTTGGGTGAAAGTATATGATTTTGAAGATTGAGCAGCGCTTTTCGGATCAAAACGACGTTATGGGAAGAACTCACCGTATATGGCGAAACATGGCTATTCCGGCCAAATTCTACAATATGTGGATAAAAATCACGTCTTACGACTTTTTTTAGTACAAAATAAGCCATACTTTACTATATGTAAATGAAATCAACGCCCGTGAAAGAATCTAGGCCCGTCTAGTATGATAAATATGTGATTTTAGGAGTAAATGTACCATAAAGTGAGGGTTAAATGAATTTTATTTTTTGCCCGATTTCTAACACAATAATGAACCAAAGTAACATAATTAGCTCGAGCATGACCGTTACGTATATGTATATCACCGATATTTTTGGTAAAACCTCTAATGTTTTTGGATACAACCGTAATGGTTGTCCGTCTTTTAATTTTAATCTCTCCATAAGACCGTCTATCTCAGGAGACTTACGTTAAATTTATCAAATTTTATAAATTCTCTCAAGTTATTTAATTATAAAGCCGACTAACTAAAAATTTGAAGAGTGGTGGAACGTAAATTTTTTAGTAATATACATATGGTAATAAAGAAAAACAAAATGTTGGCCACCCTTGTCTCCGCCCCTGTCTACTATTCCTGATAAAGTCAAAAAAAACTTACAATAAAAAACTAGCAATAAAGTTATAAACAAAACCCACATGTACTATATAGTGCTATAATATAAGCTAGACAGGTTCTAAGGGATAAAGTGAGTATCGGGCTGTTTGGGACATAATTATAGTTGAGCCTATTTTAATTGAGTTAATTAACCGGTGAATAGTAATTAAATTTTAATTGAGTAGTGAAAATTTGTATTTGGTATAGAATTAAAACTTTATAGGATTTGTAGGTTTGTTATGAAGGTTGTGTTAGAGATGAATGATTTGTGTAAATAAGATGTGATTGTTTGATTGGTTAATAATTGATTTTTAGGTTGTTAGAATGAGTTGATTGGATATATTTAGTTGAAATTTGTTTGGTAGTATGATTGTAGGATTAGAATAATTAGTTTGGGAATAAGGGAGAGAGAAGGAAGCTAGAGTGAGGAGTTGGGGTTTAATTGAGTCACTATGGAACGGTTTCTTCTTGGGTGCCGCATGCGGTTGTACTGCATGAACTGATCTGCTGACACGTTGTTAATTCTTCATCTCCTTTAATTGTTTGCAAGGTCCAATTAACATGTGACACATGTTATATCCACAGATTAATTTTTTTCTCTTCCAGTATATGTAACCATGGTTAGTTAGTAGCTCCTCATAGTTGCAACAACCGCTATTCTGAAAATTTGAATTTATTCTTAATGACTCAAATATTGAAAAGTAAGCTTCTTAAAAACGGTTTATTAATAACTTATTTAAGGACGGGCTTGTATTTTTAAGAAAATCACTGATATTATCGATTAAAATGTTTTTGTTGTTAATATTGATGGTTTTTTTCATGCGTATAAGAAATACACATTGTTTCATTTACTAGCCTAACATAGACATTTAAATTAACAACATTGATGATTTTTCTTGAAAACATAGATATGTCGTCTCTAAATAATTTATTTACAGACCGTTTATATAGAGACTTTGTCAATATTCAATTGCATAAGAAAAGAATACCACCATTTTTAATTGTTTTTTACTTTACTATTATGCAGTTAATAAATTTGACCACAAATTACACTTAAAATAGAATTGCTTAATAATTAATACTAGTTTAAAATTTTTATTATGTAATTTTTTAAAATTTTTATTATGTAATTTTTTAAAATTTTCATTATATATTTTAAAAGTAATTTATGGTCAAAATTGACCATTGTTGACCCGTAAACAAGATCTCCATCCTGCTGGTGCAGGATCAAGATCTTTTCCTTAGCTTGATGGAGGATGGGGGAAGCTTGCAAGAGCCCGTTCTCGGACAAAACAAGTACAAAAATATGCGAATTCGATCCAAAAACCTGATGACAAACGGACCAAACGTTTCCAGCAAACTAACAAACACAAACTAGACCAAAATGAGTTCTCAAATAGATTGATTAGATTGTACAGCTTCAATCTATCATTGTTCTGCCGTTCTGATCGTCTTAACTATCACATAAACAAAATAAGTTCTGAAATATCCATCAAAATTGAGTTATGCAACATGCCATCTAGTTACCAATCGTCTCCCAAGATTCTCAGGGTTTTTTTACTAATCAGGAATTACCAATCGTCTCATTTACTTGGTTAAGTTTTTAATTTTATCATAGTTAAACTCCTAACTAACCATGGTTACATTTACTGGAAGAGAAAAAATTAATCTGGGGATATAACATGTGTCACATGTTAATTGGGCCTTGTAAACAATTAAAGGAGATGAAGAATCAGCAACGTGTCAACAGATCAGCGGTACAACTGCATGCGGCACCCAAGGTTCACTCAATTAAGAGCCAAATACATGTTAATTTGCTCAATTATAATTGAGAGCCAAATACATTACCAAGGTTCACTCAATTAAAATTGAGCTTTAATTCTATCACAATCTGTAACAGCCCGAAAATTCATTTAACGAATTTAAGCGTTTTAGTACGAACCGGAGCGTCAAAGCGTAATTCTAGACGTTGGATCGTTGGCCCAAGCTTTTATTCTTTGTTTCCAGCCCAATTCTTTACCCTTGACCCAATGAGTTACCCTGAGAAGCCCAAAATATCATTTAAACCATTTAAACCTCAGTTTAATTGCTTCAGCCGTTTCTTTTAGCTGATCAGACGTCTTAATTGCGTTCCTGCTTCTTCACCATCGACCTCCATCAGAAGCTTCATCTTCCTTTGAAAACGGTCCTTCTTTCGCAACAACAGCGAGGTTGGTTTAGTAAGAGGGGCTCGTTCCGTCGCCGATTTTGCTGGATATTTCTTAAGGCAAATTCCCCTAAGGCTCATTCACGATTATTTGGTTTGCCATGTATGCTTGATATGTGATGTTTACAATTTCCTTTATTCATCTTCATGTTTATGTTAGGTTTACATGATAGTTTATTGTTAAGAATATTATTATAGTACCTTTTGTGTTATACGGCTAGAATCGGTGATAGTTCTAATCTGAATTATTATATTAGCCTTGTCATCTTGCATCTAAAGTAAAGATTTGCATAGTAAATACGTAGCCTGATTAATTACTTGTAGAGGTTGAGATTATGATTTTGTGACCATGCCTGCTTCTTTCATTAGCCATGTATTATCATTCAACATGTAGTAATTTAGTACCAGTGTGGTTTGCGGTGTTGTTTGGTTGAGAAATTTAATGTGCTAATCGTGTGACCTTAAACAGGTTTAACTAGATCACTTAACTGCAAGAATTATTCCATGACATGTTTGCTTGATTTTCTATACTTCTTGATTGTTGCTAATCATTATATGGTGTATTATGATCTTGATATATATTGATATATATGATGTGTATTCACACACTAGACCATGCATCCATGAGTTAGAGTTTAAAAGCATGCATTCACTTTAACAATATGTAAAGGTTTAAAGTAAATAAAGGATTTCAAGTTAAAGATAAGTAAAGCGGCTCATAGGGAAATATCTTGGTATTTGTGGCGCAGTTATTAGTTCATGTTCAGCGGATAGGGACCAAGGTCCTGAGGCCGTCAGTTTTTATTTATTTAACGGATAGGGTCACGAAAGTGACCTGAGGCCGGCAGATAACCACCATGGTCAGGATAGGAACCTACAATGCCAAGTGAGCTCGCGATCATGTTATGTTTTAAGACACTTAAAGATAAAGCTTCAAGATAAGTTTCAAGTTAAAGTTCAAGTTAAGAGTTTTCAAGAAAAACAAGTTCAAGTGTTACGAGTCAGGTCAAGTCAGATCTCAGGGTTGCATTGCATTAAGAAAGATTAAAAGATTTAAAAGACATGAAGATAGAACTTTAAGTCATGGCACGTGCATGGAATTTGCTCAGTCAAGTGGTCACGACTGGCCCTTGCTGAAATTATCAATTTTAGGTTTGAAGTCGAGCTTTGGAGTGGAGCGTTGCCGGGGCAGTGATCACTACCAAGAGCATCTTTACAGTTTTCAGTTTCATGTATTTAGAACTTTGTATCTAAGCTTTTACGATTTTAAAGTTTCGCTACATTATTTTACTAGTTCCCGGTTTAGTATCAAGAATTTCATGTCAAGTCTAATGAAGTTCAAGGCGTCTAGTAACGTTTTAATTTTTTTATAAGCCAAGTTCGTCGAATTTATAAGCTCACGAACTAGCACGTGTCATATTTTCCTTTGTTCGTCTTTATAAAAATCAGGGCGCTACACAATCAGTCACTATGTCATTATTGAGGCACTATATCATTATTGATGCCTATCTCCTCCACATCATCAAAATTACCTTTCCCTTATGTTGAATTTTGGTTTTTTTACAATGTAGTCACTTATGTGACAACAATTTACTCTAAGACAACACTTAGATTTTCACCTACCAGGAGGTCACTTGGTTTATCAGCAGGTCACTTAGGTGACTGGTGTAAGTCCTACAAGTGACTATTTACCAGCAGGTCACCTAAATTCAATTTCCCAATTTTGAATTCTTGTACAGTAATCATGTGACTTGCGTTCAAAATTCGAATTCTGTGGCAATTGTGTGTAAATTTGAAATTTAACCTAATCTCTCTCATTCCCCCAAATCGCACAGAACTATCTAAATCAAAAACGGCGACTGCTATGTCCGGCGAAGCTGCACAAGTAACCCAACCACAGCCATCGCCGACTTCTTCCCGGTGTCCTCTATTCCCAAACTAACTCCATCTATCTCCACAATATCTAGATCTTTCCCGACAAGCAATTCAAAATCTTTTAACCCGATGGCTGGCCTCGTACTGGTACTTGGTACACTATCGTTTACAGCCCCGGATCAATTTTCGAATCGTCATGACGGATCATCTATCTAAACCTTCAATGCTATGTTTTAGCACTCAATTAAGGGGCAATTAAGTACAAGAAACATAGGAAAAGTAAAATTTAATAATATCCAATACTATTACCCGATACATGGCACTGGTACTCGTTCCTGGTACTCGAATCAAATTCCCCAAATAACCCGGCACAATTTTTCAGATCGGGCATGTCGGATCATCTTCCGAAACATAAATGCAAAAGTGTAGAACCACTGTAAACTTAAGAAACGTACGAAAAGTTGAATTCATGAAAAACTAGTCCTTAGACTACCCGCATTGGGTGACGGCTCGGCGTCGACGCAGATCCGCGATTTAGATTTTGCATTGGGTGACGCGTCACGGAGCCGTCACGGAATTTCGAAATTTTTTTTTTTTTTTTGCATATTTAACATATTGTAAGAGTGTTTAGAAGTTGAAATTAGTAAAATTGCATTTTTTAAACTCGTTTTATAATTTATTGGGCAAGAGGCAGGAAAATATTACAACAAACCGCTGAAAATTTAAAAACTAAATGGAAATGCAACAAACACACAACACACGAATGCATTAAACAAACAAACATACACTACACGATTGGTGACGCTCAATCTCCACGGTCAACGCATTCTCCAAATATGTTCCATCAAGTCCCTTTGGAGTTCTTCATGCGTGCACCTACTGTGCATTTGACGTGAAAATTTCATGTATTCCGGGATAGAGTTTATTGTTGATTGTGCTCGTCGGATACGAACTCCGTCAATCACATGGGGTACATTCTCACGGGTATCTTGTTCGAACTCTTCGATTTCCTTGTCATAATTTAGGTATTTGTGGCGCTCATCCTCAACTATCATGTTGTGGAGTGTGATGCAAACAATCCATAATCTTTTGAGTGTCTCCTCACAGTGTGCAAGGGCGGATTTCATAATTGCAAATCGTGCTTGCAGATTCAAAGCACGTTCCACATCTTTCCGTGAAGACTCGACGCCAGAGAATTTGGCTTCTTTAGGCGTTACGGATTCGGATGGCAGAACAAATGTAGCCTTTGGGTAGATGCCATCGGTTAGGTAGTAAGGCATGTTGTATCGATGGCCATTGACCTCAAAGTTAATCGAGGTCCCGTGCTCAGAGATCGTCGAACACGGTGAACGTTGACGATCGACAAGTCATTGTATTTTCGAAATCGAAGAATGAATGACATATCCAAGTATCTTGGGATGCTACTGCTTCTAAAACAAGGGTAGGCTTTTTGCTTCTGCCTTGAAATTGACCGTGCCACGCCTTGGGACAGTTCTTCCATGTCCAGTGCATACAATCGATACTCCCAAGCATGCCCACAAATCCTCTTCGGCGTTGATTGCGAATCCTTCGAGCATCGGCCTCGTTGGCCTCCGCATATATGTTGGACCAAACTCACCACCACAAAGATCACAAAACGCGAAGACACTTGAGGCCGTGCTTTCACCAAGTCGGCAATACTCGCCAACCGAGTCCAGGTTCCATAAGCTAGCATACGAATGGTCATGTACATTTTGTAGTGTGGTTAACCCCGGCCAAGATCATCGGCTTGCACACAAAGTAATCATCTTGACGACTACACCAAAGAATCACCCGCTCGAACAACGACCTCTCCATTCGAATCTTCACAAATTTATCTCGCATATGGTGGTTAACCAAGTAGTCTTCCTCCAATTGTTTGCCACGCTCTTCTCGACTTCTGTCAATGTAAGCACGCTTCTTCTTAGACCGTCGTGGCTCGTCCGGTTGTTGATGTTGCTGGAATTGTTGGATCATATTTGGTACATTTTGCATTATCATCGTTTGGATTTGTGCGAAAGGATTGGATGAAGAAGAACCAAGCAAGCTTTCATCATCAGATGATGAATTGGACATGATTATCTTTGAAAAATTGAAGTAGATAGAGTGTTTTCTGTGTAGTTAAGAAAATGGAAGAAGGGATGAATGCAAGTAGTTTGTTGTGTATAAAAATGTATTTTATGGTTGCATTATATAGACAGGTTGTCTGAGATGTGTGACTCATTTCTTAGTCATAGCTGAGTCAGACTGCATTGGATTTCTCATTAATTGAATATAAGATGTCTGAGATGTATGACTCATTTCTTAGTCATAATGAGTCAATCGCATTGATTTCTCATTAATTGAAGATAAGATGTCCGAGATGTATGACTCATTTCCGACAAAGCAAAGATAAGATGCCCGATGAGTAAGGATAAATCACAAGACTTACTTTCCGTAACTCAAATAATTCAAACTCAAATTCATATTCAAATTCACAAATATATCTAAGAATGTTTAAATACTGAAAACCTAACTTGCTGCAAAGGAAACCTAATACAAAACGAATTCTAACAACTATTAAAAATTACAAAAAGTGCCCAAAACTTATAAAAATACGATTTTAACCCTCCAAACGATCTCCGTTGGCCGAAATCCATCGTACATCATGGCAAAGCGATGACTTTTACTCAGAACACCATTTCTGCATGGAAAACACTAAGCTTTCATCAAATCGACACTTCATTTTCACATCAAAAGCACATCGATTTTATTACAACGAACACTTGAAGAGTAAACACAAACAAGCCACACTTGGAAGTAAAACAAACAAGCAAACTAAAACAAGCAAACCAAATAAGCAAACCAAACAAGCAAACTAAAACAAGCTCTCAACTTCACCATTACTCTGACGGAAACAATTCTTCAAGTGCATCACAACTCCCTTATGTCTTTGCGGTCAAGTTAGCATAGTTCCCCATAAGTGTCATCCACATGTCCATCTTCTTCTCCTTCATCTTACGTTCTTCCTTTTGCGGGCAAACTCAAATTGCATCTTCCAACTCAAGGTATTGGGGATAACTTTCATTAAAGTTAACCCATCCTCGCTCATTGCATCCATTGAGGAGTTTGGAACTACCACCTCTAGCCATCTTCTTTGCCTTGTCACGACCCATAGGACGCTATAGGCGTGACATCGACATCGTCTCACCGGGCGCTCCCACTACTAGCACCTGCTGATGCCATTGGTTGGTCATCATCAACTAGAACATCAACCCTCGGAGTTGTTGCGGCCTTCTTGTATGTTTCCTCCAAGTTCATCCTCGTTTCCCACTCTGGGTACTGTTTCATGGCATCCCACTGCTTGAATAGGTTGAATCCGGCGTTACAACCGGACTTCTCTTTGTAGAGTTTCTGGGCTGTTTCAGTTACATTGGCTTCATTGTAGCCACTCCGATCGCCGACAACCCTAGTAGCACGATCCACACAAATCACCCACCAATTAATGTCATCTCTCATCCGCTTAAATCTGAGACGAAGTGAATCATGACTCCGCTTTTTTTCCAAACCGGACATCCTCTCATCTCTCTGCACGTCCTCGAACTTCTCCTCGACTTTCTTGAACAAACTTGCATACCTCTGATTCGTGCCAATGATCGGATTTGCGCTAACGGCCATGTAACAAGAGATGAGAACCAAGTCCTCATTCGTGTTGTAGGGTGAGCCATGCCCTTCGCCTTTATTGGTCGCCCCTTCCGTGTCTTCGCTTTCCTTTCCCACGCCTCGTGATCGGTTGAATTTCAGTGCGTCGTGAACAACTTCCGGTGGTGCTTGCGAAAACATTGGTGTTTGTGAGATTGGAGAATGGTAATTTTGAGTGTAGGGGTCTTCGTACGAGCTTTCGAACAAAGGGCGAACAAAGCTTGGTTGGGGTTGTGGAGAGGTGTTTTTGTTAAGCTTTTTCATGCACGCTTCGTAGGCTTCGGGTGTGTTTTCTTGCATCCACCTCAGAGTTTCCGGAGTGAACAAGTTTCCGTCCATGTCGCCGGAAAATTGAAGTGGAGATGGTTGGTGTTTTGGATTGAAGAGAGTGTTTTGAGTTTAATTAAGAGAGAAAGAGGAGTTGGAGATGGGATGATCCAAATATAGTCAAGACTGATCTCATTTTATATGGTACCGGTATATGGTACCGGTACTCGGCACAATCTCCGCAACTAACTCGGTTCATTTTATTCTCTCAGAGGTTAATAATCTTTTAGAAACCTCAGTGCGAGAGTGTATAACTATTTTAAGTTTAAGAAACATAAGAAAAGCTGAATTCATTAATAACTAGTCCACGTACTGGTACATGGTACCGGTACTTGGTACATCACCGTGTACATCCCCGGCTCAATTTTCCAAAGGTTTGTGTACCAATACCCGGTACCGATACCGGAACTAAATTGATAGTATTAGTCAAGTATTTTTAATACTATCATGATTTGATAAGTTACATTTTGTAATCAATTCTAAAGTACTAAAGTGTCAATTAAAGGTACCAGCACCATCTTGCGGTATGTAATAACAGTACCCTATTATATAGTATCAATTTAATTTATTCTATTACATTTTACTATCATTTAAACTCCAGTCAACTAGATAAAATGAAACTTAATAAGGTACTTTCAAAAATTCTAATTCCAAAGGCTCATGTGCCAATCCCCGGTACCGGTACCATGATACCGATATAAAGTACATTTACCATCGCCAAGGAATGAAACTTCAAATAATTTACTTACACCACATAAATTCCAAGCCAAAGTAAATGGATGAAAAATGAAATTTAATAAGTTAGTTTGAGTAATTTGGATTTTTTTGGGGTGGGGGGGGGGGAATGAGATACATACTAGCAAATTAAATTAAAAAAATGTAGATAGTACATGATGCTACTTCCATTCATAGCATGGTCTATCCGCACGTGATGGTCTTTCCATTCTTACACTGAAATTACCGAGGACAGAATTGACATTTCACCAGAAAAGGCACTGGCATGTAAAGTTTCAATCTACGGGTGGTTTGTTGTAAATTTTGGTGCGTTTGGTGACCTTGGGGTAGCTTGCACGTTGAATTTTGGGCTTGGATGTAGTTAGAAATTTTGCATGCTTAAGAAATGGGCGAATTTGTAATTCTTTTAAATGTAAGGGACAAATCTGAGATGGGGTTCGGGTTAGTTTTTGTAATATTCCCAAACCATTATCACACTATCAAATTACTAAATTCCAAAAGTATATGTTAAATTAGTGGTCAGGGACAAATTACTGAATTAATCCACCTGCTCCATATTTTTGCACTAGACATTTGACGGTAGAATTAGTTAACAGTATTACTAATAGTACAAACGTTCCATAAAAGCCTGACACTGGCAGATCCAGTTCACGTGAATATTTGAAAGTTAAAGTTGGATCCAATTTTTATCTCGCTAGCTGTTACCCATCATCTTAAAGTTAACCCTGCAGCAGTATCCCTTTAAATTGAACTGACAGCGAATCCAATAAACTATGTAAGTTGTGCAAGTACTAGCCAGCTATTATGGTAATTAATTTAGGGATAGTTTACTTGCAAATATCTAATAGTAGTAATTTAATTACTCCCTCAATTTCAAAATCACATTTTTCTTTAACCCATTAATCGCTCAATTCGAATTTGACAATTACTCATGAACGATAATAGTAAATAATTTAATAAAATCATATAATAAAATTTTAATTACTAAATTTTCATTATATAATTTTAATTATTTATTTATTAATATCGTTTAATAGTAAATTATGATCAAACGCGAAGATAATTGACCGCATAATAGTAAAATGTAACAATTTTTATGAAATGGAGAGAGTAATAATTAAGTTGTATTCCAATGCCAAACAGTCACCATACGTTTCGAGTAGAGGTTTGAATACACTGTTGAATTCGAGTCAAGCTCAACCTATCAGCAATTAGATGATACATACACAAACATAAAATAATTGATCAAATCATAGGAGTAACATTTAACCATCCAATAGTCGTCCTCCTCCTCCACACATATAATCTAAAAGGCAGGCACTAGTATATTATTTATGCTTAATATAATAATAATCTAAAATAAAATCCCAAAACAGGCCGGGAAATAAAATTAAGATCGATGATGATCATATATATATAGTTGATAAGAAGACTATATATAGTAATTAATGGTGAGGGCAGAATGTGAGCAGGTAGTTACCACCAGTGCAAGTAGAGATGCTGGTGGGATCGTCATAAGCATAAGAGTAAGCCTTGGGGCAAGCAGTCTTGAAGATCTTGGAATAAGCGGTCGGCTTGCACGACTGAGGGTTCCCGAAGCTCCCCGTGCAGCAATACCTGGGCGAGTTGAAGGCAAAACACGCACTCTTACATGCCACAACGCTCTTCTTGTCGTGTGACCGCACCTGAAGTCCTACTGGACACATCATGTTCAGGTCGCTAACGCACCCCGCATAGCTACATTTACCTGCATTTTCAGATGGATGGTCATTTCAGGCCGCCTTTAATTTTAACTTTTACAAGCTAAGTGCAGGCAATTCCAATTTTAAAACCAAACCAATTTTGTGTTGATTTACTTTAACTAAAAAGACATAGATAATAATAATAATAAAAGGAAATTAATAAACAAGTAGTAGTAAATAGAAGTAATTGCAAATTACCAGAGCCCTTGAAGGGAGTGATAGAAATGGCAAGGTTATATCCATCGACAAGACTAACATCATAGAAATCCTGGTCATTATTATTATTCCCCAATGTTATCTCAGCAAGACTAGCCGGAGGGACCCCACCAGCCCCATTACAGAACAGCACTCCGCCGCAGTCTCCGGTGGCGCATCGGCCTTTTCCGGCGGCGTCGAAGCTGCAGCCTTGTCGCCCCCACAGGCGGCCGGACCAGCCAGCAGGGAGGTGGAGTGTGTAGGACTTGTTTGGGGGGAGTTTGAATCCACCTTTTGCGAGGATTGGTTTGCCTGACCCGGGTTGGATTCCCGGCCATACTGGGTGACTGCACTTGTTGTACACTGTCATTCTTCTTCCTCCTCCTGCTCCTGCTGAAACCACCATTATTGCTACAAAAACAAAACAAACACATTAATACTAATAATTATTATTATTATAAATTCAGTTATTTGTTGCTGAAAAATTAATGAGAATCCCATGTATTTATGTATGATGTACCAACCAGAGATGAGGAGAAGGAGAAAGGTGAGTAGTACTGTATTCGCCGCCATGGCTCAGGTGAAAGTCAAGTGGAGGAGAATCGATCTATTTATGTTTTGTTTTGTGGGTGCTAGCTAGCTAGCTCTCATTGTAAATTTCTTCCTGGCCTTGCCTTTTTATAGCATCATTCTCCCCTCTTTTCACTTTTTTTTTTGGCTTTTATCTTTTTCTCTAATAACTACAAATCACAAAGTGTCAAATGTGGGATGGGGTAACCGTAAGTCCCATGTGAGGGGTAGATGGATAAATTTTTCATTAGATACTCAACTATTTTACAATTTTTACTTATATATATAATATAATTCTAGAGTAAGTATAGTAAAATGAAAGATTTTCCTAATCTATAGGAAAATTCGATTTTTAGAATAAATAACCGTTCAGAAATACTACAAATTGATTAATAGCTTTAATATAAATACTCAAATAATAACACACTCTCTCACAAAACTCAACAATCTTTCTCTCTCCACAAAAACCCTAGAGAGAGAAACATTTAAACCCATTTATCGCTCTCCCTTCCTCCCTCATCCTCCCTCCGTCGGAACCGTCGCCGCCTCTCCCTCCGCCGGAACCACCGTTGGATCCATATCCTCCGCCGAAAATTATGGTTCTCTCTCTCTCTCTCTAGTTTCGTTGGATCTTGCCGGATTTCCACCGAATTTTCAGATCAAATTGCTAAAATGTTCAAATCAACAAATTCATCTTGTTTTTTTTCGTTAAATTCTCAATTGAAAATGAAATTTGACCTTTTATTGTCGTTTTTCGCTGATTTTACGATCTCATGTTTCCAGATCTGGTTTCAGATGTGAAATCCGTACAGTGAAAATCGAATTTCGCAATCTGATGCTTTGTTATGGTTTTAAGAGCGGGTATTATAGTTTTATGTATCGTTGTTATGGTTTTAGCTTGTGTTTAATATCTCGGTCTGATATTGTTTTAGCGCATATGTTATAGTTTCAAGACCTATTATTGTTGTTTTAAGCAATGTTAGTGTTTTTAGCCTCTGGTGAAATATTTCTGGTCTGAATTTTTACAAATATTTTATCATAGAATTTTAAAATGCATTGTTATAGTTTTAAGATGTACTATTATGGTTTTAAGTACAAATATTACCGTTTTAGCTTGTATTGCATGTTCGTGCTTTGTTATAGTTTTAAGATGCACTGTAATGATTTTAAACATTAATGTTATTATATTTAGTTTATTGAATATTTCTGCTTGTTATTGTTTTTAGCGCATACGTTATAATTTTAAAACCTAATGTTGTAGTTTTAAGCATCAACGTTAGTGTTTTAGCTTTTGTGAAATATTTATGATTTGATTTTTTGCAAATGTTTTGTTATAGATTTAAGAGGCACTGTTATGATTTTATGTATCAATGTTACTGTCCTTAGCTTGTGTTGCATGCTCCTACTTTGTTATAGTTTTAAGATGCACTGTTATGGTTCAATGTAACTGTTTTTAGCTTCTGTTGCATGTTACTTATTTGTTTTTAAGCACCAATGTGATAGTTTTTATGAGGGTTGTTATGGTTTTAACCCAGTAAGTGAATGTTTTAAGCAGGTGCTGATGATGACATCGAGTTTGATGATAGGACTCTCAAAGCAACAAATTAGATAGGACGTCGAAGTTCAACAAGAAGTTTAATCGAAAAAGATCCCATTTTAACAACTCAGATTGCATTTGCATAAAAAAACACCGAATGAATGTTTATTGTAATTTTTTTATGTTTTAAACCTTTGGATGACTGAATGCTTCAATAGTGTAATAACTGAATGTTGCAAGTAGCTTATTTTAAGCTTGTTTATTGATGTTTTAATGGCATACGTGAAACTTTTAAATTTGTTTAATGGTGATTTAATGATATTAGAGTGTCACTTAAAACTATAACAAGCCATCTTAAAACTATCATGTAGCTCCTTAAAATCATCACACCAACTCTTAAAAAAAATAACAAAATATTTTATTGAAACATACAATACTGACGTATTAAAACCTTCACATCATCTCTTGGAACATTAACAAAATACGTTAAAACTATAACTGTAACTTTCAATGCTAATAACTTAAAACCATAACATAATCCATTAAAAGCATAATTAAAAACGTGTGTCTCCGCAGTTTTTTAAGAAACTCGGCCGATCAGACCGCTAAAACCCAAAAACCGCAAAAACCCCCAAAAATCCTTGACTTTCCTATATTTTAAGAAAATCTTACCTTTTCCATGACTTTGGAATAATTCTATTTCTTTAACATACTAGACTAATATTTAAATATTAATCTTTTATTACAAAATATAATACAGTCGATTTCTTGTCGGAAAAATCACGTGTCACTCGTATGGACTAAATTAGAATATGATCATTTTAGTTAGTCTTTACATATTTTCAAGTAAAATTATAAATAAACATAAAAGAATCAATCGACAACCCCTAATTAACTCATAAAATGCATGCTCCCATTAGGAGTAGAGTATTCAATTTGTGATGCTTGCAGCATAGTTTCTGTTTTCTTTCAGTCTCTATACTAGTTGGTGCACTGGGTGCTATCTTTGTGATGTTTACACATAGTTCCGGGTAGTATCAATGCAACAAAAGAAGATGGGATCCACCCGCATTTACGTATTATGTATATAATGGGTGTACATGCTCCTCCCATAACAATTACATAAGGTACCCCTTAAATATAAGCTAATTACAGATTTACATCCAAATTCAAAATTTATATTTTAAGTTGACCAACTAAAATTTAAATGGAAAAGAAAATGATGGGATTCAATTGCAATTTATAATTTTCATTTTACTACACATTATAGTCAAATATTTTATAAATTGCATTATTCACCCAAATCATACTCCCTAAAATTTATAATTTCACAAACTAACCCCACCATCTCCAACCACCATCTTCCACCACCTCTAACCACCATTTCCACCACCTCCATCTTCTTCTTCCTCCCAACTTCAAAAAAAATTATTCCTCCCACCTTCAAAAAAGGCTCCGATCGGAGCTATTTTACTTCCGATCTGAGTCGCTGCATAACTCCAAATCGGAGTTAGTCAGTAACGCCCGATCTGAGTCAGATGATTCAGCTCGGTGGAGCCTTCCACCGGAGTTGTACATAACTCTGATCGGAGCTTTTTTTAAAAAAAATAAGTGGGGAAGAAGATGGAGGTTGGAGGTGGTGGTGAAGTTTGAAGATGGTCGGAGGTGGTGGTGTGGTGGAGAAGATGGTGGTTGGATGTGGTGGGGAAGAAGGTGGAAGAAGAAGGGTTGAAATGTTAATAAGTTGAACTTTTGGGTATTCATTTACAAGAATTACAAACTTTATGGGTTTATTTTGCAATAAGTAAAATTAATATAATTGTTGAATTATAAAAGAAAATATAAAATAGGAGAAAAAGTTAACTTTTGGGTTTGGATGTAATTCTCAAATTAGGCCTTTGTTAATTTTGGACTAATCTGTAATAGACGCCTATCTAGGGATGAATGTGAAAGGGGGGCATATTTAAGGGGGGTTTTTGTAATTTTTCCTATAAAATAATTAGGGAGTGATGGTGTGGTCCAAAAACCGTATCTCATGCATTGCTCTAATTTACCATTTTTCTATTTTAATCTGTTTGTCTTATGATGAACGAATCGTCTCAACCTGAAACGAATTCATCAAATTGAACTCTAGTAAATCAAATCATGCTATGTACCGCGTAATTGGTTATGGGCCGATCCTTAACACACATTCTGAGCTTGGCATGAACTTTCTCCCTAGCAAGTCTTATTGAGGTCATTTCCGAGTCTCAAAGCTGAACTCACCCTCAGTGAACGTTCCTAGGCAGGTTCGGGCATTGACCCTTTAGTGATTGTCCTAGCCTACCGACACTAGACACGTGTCATAAAAATGACATGATCTCGTGTTTTTAAGGAGATTTGTCCCCTGACCATTCGATATAAATATGCTGCATTCATTCTCCTTGTAAATCGTTTATGACGTCTCGACTACTTTCTCTAAGAGCTATGAGGCTCGAGTTCTATTACTAACCGGTTTGTACTATCTTTACTTTATTCATTATTTATATAATACTCAGTTTTATACTTTAGAAATCCACTATTAATTTATTCATTTTAGTATTGTTATATTGAAATATTCCACTTTACTTATTTTGTTGGCAGATAAGAGTAAGTATAGTAAAAGGGAAGATTTTTCTAATTCATAGGAAAATCCGGTTTTTACCATTAAGAACCGGTCAGTAACTTTTATATAAATACCAAAATAAACAACACAATTTCTAATAAAATCCATATCACTCAACCATCTCTCTCTCTACAATCCACCCACCAAATCTCTCCTCCAATTAACTCCTTCCTCAGAAAATCCGATCAAATCCGGCGAGTGAGAAGCAGAAGAAAAGCGGAAAGGCGAAGAGTCGAATAAATCCGGTGAGAATTTCGATCGACCGTACGATGAGGGCTTGGATGCGAACAAATTAACATGTGATTGCGGTAGCGGCGGCCACTGATGTTGTCACGCCCCGAAACTAAAATACTTTGGCGCGACCGGCCGTCTATCGTGAGATGGGCTCACGCCAAGACGAAGTCTTCCTTTAATCCTCAAATGCATCAATTATCTTAGAGTGGTACAAACAGAGCATCTAAAATCCCATAAACTAATTACAACAATTACAAATCCTCAAACGATTACAACCATTTCAATACTACAATTCATCCTATACAATACAAATCATCTTATACAATATAAATTTCAGAGTCGCAGCAACTATCCATCATCTGACTACCGTCTCAACTCCAAAGTATCTTCGTCCAATCACTTACTAAATATCTGAAAGGGGCAATCACTTACTAAATATCTGAAAGGGGGTGTAAGGGTGAACTCATGGCACTTTTACCCGGATCAAGTACATATAAAAAGTTTAGGGTGAACTCATGACACTTTTACCCGGATCAAGTACATATAAAAAGTTTAAATATATATACACACCGTTTTATATCAAACATAGTCGAAAATCATTTTGCATGGAACACATGTCACAATAATCACAATTCACATTAAAGCTCGAATCAAATATACACTACGGCCACACAAACCGTGGTGGCACACATGCCGGCTTTCACATAACATATCCCCTAACACAATAGGGGTCACACACATAACACTGGGAGTACTCCAAAGCACGACAATCCCTCGAAAGGGCCACACACTTCATAGCCATATCGATGAGCTTAAATGTACACATGATGAGCTTAAATGTACACATAATCCATGCTTTATCAAATTAATTTCACAAATCGCATACATAGATAAAACATTTTGGGATACACATACTTATCCTTTTTCGAATAGACTATTACTTGATATAATAACCATAAGTTATTTGTCAAAACGTAAAACACTACATATATATTATAACAATAAAATATAAACAAAAGTGTCAATAGTTCCCCTTACATCAAATCCAAAATCGCTATTTTCCATGCCTATCTTGCTGTCCGGATAAAAAACCCGATATGCTTGAATCGAATTGTGAAGGTTTATGTGTCTCGGTACTCAAACGATAATAGACCCACACTAGCATCTCCAGGAAAATAATTCACCTTAAATAGCCAGGCCACCATCACTAAACCATGATCTCAATCCTGGTAATTAATGAATTAGTGCTAAGAATTACAAAATTGAACTCCCAGATATGACATGATGTTACCTTACATCATGTGATCCAAGTTGAGATAGATTCTTGTGTCAATTTTCCCATGGCGCATGGTTACCTATTTTTCCTCGGTACTATAATCTCTGAATTCATCCCAAATCTCACGCTGAACATTAACACCTTCGACTATATATAAAACCTAATAATCATCAATATAATCTCGGGCCAAAATATCTAACACCAATCTTATTCACGGTCCAGCCAGTGATCCAGCCCGTACCTTGTAAATACACTACTTTGGGCTTTGTTTCGGTCCAAATTCAATTCTATAAAATTTCTGGCCCGCCTCGATTTATCGATCCATAAAATAGTGACTAATAAAATTATGTGAAACAACTCGAGTCCATATAATTTTTCAACTCCACACACACACATATATATAGACGGTCCATAATTAATTTCGGGATATTACAGATGTCGTCGTGCAGGTTCTCCATAGTAGATTCCGACGCTGCTGTCCGGATGCGTGCCACCATGAATGGCGGCAAGGTGGATAGCTTTGTGCCGCCGCCGCAGAAGCTTCTCACATTGCGCCACGATCCTCACCATTGGCCGCGTCGCCACTGTGCCTCTGCTTGTCACCAGTATGTTTCTCTATTTTTTTTTTAATATTTCTAATCGTTGTCGATAGTGTTTTGATTTGTTCTAATTGGAGTGTGTTCTATGTGATCGGTGGAATTCTGAGTGGTAATTAATTAAGCACAATGTACGTTTTGATTGGTGAAATGAAAATGTATGTAATTCGAGCTGTAATTGATTGAGCAAATTGTTTGGATTGCTAAATAGTGAATAGTCTGCAATATATGCTAGTTAGCCTTTGAAACAATTTATGTAATGTGTAATGTGCTAAATGCTATTGGTTCCCCATGGTAGATTATTGTTAGCGAATATGTTATAGTTTTAAGATATATCATTGTAGTTTTAAACAGCAACGTTAGTGTTTTTAGCTTCTGATGAAATGTTTATAATTTGATTTTTTGTAGATGCTTTGTTATAGTTTTATAAAGCATTGCTATAGTTTTAAAATGCACTGATATAGTTTTAAGATGCACTAATATGGTTTAAGCATTAATGTTACTATTTTTGCTTGTGTTGAATGTTTCCGCCTGTTATTGTTTTAGCGCATATGTTATAGTTTCAAGAACTATTATTGTAGTTTTAAGCAGCAACGTTAGTGTTTTTAGCCTCTGGTGAAATATTTATGATTTGATTTTTTGCAAATGTTTTGTTATAGTTTTAAAAGTCATTATTATAATTTTAAGCTGCACTGTTATGGTTTTAAGCATCAATGTTACTGTTTTTAGCTTGTGTTGCATATTTCTGCCTTGTTATAGTTTTAAGAGGCATTGTTATAGTTTCAAGATGCACCGTTATGGTTTTAAGCATTAATGTTACTATATTTAGCTTATGTTGAATATTTATGCCTTTTATTGTTTTTAGCGCATATGTTACAATTTTAAGACATATTGTTGTAGTTTTAAGTATCAACGTTAGTGTTTTAGCTTATGAGAAATATTTATGATTTTATTTTTTGCAAATGTTTTGTTATAGTTTTAAAAGGCACTGTTATGGTTTTATGCTATGTTTTGAAACTCGGACCCGGACGTTGACCCGACCTACCTACTGTAGGAGGTTCAACCGGGTCAACTCGGGTCAACCTACAAAAAATATTTTTAAAAATAAAATATAATATATACCTTAAAAATTCAACATATACATTTTTTACCTAAAAAAAAAGATAGAAAATATTGCATAAACGACATATGCCTTAATTCCATTGCCACAATTCATATAAAATATAGAAATAACAATCCATAAACCACAATTCATATTGAGTTCAAAATAACAAATAACATCAAAGCATCATAGTTCCAACTTAGTCTCTAAAGCATCTTAAGATTGCAACAATCCATAACAATCAAAACAAAGTTCACTTGAAGATATTTTTGAACAACAAAGTCGTAAAATGCCTAGCCTTCTTCTCCGGCGCCTTCCCCTTCATTCGGTGGCTCACATCCCCAGTTTTGATCATCTCCCCACATAGGATCATCATCGTCAAGAAGAGTTGTGTCAAGGATATTGTCACTACCTATACGAGAGCCATGATAATGATACAAATTACTTAACCAAAAGACCAAAACAAAGTAAGGGATAGTGAAATATACAAATAGAACAATGGATAATCAAATGATACCTTCAACACACTGTGAACTCTCACCAGCATCACCTGTTTCATTCTCAAGCCTCTCCAATTCATCATAGTCTATCTCTCCATTAGGTTCTTCATCAATTACCCAATGATCAACTCTATCAACACATTCTATATCAATGGGATCATACGAAACTTTCTTTGGACTACAAACAATATAAAAACAAAGGTCAAGCAATCATCAAGATCAATATTCAATACGTTATGTAACTATAACAAAACATGAGTTAAAGAACCATATACCGATTCTTCAAGTGCAAATTGTAGTGTACAAAGACAAGGTCATTAAGCCTTTGATGCTCCAGCCTATTTCTCTTCTTAGTATGAATGCGCTCAAACACACTACAATTGCGCTCACAACCTGAAGAGGATGATGTCTGACTCAGAAGTCTGATGGCAAGATTCTGCAAGTTTGGTGCACCATTGCCAAATATTCTCCACCATTCATCTAAATATGAAGAAATAATTGTGAGTTACAAACATAATAACGCTTATACATATGCAAGACTATATACAATTCAATAAACATACCGGTCTGATCCTTTTTGCATCTTTTTGAGCAAGTGACATTCCAAACCTACCTTGAGCCTCACGGAACATTGTAAGCTCTGATGTGACACCGTCAGAATTCCCATAAAGCTCTTGAATAAGGTCAAGAAAACCATCATAATCAAGAGAAGGCATTGGAGTCGCTCTATCATATTGGAATGCTGGATTCAACCAGTATGCAGCTGCGTGGAGATCCTTCCTCAACATCTTATCCCACCTCCCTTCAATGATATCAACAAATGGTTTGTATCTCCTCTCAACATTATTAAATACAGCCTTTGTACCATTAACAGCTCTTGTCAACCCCTCAAACACATAACCCAAAGAAGGTTTCTCATCAGTGTCACAAATACGCAACAATCTCATCAATGGTTCAGTCACTTTCACAGTGAGTAAGCAATTATTCCAAAACCTACTATCAAATACAATGTCTTTCACTCTCTTACCCTTCGCAGTTCTCAAGAACTTTTTAAAATCAGGGTCTATGACCAATGCCTCCAAATGATGTTTATGATCATACAAACTCTTCAATGCAATGAAACTAGTGCCAAATCTAGTAGCTCCAAGAGTAATTATGTCAGTCCATCTAGGCCTTTCACGCAACCAACCACGTGTCCATTTTGCTTACCAAACACAGTGATTCTTGGTTTGTCACCAACAGTTTCTTCATCCTCAACTACAAACATATCATCCATTTCCATCTTGGTTTGTCTTTCAACATCCCTAGTAGCTAGAACACCATTCATTTCATCACTGATATCTTTAGTAACCTTTAGACAACCCGCAACCTCACCTTTCTTGCGTGCTAAATGTTGTTTCACTCTATTAATCCCTCCCCCTTTGAACACTTTTTCACAAAGAGTGCATTGCAGAATCTTATTCTTACCAGATTGTCCAATTTCAACACAATATTGCCAAGCTGGATCAACTTTTTGACGAACTGAGTGAGCAGCTGGAGCATTTTCAGAAGCATTTGCATTAGCAGAAGCTGCTGATGGCGTTCGATTGTCCATATCCTACAAGATACATATGCATTTACACTAGTCACTAGCAGAAGCTAAATTAAAATTACTAACTAAACAAAACTCAACACTCAAGTAGAAGGAGAAACTTAAAAACGCAAGAACAAGATTAATACTTTACTTACCAGTTACCAATTGAGCCGATTGAATGAATGAACAGAGCCGATTGAATGAATGAGACAGAGCCGCAAAACGGCAAAAGCCAAAAACAGAGACAGCGATTGAACATAAACTGAAAAGGAAAACTTCAATCTTAATGAAACCTCTCCCAAATTCTTCTAAACTGAAAAGGAAAACAGACACTGAAAAGGAAAACTCAAACCTGCAAGGCTGCAACTCCCAGTCGACGGATTCACTCGGCCAGCCCGTCGAATCTACTTCACTCGACCTGCAACTTCCGACGGATCTCTTAATTGTTCTGTCTGCTGGTTGAAACTTGAAAGCCGTTTGTTAGGGATTTTGTTTTGATTGGCAGATTGGGGCCGTTTTTTTTTTTAAGAAAACCGGTTGGAACCGGGTTTTTACCGGGTTTTTACCGAAACCCGATTTTTTCCGGTTTTGGGGGGTTTTCGGCCCGGACCCCCTCCGAGTCGCGGTTGAACCAGGTCGACCCATCGGGTTTCATAACATAGGTTTTATGTAGCAGTGTTACTGTTTTTAGCTGCATGTTCCTGCTTTGTTATAGTTTTAAGATGCACATTTATGGTTTTAAGCATCAATGTTACTGTTTTTAGATTGTGTTGCATGTTCCTTCTTTGTTTTTAAGCACTAATGTGATAGTTTTTATGAGAGTTGTTATGGTTTTAACCCAGTTAGTGAATGTTTTAAGCAGGTGATGATGATGACATCGAGTTTGATGATAGGTCTCTCAAAGGTGTCACAGCAGTATTGAAGCAACAAACACAAGCAACAAAAGGCTGAAAGCCAAAGTTCACCAACAAGTTTAATCGAAAAAAAAAAAAAAAACTATTTTAACAACTCAGTTTGCATTTGCATAAAAAAATACCGAATGAACGTTTATTGTAATTTTTTTTTACTATGAGAATAGATGTTTTAAAACCTTTGGATGACTGAACGTTTCAATATTGTAATGACTGAATGTTTCAAGTAGCTTATATAAACTTGTTTATTGATGTTTTAATGGCATCACTGAAACTTTTAGACTTGTTTAATGCTGGTTTAATGATATTAGATTGTCGCTTAAAATTATAACAAGCCATTTTTAAAAACTATTATGTAGTTCATTAAAACCATCAGACCATCTCTTAAAAAATTAACAAAAGAGGTTAAAACTGTAATTGAAACATACAATACCGATGCATTAAAATCATCATATCATCTCTTAAAACATTAACAAAGTACGTTAAAACTGTAACTGAAATTTTCAATGTTAACAACTTAAAACCATAACATAATCTATTAAAAGTATAACGAAAAATGTGTCTCGGCGGTTTTTTAAGAAACTCGGCCGGTTAGACCGTTAAAACCCAAAACCGCAAAAAACCACATAAAAAACCTTGACTTTCCTATCTTTTAGGAAAATCTTACTTTTTCCAAGACTTAAGCAAACGAAAGTTTTTGTCGGACGGGGGAAGTAAAGAATAATTTTACATATACATTCAAATAACATGTTTTGTTCATAAAAGTACAGTTTTTAACACATTTCTATAGCTTATTTTAATTTTCAATTAAAACTACACTGCAACATAATGTATATTAAGTTATTTTATGGGATGAAGTTTTAGCTCATGCATGAGTAGTAATTCATATAAAATGCATACTATTAATTTATAGATCATACACGTGAAGTGAGTGATGTAGATCATTGGGGATAAATACTCTCTCTGTCCCGCTAAAAAATGTAACAATTCTTTTTTAGTACATCTCACTAATTTAAGTCACTTACTAAAATAGTGAAAATGTAAACCCCAATAATTAATTCATTATCTTATATTTTTTTTATTCTTTATCATTTATCTATGTAATAGTATTTCGTACTTTCTCAATTCTTTATATCATTTCTCTCTACACCAATAAATAATAAATTATTGACAGTATTAAAAACAACGTAAAAATTATTATAACCTATTTTAATGGTACGGAGGGAGAGTAATAATATAGCTGGCCGGATAATATCTTGAAGTAAGCAGTTGCAACTCTCTGCAACCCACTATCTCCGCCACGTCAACATTCCACTCACTGCAACTCACTTTGCAACTCTTCACAATTCTCTACTCCAACAGTAAGGCCCAAAATCTATTTTCTTTTAACATTTCTTTCAAACTTAATTATTCATTTCATTTTCTTTTCTCATTTCCTTTTAAACTTTATTCTTGACTTTATTTTAAATGTAATTAATTAATTATAACAAATTCACATTAATTTTTTTAAAATACATTACTTGAAAATAAAAATTACATTATTTAAAAAAACTACAATACTTAAAATTGAAAATTACAATACTTGAAATTAAAATAATTGAAAATGAAAATTACAACAATTAAAATACTACATTTTACAAGTGTGATTTTAATATGTATTTTAAATTTTAGAAGTAATGTATAAGTATATTTCTATTGCTACATATAATTATTATCATATAGAATTATTCAAGAAAAATGTATAATAATAAAACAAGATAAAAGTAGAAAATGAATAGAAATAAAAAAACAAAAAGAGAAAATAAAAACAAATCTAAATAAAGAAACAAGAAAAGAAAAGAAAAGAAAAGAAAAGATAAAAGAAAAAAGGGTTGGGGCGCTTAGGCCTCGCCCCAAATTGTGGGGCGCAGCCCAGCGCTCCAAATTTGCAACTCATTTTCAAATTATATTAGAGTCTAAAAATGAGTTGCATTAGAGTTGCAACTCTCCATTACAACTCTGATGTAGATGCTCTACGGAGTGTAGGTAGTGTAATTTTTGTTTGTTGTGGAAAACGTAGCAACAAGTACCAAGGTGTAACAGCCCATTTTGTTTATTCGTAAAATAGTGTATCTGCCAAAGTTGTTCAGCTATCGAGATGTGTTAATTTGTCAGAAATCACTGGGATATACAGTAGCAGCTTATAGTATAGGACAGGTTTCCTTCTTGTGAAAATAAAATAAATTAAAAATTAAAAACAAGATAATTGATCCAAGTGCAGCACCGATAGATGGGAAGATTTCACAAGTCCCGCTAATAATAACTTGACAGTTTGATATAGAGTTAATTACATAAAATTTTTAGTTGATAAATAGTAACTAAGTTAAAATTCAATTATAAAAAATGGTATTTGTAATAGAGTTAAAAATTTATAGGGTTTATAGGGTTGTTATATATGTTAAAGTGATGTGTGTAAAAATAAAGTGATGTGTTTGATATTTTTAAAGTTATTTTATTAGTTTAAATATTGTTTGATTGGTTTGGAATTGTTAGTTTGATTGAAAAAGTAAAGAGGAAGTAAAAGTAGGGTAGAAATAAAATGATAATTGTTTATTGGAGAAAAAATTGATTTAAATTTATTTATGTAGAAGATACAAAATAAATACTCTGAAACATTTTAACGGATGAATAGTAATTTTTCCTCATATACCACACAGGCTGAAGGCTTCCCAGCCTTGACCCACTTCACCTTCACTTTTTCTTACCCTTCTTTTCTTTTCAACGTATTACTATATGCTTTTCATTTTTTCAAATTTGAGTTCGTACCAATCTCATATTGAAACTTTTTCATATTTTATTGTCCCAATATCCAATTGAAATTTGTTGAATTTCAATGAGGGGTAATTCGATGTCTTCATCACATTTTATCATTTCCTCCATTACTAGTACTAACCCGTGTCATCAGTTTAATTTTAATAATAATTAGAAATGTGATGATAAAATAAATTATTCAACACAATAAGATAATCAAAATTTCTTGCAAACAACGTTAGCCGTGGTGTATGTGTGTAGTCCTTCGTCCAATACTATATCACTATGTCTTGTTTATGGTTACTATGAAAAATGTAAAATACTACACATTATGACGTATATGATTTGAAAGGGTAGGACTCAACCCGAACCCGTGCAGGACCCGACGGGTTGACAACATATAGTAGTATATTATATCGGATTCTCTACACGTCCCTAACACGTTAATTAATAACTTATACTCCAATCTGAACCAAAATAAAATACAAAAGTGTATAACACAATTAACAGGGTTGGTTCCCAACAACCCCTGGAGTGGTATGTGCTCCTCCCACCGCACATACAAAAAAATTATTTTATAAACATAATTTCAATTATTGCGGTGGTTTTTTAGGCAACCACCCCCAACATATCCCCCACCCCCTCCCCGGACTTTTTACTAACTTAACCATAAAATGTTACAGTTCGGGTATTGTCATAGATGTTTGGAAAGGGTTCGAGTATATGCCCGATCCGGACATGAACATTATTATTTCAAAGGGGTTAGAATTCAGGTTGAATAGAACCCGACCCATTTAAAAGTAAAATGACAGAATACCAATGTAGAGTGTTTCTGACTCTTGTTAATTGTCATAACTTAAATATGTATAAAAAAATGTATTCGCTAGAATATATAATATGTGCAAAATATGGTGTTAAATTTAATATCCTATTGTCTAAGAATTTTTCTAACTAAGATTTGATGGTACACGCACTACAACAAACGTGGAATTTAATGACCATCGAAAGTGTTATCAATTGTTGTTTTGGGTGACATATTAAACTTTAATGAAGTGTCACTTCAAGAGGGGTGGCTAATTCTATAATGTCACTAATCTATTGTACAATGACATCTTATTCAATGCCACATTAGCTATTTCAACCAACACTTTCAAGTGTTACTGTAATAGTTATTAGTTACTATTGAGAGTGTCACTGTAGATAATATTCATTTCATTTATAAATGTCATTGCATCTCAATATACACTTGAAAGTGTTACTTCCCATCAATAGGTGGCACTTTAAAGAGTCATATTTTGAACATTACCAACCATTTGAATAGTCATGGTATAATTGTATTGGTGACATTTCACAGTGATACACTATTTTCAAAATGCAAAGTACAAATCCCTTAAATCAAAGTTCACCTGTAGAATACAAATAAAAACAACTTTAAATGTTCGCTCATGTTAAACTATATAATATTGTATGAGTTTAATTCTTGTGAGCTTGGATTAGCTTAGTATTGTCCTTAGAGTATATAATCCACTTCTCAACATCTATCTATTATATCGAAATGTTTTAATTTTGTAGGAGATGTACACTCAAACTTATTCTCATAATAACTATGACTTGAATAAGCATATTATTTAGTATTTTTCTATTTCTTTTATGCTTGGACCATCATCCTCATTTGGAGAAACACCAATTGAAACGTAAAAAAATAAATCAGGAAAAAATACGGCAAACTGAATTTTCTTTATTAATACAAACAGATAATCAATGTCAGATAATCAATATCGGGCATGAAGATGGAGATAAAATGAGGAAATGATTTGTATACAGGTAGGTTTAATATTGTAAATGGATAATTGTTGTTATGCTTATTAGTATTCAAAATTTACATTTTAGGTCGTAAACATTTGATTGTAAAAAACATTTTAGTAGTCTTGTGCCAATCAAACTTTATAAATTCGTTTGGCCAGTGGTTGAATCGGAGTTCCTAGCTAATTGTACGGTTGATTAATCAAGTAAGAATTTTTAATTTAATTTTCCTTCTTTTTGAATATATACAAAAATCGTTATGGATTAATGTAGTAGTATATAGTGCTGCCATATTTTCTTTTTAATAGTGAGAGATCTCTATAAAGATTTACATTATAATTAAAGCTCATATACATCATCAACTTACTCACCTGTATTATACTACTACGTACTAATTCGAAAGGTACTTTTAGCTACATTTCGTCAATGATAACAATTAGTACTTGACTAATATACGTGATGGTGAAGAATGAACACGTGCTCAAGATTACTCTTACTTATCCCACTCGTGCAGTGTAAACTTAAACATTTTGTAGACTTGTGCCAATCAAACTTTATAAATTCGTTTGGCCAGTGGTTGAATCGGAATTCCTAGCTAATTGTACGGTTGATTAATCAAGTAAGAATTTTTTATTTTCCTTCTTTTTTAATATATAAATAAAATCATTATGGAATAATGTAGTAGTATATAGTGATGTCATATTTTCTTCTTAACAGTGAGAGATCTCTATAAAGATTTAAATTATACTTAAAGCTCATATACATTATCATCTTACTCACCTGAATTATACTACTACTAATTCGCAAGGTACTTTAGCCACATTTCGTCAATGATAACAATTACTTGGCTAATCTACATGATGGTGAAGAACGAACACGTGCTCAAGGTTACTCTTACGTACTTATCCCACTCGTGCAGTGTAAACTTTGACTCCGCATTTTTCCGCATCAAACTCTGCCATTTAAGAATCACAAATAAAGGGTATTCCTCCCGTATCCAAGTCAAATATGTCCCGAATAATATTGTGCAACCACTCCAACCTCATCTGATGGACCCTATTGTCAAAAATAGAAGCATCAAATTTATCTTGATCAATATCAAATAAAAAAATAACACTCGAGAAGAATATGCGTAGAGTTGTATTTAAGCGCACAATTATAGTATATAGTATTGTTGTTCGCCGACTTTATGAAAACATGCTAGTGATAATGTCGAAAAGATTTAGATGAATTCGTCTTGGCACGACGAATTTAAATATATGTTTAAAATATTTTTCGGATTTTTGTATATAAATTTATATGAGATTTAATAAAAATATATATGCAACCAATATACAAAAAATAAACAGTGAAAGATATATTGGCTGAAAATGAAACTAACTCCACAAAATTTCCGTGGCGATGCCACGATATAGTTTAAGTTTAATAATAAATAGCAATGGGAGGACAAAATAAATTAATCGAGGAAACCCCTAGGTTGGTATGTGCGCCCCACATAACGATATTGGTGTGGATAATACAAATCTACCAAACCAACATCATCATAACTGATAATTTATGTGCTAAAACGTTAGCCTCCCGTTTAACCAGCTGACAAAACCTAATTCTCCATCAAATACCTTTCCTTGAAAAGTGAAACAAAGGGGCAAAGCTAAAATTTGTCAATTTAAGATATTTAATCACAAAGAACAATCACTTTCAATTACTACATGTTGCCACTCAAAATCTTGAACAAATTTAGTTTTAAATTTGGCTGGCCAACCTTCCGCATTTTCAACAGCCTAGACATAAAATTTTGTCACCAAGCAATGACATTGCCCTCATGATCCTTTGAACAACACTAATACGTTCCCCTATTCGGCCTATGATTAACCGTATCAAAATTTCATGTAGGATGGCTGAAATTTGAATGAATGTGGTGGGATTTAGCCCATCAGCTTTATATTATCTTATTTAATAAACTTATATTTTTATTTTAGTGGATAAAATAATTTATTTAATTAATAATAATAATCTAGATTGGTGTCTATAGATCGTCTTGTCACGGTAAATTCAAATATATGTTCAAAATATTTTTCGGAGGCTTGTAGATAAATTTATATGACATTTAATAATAACTATATATGCAGTCAACATAACAAAAATAAACAGCGAAAGATATACTGGTTTAAAATGCAACTAATTCCACAAAATTCCACATGGGGTTGAATTAATTTAATAAATACTCTATTTTTAAATTTTCATCATTTCACTTTATCTTATTTAATAAATTTATATTTTATTTTAATGAATAAAATGATTTATTTAATTAATACTATTCAAGATTGGTGTCTATGGATTCGTCTTGTCACGCCGAATTCAAATATATGTTCAAAATATTTTTCGGATTTTTGTAGATAAAGTTATATGAGATTGAATAAAAATTATATATGTAGTCAACATACCATGAAATTCCACGTAGGACTGAATTAATCTCGTGAGATTTAGACCCTTTTCCTTTACGTAATATATATATATATATATATACATACATACATACATACATATATGGATGGATGGATTCCAACTATTTCCAGAATTCTTTTTCTAAAAAGAATGGTCCAATGTTTGACTAGCGGATGGGCTGAAAATGTAATGAACAGTGAATTCATACAAATAACAATTTATCTATGCAATTAAAATTACAAAATTAAGTTGTAAAAGTTTAAGGAATCACGGCAGATTGAGCTTTGCAAAGAGAAAGAACTGAGTCTCAGAGAAAATTCACTTTCGCAATTACATTATTGGGCCAGCGAAATCCATAGTCATTCTTGGACCTGTCTGTATTTTCTCCCATTCCCAATTCCTTGTTTGGCCCACTAAGCCCCTTCTACAATAGTTAGCCCATTAACATTGTTGATAAGTGATTAACTACTTGGGAAAATTGGTGCCATAGACCAATTTTGCACCCAAGTTTGCAAAAAAGGCCTACAGTGTTTTGGTGTTTTCAAATAAAGGCCAAATGCTACAGTCAACTGTATTGGTAGAGTCATGTAATACAGTCCAACTGTATTAGTAGAGTTAAATGTCTGATCATTGTATTAGAGTCGTATGTCTGATCATTGTATTAGTAGAGTTAAATGTCTGATCATTGTATTGGTAGAGTCATGTCTGATCCTTTGTATTAGTAGAGTTAAATGTCTGATCATTGTATTGGCGAGTTATAAATTGATCAATGTGACTAAAAGTGCTTGGCCTTTTTATGAATCAAAGTGTTTGGTGGGTCTCTCCTTATTCTCTACCCCTAACTACTTTGCATGTCAGCATGTGTAAAAGTAAATAAACTGGGAAAAGTGGCAAGTAATACCATTTTTGCACCTCAATTATCAAAAGTGCCTGTACAACTAAAACTGTAATGGCTGTAATGGCTCGGATCAGTAATGGGCCGGCGCGATTACTCATGGACAGCTTTCCGGGTGATATGCTGACCCCTGTACCAACACATGTCCTTTCCTGCGCACTTTGTCCTCACTCGTGAGCGAACCGGGAGACTTCCCAGTTGGTCACCCATTCTAAGATTGCTCCACATCAAGCACGCTTAACACTGGAGTTCTTGTGAATGGATTCCCGAAAAGAAGGTGCGCCTTGTTTGTATGAGTAGCGCTCTCGATCCCTTTAAGCTGTTTGGACTTGACTTGAAACTTTGGGGCATTACATTCACCTCCACTTAAATTGTGCGACGTCCCCACCGCACCATGGTCCGGCCAACCGTCCACCCTTTGTGGATTTTGGGTTGGTACGGCTCTGATACCATTTGTAACGACCCGGACCACTAATGGGCCGAGTCCCGACCCTTTGGGTCGGCACGGTAGTTCTTATGGATGGATTCCCGAAAAGAAGGTGCACCTTGTTGGTATGAGTAGCGTTCTCGATCCCTTTAAGCTGTTTGGACTTGACTTGAAACTTTGGGGCGTTACAAAAACAATGAAAATAAAGTCAATTATGGAAATACAGTTCAACAGTCAAAGCGTTTGTAGCCGAGTGGCAAGCTGAGACACCCCGTACCCAAGAGGTCACGGGTTCGATCCCCGAAATGGGTGATTTATTTCTCTGTATAGAGAGTGATTGAAATAGTTATTAGAGATTTATTGGTGATAAAATTTTTCCAAGGCTAAGAATTGCAATTGTAATATTGTATCTCAAAAAAAAGAAATACAGTTCAACATGATTTTTTATTTGAAAAAGACAGTTTGACTGTATTTATAAGATGTAAAAATACAAAATTAACTGTATTTATAATGTAAATATATAAAATAAAAGTGAATGACCTTTCTATACAAAATTATTAAAAAAAATAATTCAAAGTGGATTAACTGTATTTATAATGTAAATATATAAAATAAAAATGAATGACCTTTCTATACAAAATTATTAAAAAAAAATTCAAAGTGGAGCCCTCCCGCTACTTAATTAAGCGACTAATAGGTCAAATTGGAGCACTAGTTTCTACTTTCTAATGGGGCACGTCAGCACGATCGACTAAAGGGAAAATTAGACCAAAGATACCCACAATGATATCACCTCCCACACCCTATCACTGCAACAGTGCCATCCCACGTGTAAAATCCGTTGCTCAGTGAGTGGTGAGAGAGAGGTCTAGGGTTTAAGAAACCAGTCTACGGACGCCACTCTCAAATCAAGTTTTGAACTATTTCTTGGATAATGTATTGCAATTTTTCATTGAATCCCTGTTTGTTTCTTTTTTGTTTTTCTTTGTTAAATGTTACTCTGCGCGTATCAGATCTTTTAGACTAGGATCTAACTGTTTTTATAAGAAATCAATAAACTCTATCATTAAAAAATGAAAATGTTGACATACTCCCTCCATTCTAAAGAAGGCGTACAATTTTGACTTTTTATAATTAACAAATCAAACTTTGACTACAAATTAATC
This sequence comes from Plantago major, assembly GCA_026545765.1. Lineage (NCBI taxonomy): Eukaryota > Viridiplantae > Streptophyta > Magnoliopsida > Lamiales > Plantaginaceae > Plantago > Plantago major. The sequence continues at coordinate 811,298 of CM048841.1, forward strand.
TCAAACCGTAATGTATCTTCAGTTGAAGTATATAATGAAAATTTAGTCAAAACTGAACAACTTTTTCGGAATGGAAGGAGTATGCATAGACATGTGCAAGTGAATTGTGAACAAGAATTGATATGCAGGATGGAGAATCGAATGAGCAATATTCCCAATCAATCCTTTTAATAGAGTGTTTGTTTCTGAATTTGAATTGAGTTTTGAATTGATGAATAGTAACTAAATTGGAATTGAGTTTTGTGTTTTGTGTTTGGTGTTAAATTGTAATATTTATAGGTTTTGTAGGATATTTGAATAGGTTTTGTAAGAATGAAATGATAAATAATTGAGTTTTGAATTGATGAATAGTATCACAATACGGAATTGAGAAACAAACATGAAAATTGGTTCAAACTCAATTTGACTTGAATAAACTCAATTTGAGTTCATAAACAAACACTCTGTTAGTGTTTCTAAGAAATGTCACATGCCCAATTCTTTTGGACCTAATAATAGTAGTAATTAATGTGTTGAGACTGATTATGTAACAACCTATAATTTAGACAAACGAATTTATAACGCGTTTCATCACGAACTGGAGCGTTGGAGTGCAAAATTTGTAATGTGTATGCTTGGACGATCGAATTCAAATTCTTGAAGTGTAATATATTGTATATATTACCTTTTGCTGCGTAGTTTGAATAATCCTAGACCATCTTTCAGAATATATATTTAATTGTTTTTCAATATTTATATTTTGTCACGTAACGTTATATATAGTTTATGAGCTGATACCTTGCTTTCGCACTATGCTTTTCCATTAAAATATTTATAATGATTTGGAAAGTCGGAGGTAGTAACACATTATTAGAGACAAATGAGACAATGAGAATGAAGGGATCATCAATTCATCATGCACATGATCATGATATGATAAATTGGATTGCAATGCATATGTATTATGAGCTCATGATGAGTGGTTGAGGCATATTATATTGAGACATTGAGACGTACGTACAAGTCATTTATTAATGCACATGGAAAGAAACAAAACAATGGCTTGTTAATTAACCTGGAAGAGGTAAAATTGCTGTGGATCTTGCCTACTGCTTACACATATTTGCAGTGTAGGAATTGTCATTTTCTCAACCAGACAAGACTAATTTATATTTCTTGTGCATGCCAATTCATATTAAATTGCTCCTTGATTAATAGTCATATATAGTACTACTACATCTGACATGCTATATATATACAGACAAGAAGAATTAAGTTTTAAATCTCCTTCAATATTAATAACTTTTTTTTCCTTTTTTTTCTTTTGAAATTTTACTCTAGGTAAATTAGTGTGTGTTCAAAGTCCTACATTTATAACGGTAGGAGAGGAATTGAGAATATATTATTTAGGCCAAACTTACATATATCATGATGTACACCTCATAGTACGTACTTCGTATTGAAAATGTAAGAGAAAAAGATAAATGAAAGGATTGAAAGTTGCAATTTTATAGGACTTGATTGCAAAGATTAATTCGAAAGTACGAGGACTGTAAAGTAAGGCAAGTATAAGATCATAACTAGGATTTTACGGTTAAGATTGAATCTACTTGGGATCACCACACAAAGAGGGTTTCTGCATGGTAGTACATTTAGTTGTGGAGAGCATGGGTGATTTTAATACTGCTGAGAGAACTCTCACCATAGTGATGTGGATAATTCTTCTTCTAGCTCAACTCATATCCTACCAACAAGAAGAAGAATGTGAATAAAAGAAATATCATCGAACCTGATAGTGATTCTCTCATAATTGTAATAGATCCAGAAGAGCACACAAAGCACCAGTGCGATTGAGATTTGAAGATTTAGTTGATTAGGCTCTAGTTGCAGCAGAAGAGGTGGAGTACCAAGAACGAAGTAGCTTTTAAGCTGTTTTTTGCAAAGATAAAGAAATATGGATTTGTGTATAGGAAAGGTGCTATAGATGATTTCCCGACTGTATTTGTGAGAATCACAGCTAGGCGTCTTAGGGAATCGAGCCGCTCGCGAAAAAACTTGGTCAACGCTCAGATCGAGCTCTAGATCGGTCAACGCGAGCTTACTTGCGACCAAGCTCGTCTCATTTTTTAGCTTGAATCGATCACCCTGACAAAATGATCGAAGCTTGCGAGCAATAATTAATTTTATATATATATATATATATATATATATATATATATATATATATATATATACCCTAACTTAAGTTGTCTTTCCTTGAGTAAAAAAAAACTCATTCTAAAAATCAGATTCTCAGATTAGAAAATGAATTCATTTTCGAGCTCTAACGAGTCGAGCGTTCACGATAAAAAACAACTCGAGCTTTTCGAGCTGCTCGCGAGCAACTCGATATTTTAACGAGCCGAGCTCGATCATGAAAAGCTCGACGATCACGAGCAGGCTTGAAATTCTGACGATCAATGATCCATTAAGCCAAAGCTCGGCTCGGCTCGTTTAACCCTAGTCACAGTGGAGAATTGGTCATGATTTCAATGGCATGTTGGAGATGGAAGTTTTGCATTCAAGGTGGAGATCGTGAAGAAAGTGAAAGTTTTGGGGGGTTTTCTCCAAATCTTCAGAAGTAAAAGGGTCTTCATGCAGTTGTTTTGATAATGAAAGGTGGGATTAAATCGTAGACGTCAGATTATAATGGTTTCAGTTGTGATCGAACGAGTTTTGCTTCTCAAAGCTCGTGTTCTTCTTAGTACTTATAGAAGCTCAATTCTCAGCGATTGTAGAGTAATTACCGGAGATATTTTCACTTGTAAATCTTATAGAAAATGCATTGATCGTGGATAGCTAGAATTGGTGATTGACGTTTTGATTGAAGTTGTAACTGTAAGCCATAGCTAGCTTGATCGTGTCTATGTAAGTTCGTCTGATTCATAATGAAATTGTTATTAATTCTCCCGAACAGTAGGCCGATGAAAGGGTGCCGAAGCTCGTAAATCCTGTATCGCTTAGTTTCTGCATTTATTCTGTTAACTGATTGTGTAATTGAGTTTAATTACTAATTGCCATTGTTGAGTTTTCCAGACAGTTCTTGTTAGTTGGTGTTTGATTGTGAATCTTAACACCTGCAAAATCTAAAAACATATAACTTTATTCAAAACACATTCATTCAAAACTCTATGACAATCGAGGTACTTAGGCTACTTTTTTTTTTATTCGTTTGAATAGAACAAAACTGATATTGAATGAAATTAATGAGTTTCGGCGAGATGAAGAGAATAGAGCCCTAGTCTTCCGCAAATTCCACTCACATTTTGATACTTATGTTTTAACACAAACTTTGGCTTTACATAATTTATTACTCCATCAAATGAGAGTTGATTACTACCACTTTTAGATTAAAACACGCTCGATCATGTCGTCTATGGGCCTTATTGACCGATCAATTTCCAAGAAAAAGGAATTCTTGAAGAAAAGGCTTGAACAAAAATAAAGCAGGCAAGCAGGCACACGCAGTAGCAGTAGTACTGTAGTCTGTAGTAGTAGAAAAGAAAAATAAAGAACCTCCCTCCCTCCCCTGCAACTTCAATTCTTAATAGATGGCCAGATGAATCACCTTTAGATCTCTACTTTTAAAGTTGATCTTCTCTCTATTCACATATACTCCCTCCGTATCAAATTCAACTTTTCGCATTCTTTAGTATGCCTCAAATTCAGTTTCCTTTACTTTAATGAAAAATCTATTTTCTACTTTATTAATTTTCTTTCATACTTAATACTTAATTTATTCACTATCTCTCTTATTAATTTATTACTATATCTCCTACTTTATTAAATTGTGTCTGACGCCGAGGTTAATTAAATTCGGTACGAGGGGATTCTTTCTCAACTTTCAAAAATCACTTTCAATTGAATTAAAAATAAAAAGAAAGGAAAAAGTAAGCCTATAATTGCTACGGGCCTTAGTACTATATACTACAGTATCTTCAAAATATATATGCTTGGAAAATAACATTGCTCATTTTTATTCTTTGTTAACTTCATTGCAAGATTGTTGATAATCAAGGTTACCCTGATCATCACACCCTAGTCTTCTTTCCACATGCAGTTTGTTTTCTTTTTCTAATAAAGGGGTAAACATGCTCCTTTGCCCTCTCCAATTCATGTGAAAGTCGAACAGTGGTGAAATGAGTGAAAAGTGATGCCTATTTAAAGAGAACGGAAAATATAACTGTTGATATAATTTTATATTTTATTATTATATAATTAATAATTATAATTAAAAGTAAACTAATTTTCTTTTTAAAAAAGGTGGGCCAGCCCTTTCCGTCGGAGAGCGATGGAAAGGCACTCCAGTTCAAAGAGAGCCTTCGGAGAAGGTTGGAAGAAAAGACAGAACTTGAGTCTTGGTAGTAGTTAGAAAATTCTAGAAAATTTTGAAAAATATTTATGATGATGTGTGTATCCAGAAAATAAGGAAACTTGCTGACTGTTTGGTATAGAATTAAAAAAATGAGTTAAAAAAAATTTAGTTGATGAATAGTAACTGAGATAAATGTGAGTTATGAAATATGGTGTTATATATGGTGTTTAAGAATAATGTGATGTGTGTAATGATATTTTTTAAGTTTATTTGTGTAACGATTAACCACTGCAATTAAATAAATCTAACTCCGATCGACGATGAACACGAAACCAAACAATACGCACAATAATCAACAATCAAACAATCAACACACCGATTTACGTGGTTCGGTTTTCACCTACATCCACGGAGATTGCCCAGATTCCACTATCACAATAATGAAACAGATTACAAGGAGAAATCCGCAAGAGTTTCAAGCTTTCTAGCTACTCTGCTTCGCCTAACTGCTTCTACAGAAAAACAGAGAACAATTGCTCTACAGGAAACGAAATACAATGATGACGAATGAATCTCTATCAAAGCTAAACAATTACAACATGCTTTTATACTCCAATTTGATAAGAAACCGCTTCCAATTTGAACAGGAATTGAGCTCTGTTAATTAGTTAAGCAACTAACTAACTCTCCCTCGCTCCAAGTCACTAGAGCCAATCAGATTATAACACGTCAGCATACCTTTGTCATCACTTATTGTGTTATCCGTGTCTCCTCCAGTGTATCCGCAACACCAAGCACAACACATTAAGTATCCTGATAACACAGTCTTTAGCTTCATTCATTCTTCAGTGTCTTCATAACATCAATGCTTCCTTCAATAGATATCAAGCTAATCCAACTCACAATTCTCCACCTTAGCTCTATATCTGTCAACCTCAGTATCCCTAAATTAAAGTTATGATACAACCCTTCCTGTAAAATTCCGGAATTTATTTTTGGGTCGTCCATTTGAATTAAACTGGAGACGAGAAATTATTTGGACGTTAGTTGATATATGAGATAATTGATGTATTTGAGGATTAAAGAAAGGCTTCGTCTTGGCGTGAGCCCATCTCATGATAGATGGCCGGTCGTGCCAAAGTTTTGGTTTTGGGGCGTGACAAAAGTGGTATCAGAGCCTAGGTTTCGATCTATTGGGTGTAGGTCCCAAGTTTGAATCTGCGAAGTGTCGATTTGGATGAAGGGAAAAATCGAGGAGTTAAGCTAGAATTCGATGAAGCCTAGGTTACTCTTTTTGAGGTTTATGACTTTGAGTTGAAGAAAATGTGGTGTTGGATTTCAGTTACGAACTAAGAACTTGTTGTTAGTATTTATGGACTAGGGGAAAGGTACTTGGATTGATGTTGTGATTCAAGATTTAGAAAATTGGATGTTTGTGAGTTTAGCGCAGTAGAAGCGTAGTGGAGTTAAGTTTCCAGGAGGAAACTTCTGTTAAGGAGGGGAGGATGTAAAATCCCGGAATTTATTTTTGGGTCGTCCATTTGAATTAAATTGGAGACGAGAAATTATTTGGACGTTAGTTGATATATGAGATAATTGATGTATTTGAGGATTAAATGAAGGCTTCGTCTTGGCGTGAGCGCATCTCACGATAAACGGTCGGTCGCGCCAAAGTTTTGGTTTTGGGGCGTGACACTTCCTTCCATCAACTGGATATAACTAAGACAAGATCTGAACTTCATTACAGAAATTGACTTAGTCAACCCATCTGCAGGATTTATATCAGTGTGTATCTTCACTACACTGATGGTACCCTTCTCTACTTCATCTCTCACAAAATGAAATTTAATATCAATATGCTTGGACCTGTCATGATATGCCTGATGCTTTGAAAAATGAATAGCACTCTGACTATCACAATTAATCGTTACAGTCCCGTGCATAACTCCAAACTGACTGAGAATACCTTTCAACCATATAGCCTCCTTTGCAGCTTCAGTCATGGCCATAAACTCTGCTTCTGTTGTTGATAAAGCAACCACAGGTTGATGAGTAGACTTCCAACTCACCGCTGTACCATAGAGTGTGAATACATAACCTGTTAAAGATTCCCTTGTATCCAGATTTGCAGCATAATCTGAGTCTACATATCCAACAAGTGCATCCTTCTCAGGCTGGTGTTGCTCAAACACCAATCCCAGCCTTATAGAACCACCAATATACCTGAGTAGCCATTTAATAGCTTCCCAATGATCCTTGCCAGGATTGTCCATGTATCTACTAACTGAGTTCATTGCATGAACCAAATCAGGCCTACAACACACCATGGAGTACATGATAGATCCCACAGCACTTGCATAAGGAACATTCTCCATACTCTTCTTCTCTTCATCAGTTGTAGGACAAGTTTTACCAGATAGCTTAGACTGAGTTCCTAAAGGTGTTGCAGCATGCTTAGATTTGTGCATGTTAAATCTCTTCAATACCTTCTCCAAGTATGCAGTCTGATTCATAACAATCTTCCCATCACCTCCATGAATGATATCAATCCCCAGTATTCTCTTAGCTATTCATAAATCTTTCATCTCAAATTCTGACTTCAAAAGATTCTTCACATGTGTTATACCTTCCATATGCTTGCTGGCTATAAGCATATCATCCACATATATGAGCAGATAAATCATGTTTTCAATGTTATCACCTTTGAAATATACATAGGTGTCATAGTCACACCTTTTGAACTTGTGACTTAACATGAACTTGTCAAACATTCTAAGCATTGCCTTGGACTTTGTTTGAGCCCATAGAGTGATCTCAGTAGCAAAAAAGCTTTGTTTTCTCTGTCAGTTGTTTCAATCCCTTCTGGTATTCTCATGTATATCTCCTCATCCAACTTCCCATGTAGAAATGCTGTAGTAACATCCATCTGATGTAATTTCAACTTGTACTGAGCTACCATAGCAACCAATATTCTTATTGAGCTATGCTTGACAACTAGCGAGAACATTTCATTGTAGTCTATACCCTCTCTCTGTGTGAAACCTCTAGCCACCAATCTGGCTTTGTATCTCAGCTTTTCTTTATCTTCAGCTCCAAACTTCTTCTTGAAAATTCATTTGAAGCTAACCAATTTCTTTCCTTTTGGTATTGCTACAATTCCCATGTGTGATTCTTTTCAAGTGACAGAAGTTCCTGTTGTATAGCTATGCACCAGCTATTCTTCTCTGAACAACTTACAACTCTCTGATAATTCTCAGGTTCATAGCAATCAATGTCGTCAGCAACATTTAGAGCAAACTACACCATGTTGGGATCTGCAGTTGAGAACTTGATTCTTGGTTCTCTATCCCTAGTGAGTTGATAATCCCTGACGTCAGCTGGATTATCAGGTTCTATACCTGCTATTCTTCTAATCTCAAGCCTCTCTACCTGATTAGATAATTCATGTTCATCCTGATCATGTTGTTCAGCATTTTCAGGAGATGCCCTGTTTGGTGTAGGCAGAACACAATAGTCTGTATGATGTAGATCTGGTGTCAGCATCACACCAGTATTTGTATGCTCCCTATCCTGTGTATCTGCCATACCAATTTCAATAGGCTCCACCTCACTGTGTGTTCTCCTAACACTGTCAGCTGTCTTTAGTAGTGGCATCACATCTTCATGAAAAAAACAACATCTCTACTAATAATGCTTCTGTTCATTCCTGGTTCTAAACACCATAGCTTATATCCTTTAACTCCTTTAGGATATTCCATAAATAGACACTTTATGGCTCTAGCTTCCAGCTTATCTTGCTTAACATGAGCATAAGCTAAACATCCAAAAATCTTGAGATATGAGTAGTCTGAATGAGTGTCCTTCCATACTTCTTCTGGTGTTTTGAAACCAATAGCAGATGAGGGGAATAAGTTTATTAAATGGACTGTTGTAGTCACAGCTTCACCCTAAAAACTCTTTGATAAACCAGCTTCAAGAAGCATACATCTCACTCTCTCTAGGATAGTTCTATTCATCCTCTCTACTACACTATTCCGTTGAGGATTCCCAGGAACTGATTTGTGTCTTAAGACACCCTACACTTTACAGAAATTATTGAATTCATTTGATAAGGATTCCAAACCATTATCAGTTCTGATCACCTTAAGCTTCTTATCAGTTTGATTTTCCATTTCTGTAAGCCACTCCTTGAATTTGCTTAAAGTCTCATCCTTAGACTTTAGTATGAACACCCATACCTTTCTGGACAGATCATCAATAATAGATAGAAAATATCTACCACCATTCCTTGTGGCAGTTCTGGCAGGTCCCCACAAATCTGCATGAATATACTCAAGTGTATTCTGTGTAGTGTGTTTACCAACTCTATAGTTATTCTTCTTAGCTTTGACTAACACACATAGCTCACAAAACCCCAACTTATATATTATTACCACATAAAAGTACCTTCTTATATAATTCCATAAGCCCTTTCTCTCCAACATGAGCTAGCCTTCTATGCCACAGTATAGTGTTGTCAGGACACTGCCTGGTGTTGCCATCACACTGTACATTGGATACTTCACCAGTTACAGTCTTACCCTGTAGGTAATATAGCTCTCTTCTTTTCAAGGCTTGCATTACCACCTTATCACCCTTCATCACCTTAAGTACACCTTGTGATGATGAGTACTTCTACCCTTTAGTATCCATCATACCTAATGCTATCAAATTTCTTCTCAAGTGTGGTACATACCTCACATTAAGAAGCCCCCTTTTCACTCCATCAAACATTTCAATCCTCACTGTACACATACCATTTATACTACATGGTCTATCATCACCAAGCACCACTGAACCACAGTTCTTATGCTCAAATGTTGAAAATCATTCTCTAATAGGTGTCATATGGAAAGAACAGCCTGAATCTAAGACCCATTCAGTTGAAATGTTAGAGTATGAGACTGAAAGTACCTCAGTGACAGCAAGGGCTTCTGCAGTGTGATAGGCTTCTGAAGTATTTGAGATGTCTGCACCATAGTTTGAGTGTGGTGTGGTCATCACACCATTTCCTTTCAGAGCTTTGAGACTCATACAATCCTTCTTCAAGTGTCCTTGCTTCTTACAGTAGAAGCACTTCCTTGTTTCAGGGCCATCCTTCTTATCACCCATGTCTCTCTTGTACTGAGTCTTCTTTTGATCTGGAAATTGCTTCTTCTTAGGTGGAAACTTCCTCTGATGTTTCACATTGAGACCTTCACCAGTGATGTGTGTGTGGGGCACACTCTCTTGATCCTGTTCCCTTGATCTCAAGGCAGATTCAATGACATCCATTGTCAGTGCAGAAGTTCTTCCATATACTAAAGCATCTTTGAAAAGTGTAAGTGATCTGGGAAGTGAGTTTAACAGAATAATTTCTTTATCTTGACTCCTCATTCGATTTGTTATTTATGTTTCAAGATTGTCATGATCGGCAATCATCTTCTTGAACACATCTAATTGGCTGATGATAGACTTCCCTTCCACCATTCTGACAGCAAACAAGCGTTGTTTGGCATAGATTTTATTCGCATCTGACTTGTCATTGTACAGCTCTTCAAGCTTCTCCCATACTTTCTTCGCCGTTGAGAGATCGCCGATTTCTCTAAGTGCATTATCTCCCAGAGATAAAACAACAGTACTATAAGCTTTCTGCATAATTGTTTTCTTGTCAGCATCTGTGATTGACTTACAGAAATCCTCCGCAATGGCATCAATCGCACCTTGCTGAAACAACAATGCCTTCATTCTCATTTTCCACAGAGAAAAGTCAGTCTTCTCTTCTAACCTCTCGATGTCGAATCTAGGAGACGCCATTGATGAAACTTGCAGATTGATCCTTCTTCCAACAGACGGCGCCAATTGTAACGATTAACCACTGCAATTCAATCAATCTAACTCCGATCGACGATGAACACTAAACCAAACAATACGCACAATAATCAACAATCAACACACCGATTTACGTGGTTCGGTTTTCATCTACATCCACGGAGATTGCCCAGATTCCACTATCACAAGAATGAAACAGATTACAAGGAGAAATCCGCAAGACTTTCAAGCTTTCTAGCTACTCTGCTTTACTAATCGCCTACGTAAAAGCAGAACAATTGCTCTACAGGAAATGAAATACAATGATGACGAATGAATCTCTATCAAAGCTAAACAGTTACAACATGCTTTTATACTCCAATCTGATAAGAAACCGCTTCCAATTTGAACAAGGAATTGAGCTTTGTTAATTAGTTAAGCAACTAACTAACTCTCCCTCCAAGTCACCAGAGCCAATCAGATTATAACACGTCAGCATACCTTTGTCATCACTTATTGTGTTATCCGTGTCTCCTCCAGTGTACCCGCAACACCAAGCACAACACATTAAGTATCCTGATAACACCAGTCTTTAGCTTCATTCATTCTTCAGTGTCTTCATAACACCAATGCTTCCTTAAATAGATATCAAGCTAATCCAGCTCACAATTTGATTGGTTTAAATATTGTTTGATTGGTTTATAATTGTTAGTTTGATAGAAAAAGTAAAGAGGAAGTAAGAGTAGGGGTATAAAAAGAATGATGATTGTTTAGTGGAGAAAATATTGAATTAAATTTTTTACGTAAAAGATACAAAATAAATACGCTGAACCTTTTAGATAAATAATTCATTTTAAATGAATGCCAAGCAGGGTGTTGTTTTCCCTGAAATATTTTTCTCAAAAAACTTAAATTCCTCTATTATCTTTTTTCCCCATCTTATTCAAACCACATGAAGTATAAGGGGGAGGGGTTTAGTATTATTGTGCCCTGATGTTTTTCCGTTTGTGCGATTTGTTCCTGATCTTTGGTAGGTTGCGAGTTGCCTTGTGAAGTTTTAAATGTTTAGTGATGTGCCTTTATAGATGTTTTTCGATTGGGGGTTTGGTACCCGCTCCGACTATGGGTCTCACAACTAGGGGAAACTCACAACAAATTTAAAGTTCTTGAGGTAACACTCTCAACCTAGCAAAGATTAAAGATCAAACCGCACAAACAAACAAATTTTAGTAGGCAAAACACTTTATATGCGAGGTTGTATAAGAACCCTGAATAATTCTAGGAGATTCCTCTTAATTACAAAGATACATACTCTCTCAGTCCCATAGAAGTTGTCCACTTTTGTCATTTTGGGCATCCCGGTAGAGTTGTCAACTTTCATATCTTTGCCATTTTAGGAACAATTATATATTTTATATCCTCCACTACTGCTAAAAAAGTCAAAAAGTAACTTAAACAATCAACCAACTACCAATAAAGTCATAAAGTAAACACCACGTATACTATATAGTGTTATAATATTACTCTCTTTAATTTATGTGCATGAACAATAAACTGAACAACTTCTAAAGGGACGGAGGGAGTACTTGGTATCCGATGAGAATAACAATATACGTACCTACTTAAATAATTAAGCTATATTGGGAAACAAATGACAAGTATACAAAATTTTGGTAAAACAAGATATAGATTTGTTGGTCAATGTGTATATATATAGGCAGCCCATAAACCTATAAGCTAGCTAGGTAGTAGCTTTTGAAGACAAACTAAGCCTAACTAGATTAATTCCCGTACGTCTGAAATGAAATATATATATATATATATATAGCTAGCTATCAAGATCGCCTGACTCAAAACCTCAAATTGTTTCCATTTTGGATCAACACAACACAACACAACGCAACACAACATAGTAACAGTACGTTAGAATTTAGAAAGACAGAACAAATTAAATAGGGGCGGGCGGTTTAGAACACTACTTAATTTGATTACAGTAGTGACCATTAATACTACAAGTAATATACTAATTAAGTAGCTAGCCATGCATAATAAGGTGAAGTAGTAATTAATTCTTTATAGGCAGAAATTCAAAGAACTGGTAACCGTGATCATGAGTAGTTCCAATATGATCAGCAGAGCCCATTAATATTGCCTCCGCTTCCGAATCATCATGATCTCCGCCTCCACGGACATGATCTCTGAGAACAGGGAACAATTGGAGGGTCTGCGAATCCTCGCGGTTTCGGTTTTTGGTAGAGTAGGGTTGAAGAAGGAGCATGTTAAGAAAATTAGGCTTTGGAATATGAGTAGGATCAGAAGGGGTGTGTTGATCATGATCTGTTGTTGGTGATGTTGTAATGGTATGATCGAATAGTAGCCATCCATCTGCTTTGCTCTCTGCTGCTGCTGCTGTAGTAGTATTTTCTACTGCTTTTGATGAGGACGACCCTTGTCTTGTTGAACATACGCTTTTCTGCACATTCATTCATTATTTCTTGCATTAATTAATGCTTCCCGTACTAACAAACTTATTACTCTACATATAACAAATAATCCTTATAATTAGTAGTATTTATGCAATCAACTCTAGTAAAATTCTTAAGGGATAATTTCTTTTGGTACCCCTTAAATTTGGTCCAATTACAAATTCAACCCTCGATTTGAAAGGATTATATTTTCGTCTAGAAAATGACCTATGTTTTTTTCTTATTACGGATGGGTCCAAAATTTAAAGGAACTGCTGAGTGCTGACATGGAGATATTTTTTGCTAATGTGGAGGGGAAACTTAGAGATATTAACCAAAATGCCATTGATTTTTTTTATTTTACAATTTTTTTTATTCTCTAATTTTATTTTCTTTTGTTTTTCTTTTTCAAAGTATTAGAGAATTGCAATTCAAATCCTTGTATGAAATCAAATTCTCAATTTGACACCCATTGAGTTTTTAAAAACTTCAAACAAGTCTCAATAACCAGATCGGACCAAGGGGCACATTGGAGATGAATAGCTCCACCACCGGAGGTGCTAGAGCTGTACAGACGGAGCTGTCTACAGCTCATTTTGAAAGGAGCTGTAGATCAGGACCGATCGGAGTTGTACAGACAATATCTCCGCCGGAGTTGTCTACACCGGAAGAAGAGGGACCGATTCACCGGAAGCAGAAAGGAAGAAGAAGAGGAGAAGGGAGGAAGGAGAAGAGAAGGGTTTCCTTGCTATTTTATCTATTCATTTTTTTCATCCTTTTCTTTATTAAAGTTTTGAATTTTAATTTATTTTACCTTTTACTTATTAATCATCTCTTGAAATATCCACCGAGAGAGAGAGAGAGACATGATGTGGATGCTCTGGTCAACGGAAGGGGGGAATGTGCAATTGTTTCAAATTCGGGGCTAATCTGTTTCGGGGGACAATTGCAGGTGCATATGTAATTTTCCCAATTCTTAATTTTCCCACGTATTAGCTAGGAAATATTAATTCAAATACTAGCTAGCTAGTAGTAAATTCAAACTTAATTAATGTTGTTTCATCGAGAATTAAAACCTCAAGCCTCGATTCAACTAGTTTATTTGTTGGTATTAAATCGATCTCTTCTAGCACAAAAATGGTGTAATTTATTTGGGTTTAGTATATAACACTCGAGCAAGTATTTATTTTCCAAAATATTAATAAGAAAATGTTTTGCTCATTATAAGTCTTGACTTTGCTAATTAATTGACAGGTTTGAAACTATTGAGAATTAAGGAATAATTAATTACTCCCTCCGTCCCAGAACAACATTTGTTCTGGGCACGGAGATTAATGTGCAATGTAAATGTTGGGGAACAAGTGTACATGGGTTGTAAATGTTGTCGAAAATGAAAATGTGACATTTGTAGTGGGACATATATATATAAATGGAATATGTGACATTTGTTGTGGGACGGAGGGAGTATGAGATATTGTTGTCATGTTGTGTTGTTGTTACACGGGTAAGTTTTGGTTGCTCGTCTCACCCAAATGTGATAATTTGTGTTGTTATCAAAATTAATTTTTTTCATAATGTAAAAGATCAAATGGACAAAATAGTACACATAGAGGATTTTTCCATAATCCGCCCACACATATTTATTGATGCTATGCAAATTATCAATTGTAAGAAACTAATCAAGTATTATTTGTAATTTTTCTCATTTATATTCAAAGTTTTTGTTTTTTTTTTTTTTTTTTTGAGATGTTCAAAGTTTTTGTTGAGAACGAAACAATACAATACAATACATCTGTATTGGTACGGAGGGAATAGAAATTAGGAGAGAAAAGCACAAGAACCAAAAACCCTAGATAGGTAGCTACGCTTAGACAAAGAGCGAGGATAGCAGAACCGACAGAATGGAAGCTCTACAGCTTTTGGATGCTGCAGGCTCGATCTTTACATTTCCCGACACAAATTCAAAAAGCTTTTCTTTCATTTTCGGACCTTAATTAATTAATTAATTCCCATTTATTTCTACTTCTATTACTACAGTACTACTAACGGTCCTTATCTCGTTTTCCTAACCAATTAATCCCAAAAGCACCTAAATTAGTATAGCTAACCTAGTGGACTAGTATAATCATCATCTAATGATCATATCCTTATAATTACCTACCTACCTACTACTAGTATTTAATTGGTTAATTGGGCGGGGATTCTACACTACAATCCCGTTATATGGGAAGTCAAGTTTTTTTTGAAGATACCTAACCTAGCTTAGCTACTTATTCCACACCTACACTATATACTACTTACTTCGTCCCGAAAATAGCTTTCCGTTCACTTTTTAGGTGGATAAAATAAGGTGTGTATATATATACTTTTGGATAAAATAGTACTAGTGAATCCCTCAAATTGATTTTTAAAGTTGAAATTGGGATAAAATAATGTTAGTAAGTTTACTTTTGAGTATATTTAATGTTTTAGTTGGGTAAAAGGTTGCCAAAAAAATGAAATGATAAGTTTTGATTGGGACACTCGAAATGACAAAATTGTAAGCTATTTCAGGGATGGAGAAAGTACTATAGTTTCAATCGTCCTGTTGAAATTATATACTATGCACTTTCGTTTTTCAGTTATTTTCTCAAAATAACAATACAATCAAATCAAATTGTTTTAATTTTATAATGTTATACTAGTATTTTCTAGTAGTCCTACATCTAATTATGTATATATATATAGTAGTATCAATTAATTCTCCGAATTGTTTTAAGTGTTGAAGATAAAAATGGACAATTTTATTTGTGTGTATATATCTTTCTTTGTATTGAAAGATAAATTAGAAAAAGAAAATAAAGAAAAGAATGTATATGCAGGAGAAATTAATGACGTTAAGAAAGCCAAAAACAGACCTCTGGTGGAATTGTACTGGAGCATGTAGGAGATACCCAATATTTCGTCTGTTCAACTTCATCTCTTGTCCTATTTGCACCTGTGTACAGGTAAACACAACACAACACACAATTCAATTCAATTCAAATCAAATCAAACCAACAACATATGATATACTCCTAGCTAGCTAGCTAGTAGCTACTTTCATAGCTAGGCTAGGATCCATCATATCATTGACTTGACAAAGTTTCACTAATTCATGCTAAAAGACAGATCGACAAATTGGCCGGATTTATTCACTGAACAAATTAAGAAATTAATTACATACTCAATATATAAGAGCATAAGTATACTTTCATATATCAGTAAGTATATTTCATGACCTTACAAACTCAATTCATTTGTTCATACTATCATCTACAATTCTACAAAGACATGTTATAATATACTTGGCCTTGAAAAGTTAATATTTAACGAGCATAAGTATTTTCTAAATAAATACTACAATGTAAATCCTACTAATAAATACTGCAACAACTACTACTACTACCACTTATATTGAGATTAAATCAAAAAAAGAAAAAAAAGCATTAATGTTTGTTAATATAATACTACTACTACTGGTTGCATGATTAATTAAGATAGATATATACATACCTTCCAATAAATCGAATGAATGATCTTTGTTAAGATTACTAGTGTTGTTGATCTGCTGTTGATCATCTGCAGAGGAAGGAGATAGTTGCTGGCGGCGTCTTTTTTGCCTTTCCCTGGCCTTATGGTTCTGGAACCAGTAAAACACATTCTTACCCTCAATCTTTCCGTATCGTCGAAGCTGGGCAGTGATTTGCTGGATTTCCTCTGCGGAAGGTGTTCGTGTGCCCCTCCGGTACAATTCTTC
Organism: Plantago major; assembly: GCA_026545765.1. Classification (NCBI taxonomy): domain Eukaryota; kingdom Viridiplantae; phylum Streptophyta; class Magnoliopsida; order Lamiales; family Plantaginaceae; genus Plantago; species Plantago major. The sequence goes on from CM048841.1 coordinate 827,703, forward strand.
CAGGGCTTGGACTTGCTCCGGTGCTGGATTCCATCGAGAACTACTTACCACCACTTGTTGTGCATTCAGCTCTCTTTTGTTTTGCTCACCCACTGCAGCTGGAACGTACGTACAACTTCTTAATTAATAATTCATTCATCATCATTTCAACAAATCAAATCACGATTCAAATGAAATTAATGAAATTCCATTCATGTTCTTTGATTTTGTACTAGTATACTAGTACTACTACTATCTTATATAGGGAGTCAGTGATACTAGCTAGCTAGCTAGAACAAGAAAAATAACATGACTTGCCAAAATGGTGGTTTAGGGCAAAAAGATCATTCCCATGGAATAAGCTGCAAGGAGGATTAGTCGAGGCGGCAGCAACGCTTCTTGGGCGGCCAAGGCGGCGGCTGTTGATCAACGAAGAATCTTGAAAATTGGGATTTAAGTCGCCTCCATCACTACTACTATATCCCATCATCCACATATTGTACGATTTCTTTTTTTGTGAGTTAGGGTTTTCTTGTCTTGTTAATTAAAGAAGAAATAGGAAGGGCGTTTGATGTAAAGGGGTTTGGTTATACTTGTATGATGGAGGTAAGCATAAAGAAGAGTGGAATATAATACTACATATAATAGTAATAATAAAGTGATCTAAATGAAAGGTAGAGTATAGAGGAATGAATCATAATGTATGGGTTTCAGAGATGGGGATGGAACAAGAAAGATATATGGAGAAAGGGAAACACAAACCAAACAAAAGGTAACCTAACATTATCATACATGAGGTTGACTGTTCTTACCTACATACATAACATACATAATGTACATCATCTATATACTATATAGGAACACACAACATAATTTATCCCTGTACTGGCAGTTATAACTCACTATCTTCCTATCCTTTATTTTACGCGCTAGCTACCTCTACAAAATTCAGTTCACTTCCATCTATTAGGTTCTCGAGTTGAGTTTGACCTTGTTCAAGAAGCCAACAAGCCGGGTTAGCTATATATATCCACTTGTCTCCGTCGATACACTCAATAAGACTTGTTAGTTAATGCTCCCTATATTATGTTATACTCCCTCCATTTCAGAGAAATTGTTACAATTTGAATTTGCACCAATTTTAAGAAAAAGTAGAAAGTCTGTGGTCCCCGATTATTGTAGATTAAGAGTGGCGTATTGTAATAAAAAGTGAAAGGTAGAATTTTATTATTTAACTAATTTAATAAATGGAAATTGTAAATACTTTTAGGAAGCGGAAAGTTATGTAACTTTCTCTGAAATGGAGGGAGTATATGATTGTATAAAGTTTCTATTATAGCAGCATATATCAAAAGCTCCAAAGTCGTTTATTATATAATAAAATTAATAGGTAAAACAAAGTCTAGAAGTAGCAAAAGGAGATCTATAAAACTCCACAATGTGAGAAATCAACCGATCTTTGTCAACAATCCCCCTGATTATCAAGGAGCACATTGATGATTTTTATCAAGTTGTTGTCAATTTTTTTTTAAAGAAAAAGAAGAAGCGCAAGAATTGAAAAGGGGAATGTGGGATGAGCGTGGAATTCAGGGGAATGAGTCATTGGGGAACGTGAGATGTTAGAGAACGACTTGACGATGATGAGTAGGCTGGCTTGGCTCATTACCCATTTCTTGATCCATCTCATTTATTGAATCCTGTCCTTGTGTTTCTCTCTCGTGACTTTCACACTTGTTCTCATTACAATTTGCCTACCCCCATCCCTTCACTTCCCTTGCACCACTCACTCCAACTTTTAATCAATGCATGTACTCACTCCGCTTCGGAGCAAAGGTAGCATATACTATATATGACAATCAACAATGTAATTTCACCAATAAAGTTGATTATCCCTTAAAATTCCTTGTTAAAGTGGAATTATTATAGTCATCTTTCGACAAACCAAAATTATAATCGGATGGAACACCAATCACCAACTTGATACCATATATTCGTATAAAGTTGGACCATCACCCCTTAAAAGTCTTTGTTAAGAAGATAATGTTATCCAACTTATATGTTGTTTGCATGATCTTATCATAAGTAATATGTGATATTCTAACACAATTCATCCATATAAAATCATCCACCCCAATAACTGAAACCCATATCTCGTTTTCTTTTTCCTTGTTTCATTTTATTTTGTTTTTATTTTCTTTTTAAACTTCATTATTCGTTTTTGTATTAAATGCCGTTAATTAATTATACTAACATCGTATTATTTTGTAAAATTACATTACTTTAAAATAAATGTTACTACAATACTTGAAGTGCCTGATGATAAACATGTACAACTAGTTTTCGTTTTCCAACTGCATGCGTGTTACTTATAATGATTTGTAATTTTTAAAAATTTTTGTGAGTGTGTTTTTAATTTCTAATATTTTTAAATTTTAAATTTTACAAGCGGTGTTTTATAAGTAGTATATAACCAAAAACTTGGCGCGTGTGTAAGTCACTGGCGCGAAAGAGACGTTTCTTTATCTCTTATTCTTCAATAGCTTCCTCTCTCTCATCTCTATCACTCTATGAATCAAAGATCTGCTCCATCCTCTGTTTAAGAAATCATCTGAGAAATATATCCTCCAAAATTTTGTTCTTGATTTCAGCTTCATGTGGATATAATTTTTACGAATTTCCGAAAACAATGAAAACCCCAGGATCGAGAGCTTCAATATGCCATTAATGGATATTGCTGAAGCTCTGTATAGTTCTGGAGAGTTTCATTTGTGGATAAATTTCTTCTTCACCCTGTTCCCGTCTTCCTCAAGCTCACACAGTGATTGGAGAAAGAGTCTCACCGCTAAAGACAGATTGTTGGTGGTTTTCTTACATACACAAATTCTTTTGGAGTTTTGCTGTAGATTCAGCCACCAAATTAGTGGGCTTGATTTTACATCCGGCATTCCGGCTGATCGGTGCTTCGACAGAGCTTGGTTTAATGATCCACAAAAGCTCTTTTTTCTTTTTTACTAATGTGCCTGTGCAGTAAAGATTTGTGCACTTTTACTTTCCTTTAATCTTTTTCTACTACAGTACAGTTTATGTGTGGATAATCACTTCTTGAGTTCTTCGTTGATTATTTGGGAGTGAGTTGGTTATTAACTAAAGTTCAGAAAATCGAGTTAAAAACACCTAAATTTTTACTTAAATTAAGGTTTTAGTTCTATAGCAAACAATTTCAATAATTCAAGAAATTTGTTGTAATTCAAGAAAAATATAAAGGGAAAATCACTCCATCCCAAACTCACGCCTCATTTATATAGATCAATTCTCATTTTGTATAGCTTAAATAAAAAATTTATCTCCTGCATTATTTACTTTATTTTATTCTCTTACAAGTTCAACGTTTGACTTTCTTCAGTAAATGATAAAAACTTTGACCATGATTTATTTTAAAATTATGATAATATAAATTTTAACAAAATTATATAATTAAAATTTAAGAGGTAATTCTCCGTCCCTCACAAAGTCTCCCATTTTGTCATTTTTGGTGTCCCGTTTAAAACATGTCGTTTCAACTTACTCCAACTATACTGTTTAATATATTCAACTTTTCACAAAATATAATAAAAAATAAAGTCAACACAAAATTTCAACCACACATCATTGTTGATACGGAAATATGTCAAATCCATCATAGACGCCTTTGGAACGAATCCTAAGGCGTCCCAAGTTGTCTACGAGTCCGGGACCTCACAGTCCGACCCTAAGCCCCCGCAGGTTCGACTCACCCGGGTGGAAAGGAACAGGAGGACCCTAAGAGTAGTAGGTCCGACCATGACAATGGTCTGTAACCATAGGGTCCGACCCGGACACCCGTCCGGACTCAACACAACAACCTCATAAGCAACCAAGTGAACTGGCACCAGAGAGTATTGAAGTCCGAGTCACATGTCCCGGACCGCCTCCTTCGGACAGTGCATGGATTGTGGAAATCCCCAGTCTCACCTAGTACGGTCCGGACCTTTAGTCCGGACCTACCTCCTCGGATCTCACACATGGCAGACTGCAACAAGGTCTCCAAACTCTCACATTAATGACTAATCTACTCCCGAAATCCCAAAAGGGAATGGGTTAGGGGGTCATTAATGGGCCATGGGCTTATTGAGGCATTGTTGGCTCAATCTGAGCCTGACACTTGGCGCGATCTTGGGGTTCCCTCCCATCTTGGGAGAAATCTATTTATATGGCACACATTCCCATAATAATGGTAAGGCGTAATCGCTTCTCATTCCCGATAATTATACTGAGTTGATCCTCACTCTCTTGCAAGTAAAGTCTCCTTTCGGTTTGACACCACGCAAACCGGGTATAAGGTTCTAACCTCCCCCTCCAAGCTACTTGTGCAGGTCCTCACGCGTCGCCTCTTATCAGTACGATGGTTCTTACGGGCTTCTACTCCTTGGTCCTTGCAAGCCAGGTGGTCTAGGCACTCAGGGTGAAGGAGAGCAAATTCATTTAAGTGTACGGGGGACTTTGCCCTCGACATTTTGGCGCCGTCTGTGGGAATCTTTACAAAAAGTTCCGTTCTCTTCAGTAATGGCTATAACAAGAAGGTCCGTAAGAACCAACACTACTGCGGTTGGGACGCCCGCCCCAAGGCAAAGAGGCAGACCTCCCACTAGGAGGGGAAGAGTGGCGAGAGACACTTCAAGAAACATAATGGACTATCCGAGTGATGGACACACCGCTAGTCTCTCTTCAGAGGAGGAAAGAGCCACTAATCCACAAATAAGGACAGTACTCGGGGTTGAAGGACAGGTTCTTCCGCCAGGAACACATGGTCCTCCTCCAGGGAGAAACTTCACTCTTCCAAACGGACAGATCATTCGCCCAAGTGAGTTTGGGATGAGCGAGAACTAGTTTGGCCTCTTGCTCACAACTATTCAAGGTTGCTTTGGATCAAACAACCTCCAGCCCCCTCAACCCACTCCTCCTTTGGCAATTCCAAGACAAGCTGAACCCGCACAATCAATGAATGAGCATCGTCCAATGCAACAAAGGTTAGGGGAACCAGCTCAACCAGAGGAACTAAGGAACCTTCTCAATAGGAGGGCCGCTGCTTCTCACGAACACCGGGAAAGAAGTCCGGTGAGACCACGAGCAGATGAAGCTGGAACTAGCCGACGTGGGGCTCTTCAGCATGGACCGAGAGACCATGTGGCGGAGAGAATCTCGATAGTTTTCGTTGATGATCTTCCTCCAGATGTGGCAATCAACCCAAGGACGGGCGAGAGGCTAACTGCTGAGCAGATTTATGTCCAGCAGAAGGCCTTGGAAACTCAAATTGCTACTTTGAGCAAGATGGTGAAGGCACATGAGAAAGTGACTCTTAGAGCTCCCAACCCTTTATGTGATGAGATAAGAAGGGAAAGGAAGCGCCCCGACTCCACTATCCCAAATCTTGAGCACTATTATGGAGATACTTGTCCTGTGGGTCACCTTACTAGGTACGAGAGCAAGATGAAAACCAACGGCCTGAATGACAACATGAAGGCTCTTAACTTCTCCAGTACTCTTTTTGGAGAAGCAATGGATTGGTGGACCTCTTTGCCCAATGGCTTCATCAAGTCTTATGCGGATATCGCTTCTCTCTTCCTTAAAAGGTTCTAGAAAGTAAAGAAGAGAAAGAGATCAGTGGAGCACTTGGCAGGGGTAATCCAGAAAGAGCACAAGGATCTTAGAACCTTCCTTGACCGCTTCAATGCCGAAGTGCGCCAGGTCGAACCTCACAACATCAAAGAGCGGGTCCGACACCTGTATGCTAACACTTACAATGACGATCTCAGAAGAAAGCTTTCCAATGAAGAAATCACAACCGAAAAATACTTGGAAGATATCTGTGAAGGAGTCTTGTATGGGGAGGAGTAGCGAAGAAATGTTCCAATAAGAGTCGAGGCCAGAAAGGGGAAAGAACCAATGAAATAGGAACCCCCTCCCCGGCCTGGAAAATTCGAACAGAAGAAGGAATTTAGAGACAAGAGGGAGTTCCATAGAGATAGAACCCCTCCAAGAAGATATGTCGAGTATACTCGCCTCAATAGACCAAGATCCGACATCTTGGCCTCTATTGTTGAGAAAAACTTAGACATACAATGGCCAAAACCTACGAGGAGCAGTAAGAAGAACAAAGCTTCGAAGGAATACTGTAGGTTTCACAAGCACAAAGGCCACTCAACTGAAGATTGTATCCAGTTGAAAACAGAAATAGAAGGGTTGATAAGGATCGAAAAGTTGAAAGAACCAATGTATGAAGAAGAGCCCTCCAGGCACCAGAGAAATTAACGAAGAAGGGAGAAGCGTGGTTCGGAACCTCCGACAGGATCCTTACCGCCACCTCTTGCAGAAATTCCACCCACCATGCCCTAAGGTACCGCGGGTACCCTGTAGATGTGGAAATGGAGAACCTTTCCTATAGCGGGGTTATCAATGCCATAGCAGGAGCCCAAGCTGGGGGAGATAGCCGAAACGCAAGGTAGAGGACCTCAAAACATCTGAGAAACAATGATAGAACCTATGCTCCACCGGCTCTGAAAGGAACAAATGCCATCACTTTCGATGATAGTGAAATTCCCCCACCAACGTTTGGTGGAGGAGATCTTAAAGACCCTGATGTTCCTTTGGTCGTCTCTCTAGTCATCGCCACTTATAAAGTCAACAAAGTACTTCTTGACACAGGGAGTTCCTCCAACATCATCTCCAAGAGAATTGTGCAACAGATGCACTTAGGCAATATTCAATACGGGCAAGTATACACCTCCTTAGTAGGATTCGGGGGCTCTATAGTTCACCCCATTGGAAGTATACCCCTACAAGTCTCTATGGGAACCTTCCCGACGAGAATGACTGAGACGATCCTCTTTGTGGTGGTCGACAGCACGTTCGACTATAACGTGATCTTGGGGCGCCCAGGACTCAACCAATTCAGAGCAATCGCATCTCCCCTACACAATAGGGTGAAGTTCCCTACTCCAAATGGTGTGGGAGAAGAAGTGGGCAATGTTAGGGAAGCATGGGAATGTTACATCATGTCAACCAGAGGATCCTCAACACCCGTTCTTTCGGTCGCCAAAAGACCCAGGAGCTCTCCCCCTGCGCTTCTTACTCCAGTGAGGGAAGAGATTTGGGCTGGGACGCTCAAGGAGAAGTTCCCCAAGACTGCAAGGATGGAGCCCCATGAAGCCTTAAAAGAAGTTCAATTGATTGAGGGAGATCCAGAGAAGATAACCCGGATCAGAACATAGATGAGCGCTGAGGTAGAAATGAAGCTCATCACTTGCCTTCGAATAACCGCGATGTCTTCGCCTGGAGCACTGACGACCTTAAGGGGATAGACCCAAGGATCGCAGTTCACCGCCTGAACATGGATCCTACGGTAAAATATATCCGACAAAAGAGAAAGGACTTTGGGCCTGTTGAAGATGCTATTGTAGCGGGGGAAGTGGAAAGATTAATGAAGGCAGGACACATCGAAGAAGTTAGATACTCTGATTGGGTCTGTAACGTGGTCCTCGTCGAGAAGGCTCAGAGGAAATGAAGAATGTGCAACGACTTTACCAGGCTCAACAAGTTTTGTCCAAAGGATCCTTATCCATTACCCCGCATTGACCAGTTAGTAGACTCCACTGCGGGATGTGCACTCCTAAGCTTCATGGACGCTTATCAGGGCTTCTACCAAATCAGGATGGTTCAAGAGGACGTAAAAAAGATGGCCTTCTTTGCAGCAGTAGTAGTCTACTGTTTCAAAGTCATGCCGTTCGGCCTCAAGAACGCGGGCGCTACCTACCAACGATTTGTGAACAAGATGTTCAAAGAAGAGTTGGGTAAAACTATGGAAGTCTACGTGGACGAAATGCTAGTGAAGAGCAAGACTGAGGAGCAACACATAGGGCATCTAAACAAGTGCTTTTCCATCCTTAGGAAGTATGGAATGAAGTTGAACCCAGAGAAGTGCACGTTTGGTGTAAAGGGAGGGAAGTTCCTCGGTTACATGGTCACGGAGAGAGGCATTAGCGCCAACCCAGAAAAAATAAAGGCAATCTTGGACCTACCACAGCCAAAGACAGTCAATGAAGTGCAGAAGCTCCTCGGGAGAGTGATGGCTCTGAGCCGCTTCATCTCCAAGTCCGCTGAGAAAAACCTACCCTTCTTTAAAATCCTAAGGAAAGGTGACAAGTTCTAGTGGACAAAGGAATGCGAAGAGGCCTTGGATAACTTGAAGAGCTATCTCCTTTCACCTCCGCTCTTGTCCAAACCAGTAGAAGGTGAACCATTAGTTCCGTATTGGTGCGGATCCAAGGGAACGACTACATGCCGGTCTACTACCTAAGCAAGGCCCCCGTGGGTGCCGAAGCTAGGTATGTCAAGATTGAGAAACTAGCCTTCGCGCTAGTCTACACTGCCCGACGACTGAAACCTTACTTCAAATCTCATCGAATCGTGGTCCTCACTAATGAGCCACTCAAGCATGTCCTTGGTAAGACAGATCAGTCGGGGCGTTTATCCAAGTGGGTAATCAAATTAAGTGAATACGATATCGGGTACCAAGCTCCTTCAACCAAGAAGGCTCAAGTCCTCGCCGACTTCCTGGTAGATTACCCCGAAGAAACGGAAGGAGGGACCAATAGCCCACAAGGGGACATGAGCTATGTGATGCTCACTCAGGCGGAAGCTATCCCGGAAAAAGAAAGAACCAAAGAAAAAGAGCCCGAAGAGATGTTCGAAGATGATGTCCAACTCTGGGCTAAGTATCAGGAACCCATGGACGACTCCCTGAGGGTGAGACACATGTTCCTCCTAGATGAAGTAGCCAACATTTCAACACCTGCATCTTCCGTCAAGAAGCAGGAAGACGGGAAAGTTCCCACTCTCGCGATGGAGACTAAACTTGAAGGCAAAGGATGTTGGACACTACAAGTGGATGGATCCTCTACTGGACGACTGGGAGGAATAGGAATTCTCCTTGAGAGCCCTGAAGGCACTAGGCTGGAATACGCCATCACCCTCAACTTTAAGGTGACAAACAACGAGGCCGAGTACGAGGCACTCCTTACCGGCTTGAGAATGGCGAGGTCTCTCCAAGTAAAACGAATCAAAGCCTATACAGATTCTCAGCTTGTCGAGTCCCAGTTTTCCGGGTCTTTCGCCGCTAAAGGACCCAACATGATCAGGTACTTGGAGCTCCTCAAGAAAGCAGTTGAGCACTTTGAAGTATTCACGCTGGAACAATTCAACAGGGAATGGAACGAGAAGGCCGACGCTCTTTCCAAGTATGCCTCTGCCTTAGGAGCTTTGGACACAAGGAGCATCATTCAAGTCTTCCTCTTAGGCGCCGAAAGGAGTTGGATGACCGACATATTTTGCTATCTCAAAGATGGCTCTCTACCATCAGACCCTAAAGAAGCAAGAAGGATCCTATGTCGAGCCAACATGTACTTTATCCTGGGAGAGGATCTCTACAAGAGATCTTTCACTGGCACTCACATGAGATGCCTTGGACCCCATGAGGCAAAGACCGTTTTGGAAGAAATCCACGCAGGGAGTTGCGGGAGTCACTCAGGGGGACGAACCTTGGCTCAGAAGGTCATAAGGCAAGGATACTATTGGCCTACCATTTATAAGGATGCTGCCAACTTCGCTTGTGCTTGCGAAGACTGCCAATACTACGCCAACATACCACATCGCCCAACCAATCCTATGATTCCGTCAATCATAGCTTGTCCGTTTGATCAATGGGGAATAGACATAGTTGGCCCTTTTCCCCGTGGTACGCACTAAAAGAAGTTCCTTATTGTCGCAGTAGAGTACTTCACCAAATGGGTTGAGGCCGAAGAAGTGGCCACCATCACAGAGAGCCGAGTAAGAACCTTCATTTCGAAGAACATCATCTGCTGCTTTCGACTTCCTAGAGTCATAGTCTCCGATAATGGAGCACAATTCTTCGGGGCCAAGTTGAAAGAGTGGCTCCGATCCTTCAAGATAGAACAACGCTTCACTTCCGTTGGCTATCCTCAAGCCAATGGTCAAGTTGAAGCTACCAACAAAACCATCGTGAAGAATTTGGAAAAGAGGCTGAGAACTTCTCAAGACAGCTGGGTAGATGATCTCGATGGAGTCCTGTGGGCACACCGAACAACAGCTCGCACTTCTACTCAGGAGACACCCTTCGTGGCTCAGAAGCGGTCATCCCCTCTGAAATTGCTGTGGAAACCCAAAGGATCCAACAATACCAACCTGCTGAAAATGAAGTCGCAAGGATCTACGACCTTGAGCTCCTCGAAGACAAAAGAACAAGGCACTAGCTAACATCCTCCGCTATCAAGCTATGTCTGCCCGGGCTTACAACAAACATGTTCTTCCCAGGGATATACAAGTCGGGGACTTAGTCCTCCGAAGAGCTGACATCCTGAGCAATGTTGGTAAACTCAAGCCCAAGTGGGAAGGACCCTACAAGGTCATTGGGGCTAGAGTCAATGGAAGCTTCGAATTAGAAGATGATAAAGGAGGAGCCTTGACGAGAACATGGAATGCTAAGAACCTACAGAAGTTCTACGCCTAGGGTTACTTCCCGAAAAAATGCTACATCAGCTGTCAAGTTTTTGTCATTTTCTTTTCCCAGCCTCGAAGCCCACCAGTTGTACTTGAATTTCCGTCAAATCAATACAACTTTTTGCAAAACAAATGTGCTATATTCAAACAAATATAGTGCCTCGGACCTTTCAAGGAGATCCAAGCCAAGTTGTGTAACGAATGATTGAAAAACCAACTTTTCGAGAGGTAAAACCTACATAGCTAGTTCGGACGAAGTGACATAACAAGCCAAAGATATAAATTGCAACACTCAGAGACGATTTTCTATTTCTCAAAGTACAAATTACAAAGTTCGGACGTGCCCGTCCGAGTCACATAAAGCAAAAGGAAAATCTATATCGTTTTTTACAATACAAGTAGGCAATTCTTGGCGGAATATCCAACGTCTGGAACACGACAGTCCATTCATTCCGAGACTGAGCTTCCGAAGCGGGACAGGTGCAGCATCCTCCCGGAGCAAACCTTTTTTGGAACAACTCTGACATCCGAACCATGAATCCTACTTTACAACGATCCTGTGTGTTCCGCAGCAGAGTAGCCGGAGAACGTAGTTGACTCTCCGAACCAAGCTTATGATGGTACAACGGCATCAGTCACTTCTTCCCAGTAACTCGAGGAAACCCTCACGGGAACCCCAGTTACTGGAAACAAGTGACTGATGCGACCGGACCAACTTAAGACGGTCCGGGCACAGTAGCTGTAGCATTCAGGCAGTAGAGACGGATAGCTTAAGGCAGTTGATTTCCGAATAGCATATCCTGACCTCCGAACAAAGGATAAGTTTGAATCCGAGTGAGTATCTTTGGTACGGAGATGTAGTCAATGGGCCTTCTCAGACCATCCGCATCTTCCACCACAACCACTTTCTGGTTCATGCCCGTCCACACCACAAGAAAATGGTAAATGGTGGAAGGGGCAGGCAGCCCGAGGATTTGACTCTCCGAAGTAAAAAGTGTTTGGTAATCCCTGGAACCAGCGAGCTAGTCCGCTTCCCCGGGGCTCAAGTTGTTGGTACACACTATAGCCCCAGAGAAAGAAGACTAGCACGGCGATCCGAGGAAAATTACTTCCGAGTGACCCGATCTCATCATCCCCAACATGGTCCGATCCAAAGGGATCTTCGGACGTTCGAAGAACCCCCAGAGACGGATCACACAGGAACGGTGGAATCAACCTACTCGTTGCGATGTTCGGATCCGAGGATCCGAATCAACTACTATAAAAGGATAGGAATGATATGGCAAAAAGATGTACAATCCATGGGTATATATAGAAGTGAAGGACCAATCATAACTCGCCACGTGGTCCGTAACCGATGGCTGTGAGCTTGGGCCTGGACTTGGGCCACTATTGGGCTAACCCGGAGACCCTTCACAATTCCGGCCTTATTGAATGAATTATTTTGAACTGTAGCCAGATCGGATCCGTCAGTCCGAGCCTGTCATGATAACTTCCGTAACAACTATGATCCGTGCCAGGTCACTCGACTTTTCTACTATGATTATCTCCTTTCTTACATCTTTTTCATAAGTTAACAAGGTTCGGAGCACCACATCGAGTCTCTACGGATCGAATAGGATTTTAACATCCGAACTAGTCCTATTTGTTATAGATATTGATAAGCCAATCTTATCGGTACAATTGGCATTCAAAACTAAGACCTGGACGAACGCTTTGTCCATCCGAGGCCGGGTGGTCAATTAATTCGTTAGAGTTGCTTTATTTCGGGAGCATTTGGTCTCGTTGACTCGGATCCAACGGCCGACGTCCGAACCAACGACACTTGCTTAAGCTACTGGTTTAGTTTATAAATTAAGTACGCAACGAAATACATGCATCCGAATAAGAGACAACACGAACATATGATGAAGCCGATCCGAGCCATTGATGAGCTCGAACCAGTGCAATAAATTTCAAATAAAAAATAATTATCCGAATTAAGAAGAGGTAAATATTATCCGTACAAAGACATTAACAAAATCGAATATTGTTTTACGGTCCGAAGACCGGTGTTACAGATTTTCCGGGGCATACCCCGTCTTCAATTTCCCTGGTGTCTGGGTGAACCAGCCTGTGCTCCGGATGGACCTTCGATCTCTTCCTCCAGGGATGCTTGCAGGTCCGCCAACCTCTTCTCTTTGGCTTCCTGGGCCAACCTTTTATCTCTTCGGACCTTCAATTCCTCTAGGAAGGCAGGGCATTCCTTCATCAAGTTCAGCTCACGAGGGAAGCCATGGACGGGCCCGGGCAGAGTCAGCCAGTCCCGATTGTGCTCCACATGTTCCTCCAAAGAGACGAAGACACTGGACATCAATACCCGGGGCACAAAGTCCGGAAGGTACGGACCACCATGGTTATACTTTTTGTCCTCTGTCTCGTCACATACTAGCTCCACAAACTTGCACTTGAGCAAGTCATCGTCCGAGACACCCTCCGGAGCAAAGTCCGAGCCATCCGCCTCTTTGAAAGCAGAAATGCCTTCAGCTTCCAAGTCGCAGTCACTCGGGATCCATCCCCCGTGCCGAAGTTACCCCATGGCTGCATTGAAGCCATCCTGTCGAGCCTCGTCATACTTGGACTCAAGCATGAACTTGCAAGCGTCCGACCCCAAGAAGTCTTGGACAACACGTGTCCGAACCTGCAATAACTCTTTGAGCATCATATCCTTGAAGGTCCGAGAGACACCGACGTACTCGTCCACGTTGTCCTGGTGCACTTTGAGATCCTTCTCCAGGGACAGGATGACACTCTTCAGCTTCCCCGCCTCCGGTTCGGACTCCTTTTTCACCACAATGGCCTTCTTCAACCTTTCGGCCAGGGAAAACACCTTGGATGCCTCCTTCTCCCAGGCAGCCTCAGCCTTGGCCAGGTCCTCCTCCATTGTGGCCCTCCGACCTGCCACCACGGAGCACGCTTGAATAGCGGCAGTAAGCTACGATATCCAATATTATAAAGTCAATAAAGGTTCCGAGTCAAAGAAAGATGTAACATTTTATGACAACCAGTAAGACCATGGTTCGATTAGCACGTACCTTCTGGTGAATTGCGGATAGCTCCGCAATTCGGTCCAGCTCTGGAGCAGCAGCCATCCGAGCCACCTCTGCGTCCATGTCCGGCTCACCACACATCTTCCCTTTGACTTTCTTGGCATGAGGGATCGGACCTTCGGAAGGGCGCTTCTTCCCGGCTACAACACTCGAACCACTGGCAGGAGGGTCCCGGGACACAACCCTCAGAGGTTTCTTCCCATCACAACTGACTCAGATAGGACAACTACATGACCGAATGAGGAGAACTTACTCAAATCCTTCTTCCCATCACAAAAACTTGGCTCCGAAAAGCTAGCTAGGTTGGGAAGAGGCTGGCAGATTAAGCCCCGGAAAAATACTTCTCCGGGTCTTGATTCTTGTGGAGAGCTTGCATCCACAGTGGAATGTTCCGAGCCGGAGGCTTCCAGTCCGACAATCTACCTCGGAAGAACTTCCTCTTCAAGTGCCACTGAACCTGCTCCGCCTCAGACTGACCCTGTTTTAACACGGGCCGGACGAAAATGTACCTCTTCCACCAGTTGATCCCCAGAGAAGAGAGAGGATCCACAAAAAAAGTATACACTTGGCGACATACTAGCGTATAAAAGAATCCATTCCTATTGCTTAAATTTACACTAAACAATTTACGAAAATTGTCAAAAGTCACCGGAGTAAAGAGCTTACCTCGGGCTCTTCCCGGCTCGGATGAGGAGAACGATCCAGCTCTTCCAAATCCTACGTACCACCAACGTCAATCTCCTCGTAGCTCTCTAGTAAAGATAATGCTTCGGAGGCATATCCTTCAGCCTCGGATCGGTTTTGACTATCACTCTCGGATATCTTAGGGAAAGAAAAGGCAGTTTTATGAGTTTAAGATTGTAGTCCGAGAGGCCATTTACGTAGATTAAAGTTAAAAAAATCTACGATCGGAGGATCAGGAACAACTCCGTCGGACGAGGTTAGTTCAGAGTTAGTGTGAAGTCAATTCGGTGTCAGGTCTAACTACTCAACATATCCGAAGCAAACTACGATTATACTTATGGCCAACTACGGAATACGGAAAATGTGCATACATCCGAACATGCAACATTTTGAAGATGGACAAATAGAATGCACAGAAAACTTGAAAGCTAAGAAAGAAAACAAGTAACTTACTTGTACTCGAATGATTGGATCGAAGGCAGCTAACTTTGCTCGGATAACTCGATACAGACTTCTTCTTACTCGCTCCGGATTGCTTGAACTTGCTTCAGGTGTACTAAATTTCAAAATCTTCTCTCTAGAAATGTGAAAGTGACATCGGTTAAGCCCCTATTTATAGAGGGCTAAATCGGGAAGCCCAACCGTTGCCATTTTTCGGGATTAAATCTCAATCGTAGATCAAAATTCATCCAACGGCGTAGTACAACAATACCAGGAGAAATGATGCATTGGTACAAAAAATTTACCTTACGATGACAAAAACACATACAACAAACTCCACCACTCTTGGGAGAAGGACACCACTCAACCTTCGGATGGCCAATCCATCTTCTGCCTCGGATACCTCTCATTTTTACAAGGAAGGATGATTTACCTCACTATTACACGGACCCTTGTCCGTTCGGATGTCCCTCTTCGGACCATCCCAATCAGGTTGATAAAAACCCTATCCTTTTTTACAAGGAAGGACGATTTATCTCGCAATCACACGGACCCTCGTCCGTTCGGATGTCCCTCTTCGGACCATCCCAATCAGGTTGATAAAAACCTATCCTTTTTACAAGGAAGGAGGATTTCACTCACCATCACACGGACCCTCGTCCATTTGGATATCCGTCTTTGGATCATCCCTTAACCCACCAAAGGTACAACTCCGACGTTCTCTGTCTACACTTGATCTCGCTTACAAATACCCCTTTTTTTTCTTTAATTTTGTTACAATCCGAGATTGTAGCTGTAAAAGATCCGGGGGGAAAAGCGCTGCAAAATTTATACCGTCCGTTATTTCATATGTTACGACAGGACCCCGGAAACAAAGAGAAGCTGGGTACAAACGAGATATCCAGCAACAACAAGAAGGAAAAGAATGAAATATAGGATCAACCAACATTTTAATTTGAGCCGCAGACCCCAATCTGGAAACGGAGATACCCACATATTTTTTCAGAGGGCAATATGGATGTGCTCCTTACTCGGACTGCAACAAAAGAAAGAGGGGGGGGGGGGGGAGAGATTAAGTTAAGGACAAAAAGAAGCACGGATTACACCTTTTTTCTGCTTACGAGGGACGGATTGAACCGAGAAACAAACTATCCTCTCCACTTTTAACCATAGTTCCACAACTATCTTCTACTAAGATACTTGGAAACTAGGGGGACATATGTTGATACGAAAATATGTACAATCCGTCATAGACGCCTTTGGAATGAATCCTAACGCGTCCCAAGTTGTCTACAAGTCCGGGACCTCACAGTCCGACCCGGAGGTCCGACCTTTAGCCCCCGCAAGTCCGACTCATTCGGGTGGAAAGGAACAGGAGGACCCTAAGAGTAGTAGGTCTGACCCTGCCAATGGTCTGTAACCATAGGGTTCGACCCGGACACCCGTCCGGACTCAACACAACAACCTCATAAGCAACCAAGTGAACTGGCACCAGAGAGTATTGAGGTCCGAGTCACATGTCCCGGACCGCCTCCTTCGGACAGTGCATGGATTGTGGAAATCCCCAGTCCCACCTAGTACGGTCCGGACCTTTAGTCTGGACCTACCTCCTCGGATATCACACATGGCAGACTGCAACAAGGTCTCCAAACTCTCACATTAATGACTAATCTACCCTCAAAAGCCCAAAAGGGAATGGGTTAGGGGGTCATTAATAGGCCTATTGAGGCATTGTTGGCTCAATCTGAGCCTAACACTTGGCGCAATCTAGGGGTTCCCTCCCATCTTGGGAGAAATCTCTTTATATGGCACACATTCCCATAATAACGGTAAGGCGTAATCGCTTCTCATTCCCGATAATTTTACCGAGTTGATCCTCACTCTCTCGCAAGTAAAGTCTCCTTCCGGTTTGACACCACGCAAACCGGGTATAAGGTTCTAACCCCCCCCCTCCAAGCTACTTGTGCAGGTCCTCACGCGTCGCCTCTTATTAGTACGATGGTTCTTACGGGCTTCTACTCCTTGGTCCTTGTAAGCCAGGTGGTTTAGGCACTCAGGGTGAAGGAGAGCAAGGGAAATTCATTTAAGTGTTCGGGAGACTTTGCCCTCGACAATCATTATTCGAATAAAAAAGGAATCTGTCTTTATTTTACTCATTCTAAAAGTAAATGAAAAGTTTCTGACGGGAAGGATGAAGTAATATTTTATAATAAAATTTTATTAAGTATTAAGCAATTACTATATTTTAGTATAATTAGTGGTTAAAGTTAATTATGATTGATCTAAAATTAGTCAAAATGTTACAATTGTAAAATAACGGAGCGAGTAGTGTATGCAATCTTTCTCATACTCTCATTCATTCAACGCTCACGCTTTTTACACTATCATGATTGATATTAATTAAAATGGCGGATTTATAAGACCATCTTAGACCAAAAGATTGCCTCAAAGTCAAGACCCTCAAGACGTCCCTTGAGACCCACTCGAGGGTCATCATCAAATGATGTACACATTCAATACCCAACCACTTATATTCGAGATTTTAGAGACACCTCCCTCAACAGCTCCGTTTATTAATAAAAGGGATGAAATAAGAAAACCAGGGACAAGGAAGACACAAAACTGGTTACCCAGTTCGTCAATTACTTTGACTATGTCTGGGGCACTACCAAGCTAGGATTCCACTAAATAATGAGAGAATTATAGGATACAACTTCGACCACAATAACTGACCAAATGTCTCTACTTTGTCAATGTCGAAGATCTACTAATAATTAGCTAACTACTAAACTGCTCTAAGGCTACGTGTGTTGATACGGACATGTGTCCAATCCGTTAAGGGCGCTATAGAGCGTGTCCTAGAGCGCATCAAGTCTAGGATAGCCAATCCAGTGCTAGTCCAACCTTCAAATGGTCCGACCTAAGGGAAACCACCACAGGTCAACTAGTATTTACAAGTCAACATACCTTCTCAGCTGGGTCCGACCAAGCTAGGTGAATGACTTCCGAACCTGACAAAATGTCACATGGTCTTTCCAAGTACCACAAATTGACAGTCCTAGGATGCCAAACGGACCGGACGAGAGAATCTCGGACGCCACCATCGCAATAAGACCAAACGTACATAACAGAACCACTGAGATACTTCCGTGGAACTCTAGGCTCGGACGCCGTGAGTTACCCAAGGATAGATCAATCAAGCAGACGGACATGTCCGAAGGAGATACACGGACCCAATGTGCAGTACAGTACTCTTAGAGGGAAAGGTCCAAACTACCCTCCCAGACCCAATAATTAGTACTAGATTACTGTTCACTATTGGGCCGTGGGCCAAAGGTAGCATTGGTGTCCAAATCTGAAGCATACACTTGGCATCATCTTGTGAGTCGCCTCACAAGCATATGATAACTATAAATATAGCCCAAGGTCCAAGAACTTAAGGTAAGCAATAATCCCTAAGTCTTATTGATACCATAACCTTCCTCATAACTATTACATTGAGAGCTACCAACTCTCTCTTGAGTAAAGTCTCTTACCGGATTGACATAGGCAATCCGGATAACCCTTTCTAACCCCCCCCCCCACTTAGTCCTTTCAGGTACTCTTGCACGGACGGATACTGCTTCGGACTTCAAGTAGGAGGCGGGTCCTAGACTAGGTTGCTTGTAATAGTTTAGTTAGTTAGTTAGTGTTCGAGGTTTCACCCCTCAACATTTTGGCGCCGTCTGTGGGAATCTTTATAAAAAGTCTCACAACTGAGTTAGGCTGATGGCAAGAACAAGACGGACAGCACGGACTAGTGCTGCAGGCGTAGGGACTCCATCACCACGTCCACGCGGACGTCCACCCACCCGGGGACGAAGGGCCACTGCGGCTGAAAGGAACGTTGGAAGGGGATATCCGAGCGACGGTCGCACAGCCAACCCATCCTCAGACGAAGGAAGAGACGTTCCACCCAGGGAAGTCCGAAATGTTCCTGAGCACGTTGCACCTGCGGACCATGGAGAGGGGACCATACGAGTTTCTCCGGCAGAAGCTCAAGGCCCCATTACAGGCCAGCAGTTTACTATGCCTGATGGTCGTGTAGTCCGGACTAGTGACCTCGGATTAAGTGAGACTCAGTTCGATAGATTGCTCACGATAATCCAAGGTTGTCTAGGGTCAAACAATGCCCATCCTCAGCAAGCCACTTCGCCAGTGGCTACTCCGGCTCAAGCAGAGCCTGCCCTATCAAGAAACAGGCAACGTCCGATCCAGCAGAGGTTGGGGAACGGATACAAGTAGGGCAGCGGCTGACAAATCAATTCATGGAACGGATACGTAGGTGGATTGTTCTTCTTATGAATCTCCACCACCCACGGAGCCACATTCTTCGGAAGGGGGCGCCAGTCCGAGATACTCTCTCTTAAAAACTTTTTTGGCAGCCCCCACTGCTCTCGCCTCCTTGCGGACATCCCGGGCTTCAAAGCCATCCGCACAAAAATGTATTTATCTCACCACTTCGACCCCTGAGAAGAAATTGAGTCGGAAATGAAGTTGTAGGGTTTCCTATTTACAAAGGTATAAAATAGGGGATTCCCCGGACTAAAAGCAATGTGGAAGAGCTGTCTAAAGTTCTCAAAATTCACAGGCTGCCCCTTCTTTCTACAAAAAATAGCAAAACAAATAAGGTTACCCAAAGACTTTGGGATAACCTGGCTCGGACCGATCCCGATATGGTTTAGGATATGCTTCAGCTCAGGCGCGATTGGGATCTTCCACCCACAAGCGAAGGCCACTTCGTGCACACACAAGTATCCATCGGGCGGGTTGTAAAAGGCATGCCCAGGCTCTGGAACCATGATCTCAATGGATTCCGGGATTTCCCACTTCCGCCTCCACTCAGGAATGTCCTCAGGTTTTACTTTGGACGGACAAGTGGGGAGTAGCCCGTCTACATTTAACTCTCCGTATTCATCCGCTATCACAACGGCGGACGCGGGACGAGGGAATTTGATTTGCGCTGCCTTAGCCCCACGACCCTCAACCACCGGAAGAGTGGATTGAGCGGGCACCCCAGGATGCAACACAATTCGACGACCACCACGTCTTCATGGGCGGGCAGCTTGAGGTGCTTCTTCCTCTTCCTCCTCATCTTCCTCTTCTTCTTCACCATCTTCCTCCTCCTCTTCTTCACCGTCGGGCCTCCCGGATGTGCTTGGGTTGGTCGGACCTTTCTCCACTACAACTCGATCCTCCACACCAGCCTCAAACCTCTCTACATCATCCGCCTCCTGACCGCTCTCGCCTCCCTGCTCGGCCTGAGGTTCATTTGGACCAACGGACGCCCCAACAACACCTATGGTCTGAGACTGGACTAGCGACCTAGTCCTAGCACCATCTCCCTGGCCCACTGCCACGTCGGACTAAGTCTCTGCTGTATCACGAACTCTTTGTCCAGCGCTAGAGTCCCTGGAAGACACGAGATCCACGACCAGATAGTCTCCTACGGATGTGGTCAAGTCCACGGACTCAGTACCCGAGTTTACTCCATCATTGTAACCTTGAGGCTCGTGCTGGTTCTGACTATCACTCCAGGACATCCTAGGCAGAAGGAAACGGATCAGAAATGATGATTGTGATTGTCCGAGAGTTCATTTAGATATCTTATTAAGTCAAGCGATCCAAGGAAGTTCTATTTTACCAGATTTTCTGCATGAAGTACAGTCTCATAACATTATGGGCACTAAACTTGGCACACATAGACGCGCCATTGGCACCATTATCTACCCTACCCAGCACGTCAACAGGGATAACTTACGAAAGACTGTGTGCCAATCGACACCAACACATCACCAAATAAGCATGCATTATCAAATTATGGTTACATTGGACATGATATACAAGACGAATCAACAAGTTACCAGTGAAGGAGGTTAATACAATACCACACACTGGAAGAGTATTCCAACTAAGTATGCTACGGGAATCTACCACTAGCTGCGTTTACAACCACGGAATCAACAGGTAGGTAATCGATCAAGGGAAAAGCATACAGGCATGAAGCAAGCGTATCATAACAAAGAAAAATTTCAGGAAGAATCGGGGTATACTTACTTGATCAAGTTGACTTGGTAAGATTGGACGGACGACGAAGCCTTGCTAGCTCTCCGAGAGTGCAGAAAGGTGGAAAAGTGCAAGTTTTGGCGAGTTTTAGTTGCTCGGATTGTTCGAGAATCGCTCTAAGTATTCGAGGTGGCTAAAGTGTGAAAGCGACAGATTAGGTAACTATTTATAAGGGGCAATTGGGGAAGCCGAAACGTCGCATCACCCGGATTCTAATCCCAACCGTTGATCTTTTTAATCCAACGGCTGCGCCGGTTCGCAAAAGGAGCAATAACAGTACTCCCCAATTAATTCTCCTCAGAAACGTCACATCACTTGGGTTTCTATCCCCACCATTGATCTCCTCAAATCCAACGGTTGCATCGGTTCCTCCGGGATCCTTTCCAGTGGGCCGGAAAGATGACATATTGGGCCTTTTGAACCACTGTTCATCAACCCAAGCAAACCATTCCACATGTTTGGCCCAACGGATGGCTTCCTTTACACTCTTCCACAGAGGGCTTCTTCAGATCCTAACCGTACTCGGATCTATATATCTCGGATACGAATACCTTTTCCATCTACAGTCCGAGCTATTACATAACTCGGACTGTAGAAGGAAAAGGAGGGGGGGGGGGGGAGAGAGATATATTGAATTCCTGAGAACACGGACAACGGATCTCGCAAAAAGGAATTTTTTTCCTGCAGTTAACGATTCGGACACGCTCCACAATACACTTGTTCTTTTCATAGTTACCAACTATCTTCTACTAAGATACTTGAAAACTAGGGGGACATATGTTGATACGGACATGTGTCAAATCCGTTAAGGGCGCCATAGAGCGTGTCCTAGAGAGCATCAAGGCTAGGATAGCCAATCCAGTGCTAGTCCGACCTTCAAATGGTCCAACCTAAGGGAAACCACCCCAGGTCAACTAGTATTTACAAGTCAACATACCTTCTCAGCTGGGTCCGACCAAGCTAGGTGAATGACTTCCGAACCTGACAAAAGGTCACATGGTCTTTCCAAGTACCACAAATTGTCAGTCCTAGGATGCCAAACGGACCGGACGAGAGAATCTCGGACGCCACCATTGCAATAAGACAAACGTACATAACAGAACCACTGAGATACTTCCGTGGAACTCTAAGCTCGGACGCCGTGAGTTACCTAAGGATAGATCAACCAAGCAGACGGACATGTCCGAAGGAGATACACGGACCCAACGTGCATGACAAGACTCAGAGGGAAAGGTCCAACTACCTCCTCCAGCAAAGAATTAGTACTAGATTACTGTTCACTATTGGGCCATCGGCCAAAGGTAGCATTGGTGTCCAAATCTGAAGCATACACTTGGCATCATCTTGTGAGTCGCCTCATAAGCATATGATAACTATAAATATAGCCCAAGGTCCAAGACCTTAAGGTAAGCAATAATCCCTAAGTCTTATTGATACCATAACCTTCCTCATAACTATTACATTGAGAGCTACCAACTCTCTCTTGAGTAAAGTCTCTTACCGGATTGACATAGGCAATCCAGGTAACCCTTTCTAACCCCGTCCTTTCAGTACTCTTGCACGGACGACATCGCCTGCACTTCAAGTAGGAGGCGGGTCCTAGACTAAGTTGCTTGTAATAGTTTAGTTAGTTAGTGTTCGAGGTTTCACCCCTCAATAACGTGCTCTTAATCTATATTGCTATATGCTAATTATTGTTCTTTTAGTGATACTAATTATAAAAGGCGAAATTAGAAAGTAGTACAAGGTTGGGGGGAAAAATTGATTGAGAGACAATCTACTTTTTTGTTGTTGATCTTGGTACAACATTGTCAAATGAATGGTTAGGATTGATTATTGACAAATATAAAGAGACAATCATACCCTTTCCAATATTAGTTACAAAATTCATTATGAAGATATTAATTGAGCTGGAGTAAATGCAGAATGTAACTGTAAACACATATCAATATTTTTTTCAGACATATGTCAACGCCTATGCATAATATGTCTGTAGCATTAATGGACATGTTCAGAATCTTACGCTTTTAGACGCATATCAGTACTTTTTCAGACATAAGTCAGTTCCGGTACTGACATATGTCAGTTCAGTGCCGGTACTGACATATGTTCGTGGTATATGAACATGTTCATAATCTGCACTTGTAGACTTGTTTATTAACATATTAAACATGAAATATGAAGCTTGACATAAACAAAACATTATGGACAACGTGGAAAGTTGTAGGAAATGTCGAATATATTAATAGATGTTTGAATTAACTTGGTTTTTGTAAGTTTAATTTTTAAAATTTAGGCTAAAGGGTATAAATGGTAGATCAATCATGACTTTGTACTAGAATTAACAAAATTTGTTTGGATATAGTTCCCAATCAATAAAAAGTCATAAAGTTATACTTCCTACAACTTTCCCCATTATAAAAGCTGGTTGGGTAATGTATTTTAACATCATCAATAATTATTATCATTAATATTCGGTTGGTGTTAAATCAAGAGCACAATTTGTTATATTGAGAGCAATCACGTTCATTTTACGAATGATTTAATAAATCAAGAAACAATCTTTCCTAATATAAACACGATTGCTCCCAATGTAACAAATGTTGCTCTCGATTTAACATCACCCTTAATATTCTCTATCATTAATTGTTATGTTAGAAGTATAGGTATGTATAATATATAAGGTAAAAATTTATGTATATTTACTCCAACAATATTCATATTCAGTTTCGTTACGATAAAAGTGTGTCATCTTTCCAAATAAGAAATGGCCAAATGGAATATGAAGACGTTAAAATGTAATGCAGTAACACGCATAGCGTGTTACATAAATTCTAGTAATATATAAGCATGTTTCGGTTATTTCAAATATTATTATTACAATAAAAATAAACAAGTAAACAAAACAACAAAAAAGAAAGGAAAATGAAAAACCAAAATAGAGAAAAAGGAAAAAGGAAAAGAAAGAAAAACAGAAACGCATAGTTGATGTGCTTGATACGCTGGTGGAGACCGGACTAAAACGTGCGACTTCGATACTAGTAAATGAGTTCTCAATGTTTGCTCGTGGTACATAAAGGAAATGAGAATTGTAATCTAATCAAATTATTTTTCCCAATGTCTTAAAGATATTACAAATGTTTAGGGGGAGGTACTATAGGTCAAATGTTTGAAGATGGGCCAATCTTATTACTACTAGGTACCATGCATCTTATTCCGATAATACTCGTGTTGATAATACAAACCAACCCGAACAAAAGCCCATTTGACCCAGATATTGCATTGGTCGAGCCATCTTTTCGAGAAGGGACAATTTTATTTAGCACCAAACATTTCTCGGAACTTCAAAGTCATCCCTCTAACTTTGGTGTGATTTGGAATAAATCAAAGTTAGATGGTTGTAATTCTAAAGTCCCAAAAAATTTAAGTTGATAAAAATTTCCCTCTTAAATATATGCCTAAAATATAAATTACCTAAGTTGGGGACAAAAAGTTTATCCAACTTTGTTACTATTAGTTTCCTATTTTTTGAGCAAAAAGTTTATCCATTTTGATACTTTCCACTGACATGAATGAAGTAATACTTGGATATACTCAACCATTGATTTTGTTGACTATTTAAGAAGATTTTATTTCTCCACTTAGAAAATAATGCAGACGAAAATAGAAATTAGTCTACGGATGGACGGGCAATTAAACGTGTAAAAAGGGATTAGATATTTGTTTGGACCATCCATTTATAGGCATATGAAAACACTATAAAATAGTAGAAATGAGATAATATTATTCATCATTAGGAGAAACAAAGAAGTACATCATGACTAGGCTACATCATTTTCTTCTTGTTATTGGTGTGGCCATAGCCATTTCTGATGTACATGTTGTTTTTGGTAGTGAAATGTCAACAACTTACAGGGTTAATCGACTTAATCGAACTAGTTTTCCACCAGGTTTTATCTTTGGGGCTGCAACTGCTGCGTATCAGGTTGATTACTAGCTGATGCTTTTTAGATATAAAACTAACTGCACTAATGTTTATCATTTATCTATTGGTTTATTGCATGTATTAGTTATGTCAACATATAACTAACCGTATAAATGGGAAATAAAGCTACATTTTATTTGTTACACTTTTTTACCAACATAATAGCACAATTAGACCTTTTTTTGTTCATATCCTATAATATGATGAGTTGCGTATATTTATCAGGTTGAAGGTGCTTGGAATGAAGATGGAAAAGGGCCTAGTATATGGGATCATTACACGCATAAATATCCAGGTCTAATCATTTATGATGGTTTTGTCTCCATAAAAAAGAGATTGTAAATTCAAACATATTATTATAAATTAAATGAAACTATGATAAACAACTAATAAATACTAACAATATCAATTGTTTCCAAAACAACAGAGAAAATAGGTGCCCGGGGCAATGGAGATGTGGCATGCAACTCCTATAATCTTTACAAGGTGTCTTTATATGTTTATGGATTAGTAAAATTAACAACTTTTAAATGTAAATTTAAAAGTTAATTTCATTATGTCTTCTTGTACGTGCAGACTGATGTTAAATTGTTGAAAGATATGAATGCGGATGCATATCGATTTTCAATTTCATGGCCAAGAATATTACCACGTGAGTTATACTTCTATATATGTTCCATTAACGAACTCAGAACATAAACACATATTATAAAATTTATTTGTGTTCATTTAGGTGGAAAATTAAGTAGAGGAGTGAACGAAAAGGGAATTGAGTACTACAACAAGCTCATAAATGAACTCCTCACAAATGGTATTGAGCCTTTTGTAACTCTTTTCCATTGGGATCTACCACAAGCCCTAGATGATGAGTATGGTGGCTTCTTGAGTCGTCGTATCGTGTAAGTAAAAGTATAATATTGTCATATATTTTGGACTTAAAACAAGATAACGTAATATTTATAAATCAATGCAATAACAATTTGTGGAAAATCTAAGATGATTATTGATATATGATTTGTATATAACAGAAAAGATTATCGTGATTTTGCGGAACTTTGCTTCAAGAGATTTGGTGATAGGGTGAAATTTTGGAGCACATTCAACGAGCCATGGACTTACAGTTCTATAGGATATGACAGTGGAACATTAGCTCCCTTTCGTTGTTCTTCATGGTTAGGTAGCAATTGCACTGGTGGTGATTCAGGCACAGAACCTTATATTGTTGCTCACAACCAACTTCTTTCTCATGCTGCTGTTGCCAAATTGTACAAACATAAATACCAGGTTAATTTGCTCATAACATTAATTAGAATTCTTCACAATTAATTTATGCCAATTAGATTTACATAGTCATATTATTAACGTCTTTAGGTAACCCAAAAAGGAAAGATTGGGATTGTACTAGTTTCACACTGGTATGTACCTCTAACAAACTCAACCGCTGATCATGAAGCTGCTCAACGCAAATTTGATTTCAACTTTGGATGGTAAATATTTTCTTCGCCCACCATTTTTCAATATATATAATATACATTTTATATTCACAAAACTTCACATATAGTATGTGAATAAGATAGAATATTAAAAATTTACAGGTTCATGCAACCTTTGACGAGTGGTAAGTATCCCAAGTCAATGCAACAACTTGTCGGTGATAGGCTTCCCAAATTCTCGAAGAGACAATCAAGATCACTAAAAGGATCATTTGATTTTGTTGGACTAAATTATTACACATCACTTTATGCTGCTAATAACAAATCTCTAGCATCAACCTCAAGGTTTAGTTATTCGACAGATCCTCAAGTAACATTATCATGTGAGTGCTTAAGATACATATATATTCTCACTGGGATTTAATAACATATATAGATTGCTTATTCCAAACTAATTTGAATCTTGCGTATTCTTGGTAGATTCAAAAAATGGGGTCCTTATAGGAAAAGAGGTTAGTTAATTTTTTTCTTCGAATTCTTGATTCTTCGATTGGTTGACTTTTCCTAAATTGCTTAGATTTGACATGCTGAATTATTCTATAATTTATGATGTACAGACCGGATCTGATTGGCTTCATGTTTATCCAAGAGGGTTCTATGAAATGCTTAATCATGTCAAGTCAAAATTCGATGATCCAACTATTTATGTCACTGAAAATGGTAATTTGTTTTCATCTTTCTTTAGACTTGTATACAAATATTTTGTTGAATGTAGAAATTATCGTCCAATTGTGCGATTGAATTCAAGTAACCTTTAAACATGTAGGTATATCTGAGGCTGATAATTCCAAATTATCACTTAAGGAAGCACTCAAAGATGGCAACAGGATCAAATATTATTATGACCATTTTGTTTCTCTCCACAATGCAATCAAGTAAACAACGAATATTTTTTTTGGGTTTGAGTATTTTAATTAAATTTATGTCTAAATGAGTATGATCGTAATTTTGCAGGAATGGAGTTAAAGTAAAAGGGTACTTTGCTTGGTCACTATTGGATAATTTTGAGTGGGCTGCTGGTTACACACAAAGATTTGGTATCCATTTTGTCGATTACAAAAATGGTGCGAAAAGATATCCTAAACTTTCAGCTAAATGGTTCAAGAACTTCTTTGAGAAAAAACCTACAATTGAAACTATAGCTCAAT
This sequence comes from Plantago major, assembly GCA_026545765.1. Lineage (NCBI taxonomy): Eukaryota > Viridiplantae > Streptophyta > Magnoliopsida > Lamiales > Plantaginaceae > Plantago > Plantago major. The sequence continues at coordinate 855,217 of CM048841.1, forward strand.
CTTAGATATTTTTGTTCTATAAATGTTGTTTAATTTGTAGATCCACTAGCTAGGTTTATGCCTAGAGTTATCTATTTCTTGTGTATATATACTGAGAAATTAAAGTTAGAAGTGGATCAATATTAGTTGTATTAAGGTCTATTTTTCTTGCCTGGTATACATATAGTTAAATATTTAAATTGAAAGTTTTTGTTGGATTGTTTTATGTTACCATTTCTGTCACTTGACACTTTCTAAAGGGAGAAGCATATGATTGCAAAAACGTGATGATATAGAGCATTTAAATGAGGGAAAAAAAACAAATAGAATGAATCCACCGATCAACAGAGAAATACAAAAATGTAGTCCACATGATCTGCCCGTGAACCAAAGAATCATGTGCAATTAACTAATGTGATTCTGCGTAATTTAAGTGTTATACTTGAAGTGGTATATTAGAATAAAGATGTTTTGAGAAGTCAGTGACTTGTTTGCAATTAGTCTGTCTGATGATTAACTTTTGATACAATTGTTTGGCACGATCAAATCTCAGTCGGTTGATTATTTAGACTTGTATCTGAACATATATTTGAAACGGGATTTGGTATACGAAAACTGTTATAGAACACCAATGTGACAATTTTTAGGGAACACTGAATAGAACACCTGACGAACATAATATGAATAGCACCATAATGTAAAAGAGTTCCCTTTGGAATATTAGCCTGAAATAGAAATGAACTTAGTTGGGGACATAAAGTTGATCTAATATGTTACAATTAGTTTCCTATGTTTACGAAAAGTTTATCCAATTAGATTCCTTCTAATAACATGAGTGAGATAATATTTGGATATACTATAAGAGTGGATCAAAAATTCATTTTGTTGACTATTTAAGAGCATTTTGTTTCTTCACATACCCAAAAATGCAAATAACGATATGACTGTAAAATCCCGAAATTTTTCCTTTTATTATTTTCTTAAGTAAAAAGGGATAATTTGTAACAGCCCGAAAATTCGTATTTCGAATTTAGACGTTTTAGAACGAACCGAGCTTTGGGGCGGAGTTTGTAGATCGTATGCCCAACCTTTCATTCCTTCACTTCAGCCCAATGCTTAATTATGCCAAGCCTAAACCCTTCTCTAGCTCCATAATTAATTACCAATTAAACCGGATTAAAGCCCCTCTTCTGTTACTCCATTCCAGCATCTATGGTTCCCACGTTTACACATATATTGGCAACGCTTTCTCTTCCAGAAAACAATCAGAAGCTTACATCTATCAATCAATTCTTGATCTTTCTCCTGGACCAACATGGATGTTTATGATGCGAAGGCTCCAGGTTGCTTGCGTAGGTGAAGAGTAGGCTGTACATGTCTATTCGTTTTGTGTTTTACCGGAAAAGGCAAGTTCCCCTAGGATTCATCACGTAGTATTCTTGTTCATGTTATAATTTTTATAGTATGATGTTATGTTTCATGATATGAACTATGATTGGAGTTAGACGGTTAGGATGATATGATGAATTTTGGTTCTTATTCGGTATGTGTTTGTTGAGCAGGTTTTAGATGTTTTATTTTTGCATAGTTATGTCAGATCCATGAAAGAAAGAGTATCTATAACTGGTCTGCGTCGTTTTATTGGCTTGGAGGTCTAAAATAATTTCACGAAGTCTTGGGAGAAACGGTCTTTAGTTAATTTAACTAGAAACAGGACCAATTTGCAATTTACCATTAAACATGTGTTTTTCGCGGATCCTTTCGCGGATCCGGGTCAATATCGTTTTTCGCGGATCCACGAAAAGGATCCTCTCGCTGTTTGATATCATAGCTTTTTGAGTTGAGATCATAGTTGTTTTAGTTGAGATCATAGTTTTTTGATATCATAGGTTTTTTAGTTGAGATCATAGTTTTTGGTTTGATATCATAATTTTTTGAGTTGATGTTATAGTTTTTTAGTATGAGATCATAGGGTTTTGTGTTGATATCATAGTGTTTTTCCGTGACATCATACTGTTATTAGTTGAGATCATAGTTTATTTTTAGTCTGATAACAGTGTGTTTTTAGTTGAGATCATAGTGTTTGGTTTGATATCATAGTTTATTGAGTTGATATCATAGTGGTTTAGTCTGAGATTATAGTATTTTGTGTTGAGATCATAGTGTTTCTAGTTGGTAAAATATAACATATATCATTCAATTACATGTACTAATGTTCATACAACTGCCGAGAAAATAACATATAACACGTTGGTACCCATCCTCTAATATTCTTCTAGCATCCATGTTCCCTTATGACTTCAATACCAGTTCGGTGTAGTTTATGTTCATTATTTGTCTCCAAGCAATGCATTCCTGTAAATTTGTTGAAACAATTTTACTGAGAAAATACTATAAGTAATAGAGATCATGGCATAATTAATTTAGATCATAGTGACTACAACTGAGATCATAGAGAATATAACTGAGATCATAGGGAATATAACTGAGATCATATCCATCATAACTTAGATCATAGTGTATATAACTGAGATCATAGTGATTATAAATGAGTTCATAGTGAATATAGGTGAGATCATAGAGAATATAACTGAGATCATATCCATCATAACTGAGATCATAGCGTATATAACTGAGATCATAGTGATTATAAATGAGTTCATAGTGAATATAGGTGAGATCATAGAGAATATAACTGAGATCATATCCATCATAACTGAGATCATAGCGCATATAACTGAGATCATAGTGATTATAAATGAGTTCATAGTGAATACAGTCAATAACAAAACTCAAGATAATATTGTAAAAAAACAGAGCACATAATGATTGTCAGGTTTTTAATGAAAACATAGGACATATTCTAGAGAATATAGGTAATATGCTTGATAACATAGGTAATATGCCTGAGAACATATAAAATACAGTCAAGAACAAAACTCAAGATAATATTGTAAAAAAAATAGAGCACATAATGATTGTCAGTTTTTTAATGAAAACATAGGACATATTCCAGATAACATAGGTAATATTGTTGAGAACATTGCACACGTACGAAAGAACATGGAAACGTTGTATATCTTATTTGTTCGAATTTTAGTTAATGATTGAGGTCTGATTTTGAATGATTACACCACTGGATCATTATGCAAGCACGATTACACCTTGTGAATGCATAAACAACAACGATCTACAATCAAAATACGAAATTATAGACGAATACTTCCAGATCTACAATTTTCCGAACTTGATTTTTCAGATCTAGGTGGAATCGAAGCTATTTTATCATTTGAAACATGAATCAACTATGTAGGAGGTGGTAATTGATCATACAAAGTAAAAAACGATGAAAATATCCACGAACAGAGATTTACCTTCGGTTTCGTTAGCTTTTCTTTGCAAAATCAGGTAGATCGGAGATGTTTTGATCGGAAAATCAGGTAGATCGGAGATGGTTTATCGATCCAGTAGCTTGCCCTTGGTTGTGAGTGTTGATACGGAAATGTGTCCAATCTGTTAAGGGCGCCATAGAGCGTGTCCTAAAGCGCATCACGGCTTAACTAGCCAATTCAGTACTGGTCCGACCTCACATGGTCCGACCAAAGTTAATCGACCAGTACGCTGAAGTCACTATATCTCCACAGCTAGTCCGAGCTGGCTAAGGAAAGAACTTCCAAACCTGACCATGTCAGTACAGAGATACCTAACGGACCGTACGAGAGAATCTCGGACGCCACCATTACTTTAAGACCAAACGTATATAACAGAACCACTGAGATACTTCCGTGAGACTCTAGGCTCGGACATCCAGAGTCACCCAAGGGCAGATCAACCAAGCAGACAGGTCTGTCCGAGGGACTAACACGGACCCAACATGCGGAACAGTACTCTCAGAGGGAAAGGACCAAACTACCCTCCCGACCCATTAATTAGTATTGGATTACTATTCACTAATGGTCCATGGGCCAAAGGTAGCATTGGTGTCAATATCTGAATCATACACTTGGCATCATCTTATGAACCTCTTCATAAGTACATGATAACTATAAATATAGCACAAGGTCCAAGACCTTAAGAAAAGGTGACATTCGAAGTGACATTCAAAGGGAGATTCAAGTGATAAGTGATAAGTGATAAGTGATATCCATAATACCTTTCCCATTACTATTGCATTGAGAGCTATCATCTCTCCTTTGAGTAAAGCCTCCTTCCGGATTGACCTTGGCAATCCGGGTAACCCGTTCTAACCCCCCCCACTTAGTCCTTTCAGGTGCTCTTTCTCGGACAAGCCTTTTCTCGGACTTCAAGTTGGAGGTGGAGCTTAGATTAGGTTACTTGCAGTAGTAGTGTTGGTGTTCGAGGTTTACCCCTCAACATTTTGGCGCGCCGTGGAAACTTTACAAAAAGGATCTGTGTTTGTGTTGTCGATGGCTAGAACAAGACGATCATCGAACTCTGCTGGGGAACACCACCACGCCACGAGGACGCCCCCCACCCGGGATGAAGGGCTGGGCTGGGAGGAACGCTGAAGGAGATATTCGAGCGACGTGATCGCCACTGTCCTGGATGAGGAAAGAGACGCTTAGAGGAGGCCAAAGCGTCCCTGTGAATATCGTGCCTACGGACCATGGAGAAGGGGTAGCACGAGCTTCTCCGGCAGAAGCTCAAGGCCCAACCACAGGTCAACAGTTTACGATGCCCGATGGTCGCTGTCCGCCTGGCGACCTCGGACTAAGCGAAACTCAGTTTGATAGGTTGCTCACGATTATCCAAGGATGCCTAGGGTCTAACAATGCCCACCCTCAGCAAGCCACTCCGCCAGTGGTTACTGCGGTTCAAGCGGAGCCCGCCTTGTCAAGAAACAGACAGCATCCGATCCAACAGAGATTAGGAGATCAGCTGCCCCAGGAGAATTTGCGAAAACTTCTAGACCGACGGGCCTCTGCTTCGCAAGTCCGGGTTGAGGGAAGAGAATACCAAGAAGGAGGTAACAGGCAGCCAGGAGTTCCGCGACAAGCTCCCATGAGGGACAGAGATCATGTAGCAGAGACCATTCCAGTCGTCCGGCTAGACGAACTCCCCGCGGATGTCGCAGTCCATCCAAGGACAGGAGAGGTCATGACAGCGGATGAAATATACGCCCAGCAAAAAGCTTTAGAAACCCAAATCCTGAACCTCGGACGCCTGGTAAAGGACCATGAGCAGATCACTACAAGTGCGCCGAATCCTCTCTGTGATGATATCATGAGGGAGAAGGAAAGAAATAGGAACTCGGATCAAGTGATTCCGAACTTGGAATACTACTACGGGGATACTTGTCCCGTGGGTCACCTGACAAGGTACAACAGCAAGATGGATTCCAAGGGGCTGAGTGACAATACTAAAGCCCTTACATTCTCCTCCACCCTCTACGGCACAGCTATGGATTGGTACACCGCTTTGCCAAACAAGTCAATAAGGTCGTATGCAGATCTGTCTTCAAAGTTCTTGGCACGATTCGGAAAATCAAAAAGAAGAAAACGTACTGTCGAGCACCTGGCTGAAGTCATCCAAAGGGAGCAGGAAGATCTTCGAACTTTCCTAGATCGCTTCAACACGGAAGTACTCCGGGTTGAGCCCCATAGTATTAAGGAACGTCCACACTGTATAATACTTACAACTCCGAAGCATGGAGGAAGCTCTCGTCGGGGAAGTGAGGAGCGAAAAGCACTTGGATGACATCTGTGAGGAGGTGATGTACGGAGAAGAATACCGAAGGAATGTACCAGTTCGAGCAGGATCGAGGAAAGGAAAGGAACCGCAGAAACAAGAGCAATACCAGGGGAAGTTTGATCCGAAGAAAGATCACAGAGACAAAGGCATTTACAGGGAGAGGAGTCCACCCAGGAGATTCGCGGACTACACACGCCTCAATAAGCCGAGATCCGACATCTTGGCCACTATTGTTGAGAAGAAGTTGGACGTCCAATGGCCAAAGCCATCCCATAATCGGAGAAATAGAAACGCGAAGGGATATTGCAAATTTCACAAGAGCAGAGGCCATGAGACCGACTGTGTCCAGTTAAAAACTGAGGTCGAGCACCTGGTGAGAAAAGGCAAGTTGAAGGAGCACATATATGCGGACGAGCCCTCCAGGCACGATAGGACGGAGCGAAGAAGGGAGGATAACGTTGCTGACCCACCGCCTCGCCCACTATCTTTGCCACCTCCGCCAGTAAGCTATCCGCCGCGCAGGGGAGGACATCCATACGGATATGGCGATGAGGCGGAAATGGAGAACCTTCCGTACAGCGGAGTGATCAACACTATCGCGGGTGGACCCTCTGGAGGTGATAGCAGGAATGCAAGGGAGCGGACCGCCCAAAACCTCCGGAACAATGACAGGGCGTACGGTGCCCCCGCAATTCGAGGAACAAATGCAATATCTTTCGATGATAGCGAAATCCCCCCTCCTACGGCAGGAGGCGAGGAGATTGACGACCCGGACGTTCCTCTTGTGGTTTCATTGACCATCGCGACTTATCGAGTGAACAAAATTCTGGTGGATACCGGGAGTTCTTCGAATATCATCTCTAAGAAGACGCTAGATCAGATGGAGTTGGGAAGAATCCGCTACGACAGAGTTCACACCTCGATACTGGGGTTTGGAGGGGGAACTGTGCGACCACTAGGAAGTGTTACGTTACACGTTTCACTCGGAACCTTCCCGGCCAGGGTAACGCAATCGGTCCGATTTGTCGTGGTTGATCGGACCTTCGACTATAACGCCATCTTTGGACGCCCAGGACTCAATCAATTCCGGGCTATTTCATCCACCTTACACAACAGAATGAAATTTCCAACTCCCTTCGGAGTAGGAGAAGAGGTAGGAAATATCCGAGAAGCTTGGGAGTGTTACATTATGTCCACGAGAAGGGCATCTGCCCCCGTTTTGGCAATGACGATGACCTCCGATCCGAGAGTTGTTCTCCCGCCCAAACAGGAGAATCCGCAGATAGGGGTAGGAAGCCCGAAGGAGAAATTCCCCAGGACTGCACGGATCGAGCCTCACGAAACTCTCAAGGAAATCGAGATTGTTGTTGGAAGCCCGGATAAGAAGACAAGAATCGGAACAGAGATGAGCACAGAAGTGGAGATGAAACTTATTGCTTGTCTCCGAGACAACAGGGATGTATTTGCTTGGAGTAATCGATGATTTGAAGGAATAGATCCGAGAATCACCGTTCACCGTCGAACATGGATCCTCGATCGTATATCCGATGAAGAGGAAAGACTTTGGCCAAGGATGCAATTATATCTGCGGAAGTTGACCGACTCTTGAAAGCCGGGCACATTGAAGAAGTTAGATACTCGGACTGGGTCTGTAATGTGGTACTCGTCGAGAAGGCCCCAGGAAAGTGGAGGATGTGCAATGACTTCACAAGGCTCAACAAGTTTTGCCCAAAGGATCCTTATCCCCTACCTCGCATAGACCAGTTGGTAGATTCTCTTTGCGGATGCGCTCCTAAGCTTCATGGACGCATACCAGGGCTTCTATCAAATCCGGATGGCCAAGGAAGACATCAAGAAAACAGCCTTCTTCGCGGCAGGAGGAGTATACTGTTTCAAGGTGATGCCATTTGGATTGAAGAACGCGGGAGCTACATACCAGCGATTGGTGAATAAAATGTTCAAGGAGGAGTTGGGCAAGACTATGGAAGTCTACGTAGACGACATGCTTGTTAAAAGTAAGACCGAAGAAGAGCATATTGAGCATCTCAACAATTGCTTTTCCATTCTGCGGAAGTATGGGATGAAGTTGAATCCCGAAAAGTGTACGTTCGGGGTGAAGGGAGGAAAGTTTCTGGGATACATGGTCACAGAAAGAGGGATAAGTGCAAACCCCGAGAAGATCAAAGCAATCCTGGATCTGCCCCATCCGAAGAATATCAACGAGGTACAACAGCTTATTGGACGTTTGATGTCCTTAAGTCGTTTCATTTCCCGATCAGCGGAAAAGAATCTTCCGTTCTTCAAAATCCTCCGGAAGGAGAGAACTTTGTGTGGACCGCGGAATGTTCTGAGGCTTTCGAGAAACTAAAAGAGTACCTCCATTCCCCTCCACTGCTCTCCAAACCCGTCGAAGGAGAACCGCTCTACCTCTACCTAGCAATCACGGAAGAGGCAATGAGCTCCGTGTTAGTACGGACTCAAGCTAACGAGCATTTACCGATCTACTATCTTAGCAAAGCCCTTGCTGGGGCGGAGACAAGATACGTGAAGATCGAGAAACTCGCATACGCTTTGGTTTACATCGCCAGACGGTTAAAACCTTACTTTAAGTCTCACAAAATAGTGGTACTAACTGCGGAACCTTTGAAACAGGTCCTAGGAAAGCCCGAGCAATCAGGACGACTCTCTAAGTGGGCGATCGAGCTAAGCGAATAGGACATTTGCTACCAGGCTCCGTCAGCCAAAAAGGCTCAGGTCCTCGCCGACTTTTTAGCGGACTATCCAGAGAAGGATTCGGAGAAAGTCCCTGACAAGCATGTGTTCGAGTGCTTAATCACAAGCATATAATCCGAAATCCAATCCCGCCAATGTTCAACCCAGAAAACCTCGAGGAAGCCGAGTTCATCAATCGTCCCCTCCCTTTGTCAGAGGGGGAAACTCGGGTCAACCAAATGTTTCTACTTGGTGATGTTCCGAACCCCGCCGGACAACATCGAGCGAAAATCACCGGAGGGATGAACCAAGAGCAGAACCTCGGCAGCTCGCAGGAGATCTCCAAATCAAAAAACATCCTTCCGATATCTGGACATTGGAAGTCGATGGTTCTTCCACTGGAAGAGTGGAAGGAATTGGAATATACCTTAAGAGCCCAGATGGCGCGGAACTCGACTATGCGATTTCCTTGGATTTCAAAGTTACCAATAATGAGGCAGAGTATGAGGCACTTTTAGTGGGGCTGCGGCTAGCCAAGTCACTCCAAGCCCGGAAGGTCAAAGCTTACACGGACTCACAGCTCGTCGAGGCCTAATTTTCAGGAAGTTTTGCCACAAAAGGTCCTTCGATGATCAAGTATCTTGAGCTACTCAAGAATGAGGCCAGCCACTTCGAGGAATTCACCTTGGAAAAGTTTGACAGAGCTTGGAACGAAAGAGCTGATGCCTTGGCAAAATACGCATCTGCTACAGCGGCTTTGGACACAAGGAGAGTAATTCTACTCACCATTACTGACTCATCCGTCATGGGTCCCAGTTCGGCGGTCATGATACTTGACACAGGAAGAAACTGGATGACTGACATTTTTAACTATCTCAAGGACGGATCTTTGCTAGCCGATCCGAAAGAATCAAGGAGTGTGCAATGCCGAGCAAATAGATATTTTATAATGGGTGATGATCTGTACAAAAGATCTTTTTACGGGACCCACCTGAGATGCTTGAACCCACAAGAAGCACAGACCGTGCTGGAAGAGATACACAACGGAAGCGTGGAGTCATTCCGGGAGGACCTCCGTAAAAATTATACGACAAGGCTATTATTGGCCCACCATCGGTAAAGATTCCGCCGACCACGCTCGGAGATGTCAGGATTGCCAATATTACGCAAACATCCCACATCGTCCGACGAACCCTATGATTCCGTCAATCATAGCGTGTCCGTTCGATCAGTGGGGGTATCGACATTGTCGGACCATTTCCGAGGGGTACCCAGCAGAAAAAGTTTCTCATTGTGGCTGTGGAGTACTTTACCAAATGGGTAGAAGCCGAGGCTGTTGCAACCATTACAGAGAGTCGAGTGCGGACCTTTATCTGGAAGAATATCATCTGTCGCTTTGGCCTGCCCAGGATTCTCGTCTCGGACAATGGTGCCCAGTTCTCAGGATATAGGCTTAAGGAATGACTGGCGTCCTTCAAAATCGAGCAACGATTTACATCTGTTGGATACCCACAAGCCAATGGACATGCTGAGTCCACAAACAAAACAATAGTGTTGGGAAATTTCGTGTGAAATTTGTTGGGAAATTTCTTGAGAAATTTGTTAGGAATTTTGTTAGATATTTTGTAAAGAATATCTGTTTAGTTTTGATCAGCAACATAATGACTTATCTTAGTCCCAGAAAGGTGATTAGTACTCTTGGTTCACTTGAACATTGTTAAAGAGGAAACCCACTAAGTATGATAGTCTAGCTAATCTTGTATAGGATGTTAGGTCTCAAAATGTAATTTTTATTTTATGAAGAGAAGACCAAGAAGAAGACATCCAAGCAGAAAGCTCAACGACATTGAAGACTTGAAGAAAACTGCACAAGGTTACTGAATCTGTTGTTCAGATATCTTAGCCAGATATCTTAAAGACACGAATAGTTTCAAACAAACTGTGTCACAAGAGATATCTGAGAAATAAGAAACATATCTGAAAACAAGGAAAGTGTCCACAGATATCTATTCTCAGATACCTTGAGCTTTAACCACATTTCTGAAAAAGAAATATATATTGCAAACAAAGTTGTTTCAATAAATACAAGTGGTATCTGAAGATTGAAGATAAGGACGTGCAAAGAATCAGATAACACTAGTCTCTGATACAAAGCATAGTTCCGTTGACACTACAAGACAAAAGTATAGTACAATGCATTTAATGCACGGACAGAGATGTCTGAATAAAAGCAACGGCAGCTTCTGAGAAGAAGACAAAACCTGCTACAGTACTATACACAGATATCGATAGTTTGAATTTGAGCCTAACGGATACTATTCAAACGGCACTCAAATTCATCTATAAATATCAACACTTAGACTGCTTGAGAGTACACACAGAACCTTAGACACACCTTGAACTGCATACAAACGCTGAACGTCTTACTCTCTCAAAGCAACTTACTTACTCACAAAGCTTTCTGTTGCGACCAAAGCTTTTGATCTTGAGTAACACTGAAGTTCTAAGTGTCCTGATCCTAAACAAGCAAAGCTATCTGTGAAGGAGTTGAATCAAAAGATCAACTATCTGAGATTCATTCTCTTGAACATATATCATAAGACTTGGGTCAAGAAATCGAACAAGATACCATACTGTAAGTGTATTAAGTACCTTGATTCACGTAACTCTCGAATAACTGAATAAGTTATTAAAGAAGCTCATCCGACAACTCAAACCAAAACCAACACCATAATCAAGTGGAGTACAAGAAGTACTTAGTTTGAAAAATCAGGGAATAACTCCAAGGTTACCGGATATAGGAAGTACTTGATTTGGGAAACTAAGGAATAACTCCAAGGTTATTGAGTATAGGAAGTACTTAGCTTGGGAAGCTAGGGAATAACTCAAAGGTTTCTGAGTACAGGAAGTACTTGGCTGTGAAAGCCGGGGAACAACTCAGGGGGAACATTTGGTTGGGAACCAATTGTTAAGAATCTTAGAATAGGATTATTGTAAGGAGAACTCAATTATCTGTTCTAGTGAATTCTAGGTCTCTGACAGACCGAAGTGGATTAGTTGGAGGATTACGCCACCTCCAGATACCACTATACTTGCTGTGTTATTTACCTTTCTGTATTTACATTTCAAAGAACACACACACACACATTATTAACTGCTTACGCACTTATCTTTATTAAGTCTTCCGCACTCTGATTCTAAGTATCAGATATCTATTCAGATATCTGAGAAATAGTTGTCATCGACAAAAGTTTTAAAAGACTATTCACCCCCCCCCCCTAGTCTTTTACTTTGCCGTTATCTGGACCAACAAGTGGTATAAGAGCAGGAGGTTCACCAGCCTTCTGCACTGAACCTAGATCCCCAGATAGGTGAAGGAACTTTGTCCACTTTTGAGGACTATTTAATTTGTGTGTTAAGTGTGCAGGTATGTCTCTGAGTGATGCACCCGTTCTCAAACCAGAGAACTACGAGAAATGGAAAAATAACATGATGCTCCACCTTGAAGCCATAAGTGACGAGATGATCGAAGTAATAAAGAATGGCCCAATAGTCATTCAACAACTTAAGCAAGTCATGGAGGTTTCAAGTGGAAGAGACAGAGATCAAAGCGAAGGATCTTCACAAGCATGCGTCAACTAGTGGAAGATCTCTCGTCAAGTTATTTACGAACCAAAGCCCAGAACTCGGACATCGGAAGATGCCAAGAGGAATCAATGGATGGTCAAGCTCGTAACATTATCATCGATCGACACGATACACAAAGGTAAATCGTGGGTGCTAAACGCGAAGTTGCTCGCAACCGATTGAAGAAATCTGGCGAACCGAGAAACCAAGGAAAACAAGTTCGAAGTTCTAAAGTTGAAATTTCAAAATTTCAAACAAGGTCCCACCAAACTCGAAGAACTTGATTTCGTGTTTACCACTCTCATGAGTGATATGGCAAGACTTAGGGAAAGCAATAGATACTCTCGATCGAGAAGATTAAGACTATTGTCAAGTCTTAACCACAACTGGGAGCATACTAAATTCTTTTATTTTAACCAAGGTATGCCAAATATCACTCCAGTGGAACTTTTCTCTCATCTTGCTACGGTTGATTATGAGACAACTCAGAGAGCACAAACAACTGAAAAGTTGCAAAATGTTGCTCTAGTTACTCAAGGAACTTCTGAAAAAAAGAAAAGCAAGGAGGAGACTGAGGATGCTCTTGCTGCAAAGCAAATGAGCAAATTTGTCAGTCGAGAAATTGAGAGAAGAAAAGCCAAAGAGAAGCTGAAAAAGCATCTAGGCTCAAACTATCACCAGTACAAAAATATGCAAAGCTCACAAGCAAATTTCGTAAAGCATCATGTCTTGAGGAAGCAAAATTGAAACGATATCTGCTTTCTATTGTCGTAAACTGCCACTTCAAGAAGGATTGTCCTGCCCTCAACAAACTAAGGAAAGGCGACAAGAAAGATAGAAGAATCTTCAGAAGAAGCCCGAAAGCTTTGTTAACTGAAGAAAGAAAGAAAATCCAAATTCAACTGGATGCTCTAGATGTTGAGACAGATTCTGAAGATGACAATTCAGATGATTCAACCTTACCATCACCAGAATTATGTGGAGTTACTCATGATATAATCGACTTCGGCCTCAAGAAGAATGAAATGTGTGGAGTTGCTGAAATTGACGGACCAGACATCTCCAACATAGAAAACTGTCTTATGGCTGATGAGGTAACACATACTTCTTGCTATACTTATGAAAGTGATGAAGAGGAAATAAAAATCTAGAAAATCTTAGGAAAGAACTTGACATCTATGAAAGAGAATTTCTAATGATCCGAGCTAGAGCCGGAAACCTTGAAGAAGAAAAGAATTCTCTTGAAAAGGAAAATTCTCAATTAGTTAAAGAATCTGAGAGAAAGGATGTTGAAAATGCATTTCTCAAAGCTCAGATATCTGAGACTGAAAAGTCACATGAAAAAGCAATGGCTGAGTTACGAAAGAATTATGAAAATCTTCTTTCTGAAAACAAGGAACTCAAGAAGAAAGAACTATCTTTTCAATCTTATGCCAAAGCTAGTGACACTCTTACTGAAGTACAATATTACTTAAGAGATCCTTCAGAAAAGAAAGGACTTGGGCTGAATACACAGACAGATTGTTCTACCACTCTGAATAAGAGTGAGGAAAGAAGAACATTTGTAAGTACTCAGCAAGACGGTTCCCATGCAATCTATAGTATCGGTGAGAAGACAAAGATTGTTGACAAAGGAAAGGCAGTTGCGACTAAACCTTTGTGGGAAAAACAAGTCAAAAACAAAACTGTTGGGTACGTCTCTGAAAAGAAACGCAACACTGAAAAGTGTAAACACCCACAGTGCTATGTCTCTCAAAAAGGTAGAATTGCAGGAGCTGGCAAATTCTCCCATGTCACTTTTTCTGGAAAGAAATTGGATCAACCAGAGACTAGCAAAGCCGAGAAAAGATCTCAGATAGCTTCAAGTGCTCGAAACGGTATTGGCTACAAAGGCATCGGAAAACAACTTGCTCATGAGTACAAGCAGGAGCAAGAACGATGGCAGAAAGCTAGAATTGCTCAAAGCAATTATCAGAAGTGGAAGTTAAATCAAGCCACTGAAAATCTGAATGCCAGAGCTAGATGAAATCTGGCAAGAAAGGCTAAGTTTGCTGAAAAGCAAACTCAGAAACCTGACAGGTATCTGAAAGCTTCTTATGGAGCACCTAGGAACACACCAAGGAAGAAAATAATTCTTACTAATGACAACATTCATTCAAAAAGAATTCCTCCTTACATTCCTGTCAGACAAAAGCATATTTCAAAGAAATTCATTCAAAAATGGATTCCTACTGGAAGAACTTTTAATTCTGACGGTTCCATCAAAGATATGAGAACCTAATCTCCTGTTTCCTGTTGTGTGCAGAATGCCTCCTGGACCAAAGCACAATGGCTATTTGATAGTGGATGCGGAAAGCACATGACAGGAGACAAAGCAAATATGGTTGATTACAAAGCTTGCAACACAGGACCAGATATCAGATTTGCTGGAGGAGAATTAAATCCCTCTCTGGGATTTGGCAACGTCAAATTGGGGACTTTAACAATCACTGACGTATTACATGTTAAGGATTTGAAATATAATCTATTTAGCATGAGCCAGTTTGCAGACAATGGTTTTACTATAAAATTCAAAGCTAAATACTGCAAACTAATTGACAATGAGTCAAAGCAGACAGTCTTAGTTGGTCGGCGGAAAGGCAGTCTTTATGTTGCCGATTGGGCATCTGCCACAACTGAAGAATGTCTCATGGTGAGTCAATCTGGTCACATGTAAGAGCACTTTGGTTATGGCACAAAAGAATGAGTCACTTGAACTTCAAAACTCGAATAGACTTGCCAAGAAAGAGTTAGTGGTTGGCCTTCGAACATCTTCGAAAGGATGGTATTTGTTACGCACGATGGGGAAACAATCTAAAATCTCTTTCAAGTCCAAAATCGACACTCTAGTGTTAGACCAACGCAACTTTTACACATGGATCTTTTGAATCATCTGTAACTAGTTATGTAGGAAAGAAGTATGAATGCAGTTGGTAGATGACTTCTCAAGATTCACTTGGGTTGTCTTTCCAAACACAACTGATGCGTGGTGGAGATACCAAACTTGCTGAAAAAGCTTGAAGTCATGAGAAATGACAAGGTATCTGCAATCAGAACAGACCATGGTACTGAGTTTGTCAACCAGTACATAAAGGAGTTGTGTACCTGCAAAGGTATACAACACCAACTTTCCTCTGTAAGAACACCTCAACAAAATGGTGTTGCAGAAAGGAAAAACAGAACCCTTAAAGAAGCTGCAAGGACAATGCTAATGACATCGAAATAAGTGAAATTTATTGGGTTGAAGGTAAAACACACTGCTACACTCGTAATGACGTTTGATAAACAAACACCATGACAAGACCCCCTATGAAATCTTGGTTGGTAGACCCCCTAATATCAAACATCTGAGAGTATTTGGTTGTAGATGTTTTGTTCTAAACAATGGGAAAGATTATCTGAGAACATTTCAACCAAAGGCAGATAAAGGTGTTTTTCTTGGCTATTCCACAAACAGCAAAGCCTACAGAGTTTACAACAAAAGAACAAAGAAAATTGAAGAATCAGTTCATGTTGTATTCTATGAAGGAAGTAAGAAAACACCTCCTATTGATGAACTCTCGAAAGGTTCAAAGAATTACCGAGGATTCTAAAGAAGAATCCTCAGAAAGGAGAAACATCACTATGGAAAGTGAGGATGACTCTGACGTAGAAAAGCTTGAAAATCCTAGTAACAACAAGATGACTCACAGACATGATGAGGAATTTCCTATGAGTTTTCCAGAAATGGAACAGGTTACTGAGAACCTTCATCATGAAGAGGTATCTGAAAATAAGAATCTTTGAAATGCATGTTTGATATCTCTAACACTGAAAAAGTGTCAGATATCCATGACATTTCCCATATGTCAGATATCTCAGATACTGAAAAAGTATCAAATCAAAATCTTAGTGATTCACATTCAGATCACCTGGATATTAATCCTACTAGCACTAAACCTATGATGAAATGGATCAAAGATCATCCTACAAAGGATATAATTGGACCAATTAATCAGGGTGTTAGGACTAGGAGAGCAATAGCTGAAAATGCTAACTCTCTCTTTGGATGTTTCATCTCGAATATTGAACCTAAAAATATAGAAGAAGCATTAGGAGACCAAGACTGGATCTCTGCAATGCAAGAAGAGTTGGATCAATTTGAGAGAAACAAAGTCTGGAAACTAGTTCCATTTATTGAAGGAATATCCGTGATTGGAACTAAATGGGTTTTCAGAAACAAGATGAATGAATCTGGTGAAATAACCAGAAACAAAGCAAGATTGGTTGCCAAGGGATTTATTCAGACTGAAGGCTTAGATTTTGACGAGTCATATGCACCAGTTTGGATTGGATGCAATAAGACTCTTTCTAGCCTTTGACTCATAAAAATTTCAAAGTTTATCAGATGGATGTCAAAAGTGCATTCTTAAACGGTGAACTTGCAGAAGAAGTTTATGTTGAGCAACCACCTGGCTTTGAAGTTTCCTCAGAAAGTAGAATGGTCTATAAACTACAGAAAGCTCTGTATGGACTGAAACAGGCTCCAAGAGCATGGTATGACACTTTGGCCAAGTACCTTCTGGAAAGTGGTTTCAAGAAAGGTAAAGTTGATAAAACTTTATTTACCTTAAATCATGATGGGAAACTACTCTTAGTTCAAGTATATGTTGATGACATCATATTTGGATCCAAGGACAAGCAACTTTGTAATGACTTTGCAAATCTCATGAAAAGCAAGTTTGAGATGAGCATGATGGGAGAAATGAATTATTTCCTAGGATTGCAAGTCAAGCAACTCAATGATGGAATATTCATTAGTCAAACAAAGTATGCAAAAGATATGCTCACAAAATTCAATCTTAAGCCTTCTGAAAAGAATGCTAAGATACCTATGAGCATTGGAACCAAAATGACCTATCTTGAATCGCATAAGAGTGTTGAAGAACATAAGTATAGGAAATTGATAGGTTCACTACTTTACCTCACGCAAGTAGACACGATATTCAATATGCCGTTGGAGTATGTGCTAGATTTCAGACAAATCCAATGCAAACACACTACAACATTGCTATGAAAATATTAAGGTATGTAAAGGGTACAGTAGATGTAGGATTGTGGTATCCTAAAGAAAGTGGATTGAGTTTAGCTGGGTACTCAGACGCTGATTATGCTGGATCACTGCTTGATAGGAAAAGCACCTCAGGAACTTGCCAGTTTCTGGGTACTAGACTTATCTCATGGTTTAGCAAGAAGCAAAACTCAATTGCAACTTCTACCACAGAGGCTGAATATATTGCTGCTGGTTGTTGTGCAACACAAATTCTATGGATACAACAACAACTTAAAGACTATGGACTCGATGAGAAGAAGACTCCCATTTTCTGTGATAACACAAGTGCTATTGCGATTACACAGAATCCTAAATTTCATGCCAGAACAAAGCACATTGATGTTAGACATCACTTCATCAGAGACCATGTTGAAAAGGGCAATATAGAGATACTCAAGATTGGCACTGAAGACCAACTTGCAGATATCTTCACTAAGCCACTACAAGAAAGTAGATTCTTAGCCTTAAGACATAGTCTTGGACTAATGGAACTACCAATGAACTGAAAGAGTTCAGGTATCTGGAATGGGCATCCAGAGAAGAGGTATCTGGAACGGGTATCCAGAAAAGAGAAAAGAGAAATCTGGAACCGGTATCCAAAAGTCAAAAAGGCTAAAGAGCAAAAAGATAGCTTAAGATCTCTGAGACGGGAACTTAGATATCTGAATCACTCTATAAACGGGGAACAAAAAGAGAATAGTATAACTATCTGCAGTCAACTACTCTCTTGAAACTAGCATTATTTCTATCTTGATGAAAAACTTGGAAAAATCCTAAGTATAAGACAGATTCAGATGCGAACAGTGTCCTTGGTCATACAGAATTGTGATTCAGATAGCAAGTCGCCAAAATTCATTAAATGGGCACAATTACACTTGTTGATTGTGATCATTGCTGAAGAAGCAATGGTGATCCTCGATGAAATTAAGCGATTGATGCATGCGGTGAAATTAATTCACGATAAATAGTGGATCGTTGAAATTGACATGGCCCACTAAGCATTTAATGCCGAACTAGCTTTTGCTCACGCCTGTTTGCAAATCACAGATACGTACACACAAAATCAATTTGTATGTATTTGTCTGTTGGGATCCAACTGCTATATATATAGGATTTTGGCAAATGAAATCACTTTTGCCTAATCCGAAATTTCATCTTGCACAAAAATAGCAAATCCTTCTCTTGATTCTCTGCAAACCCTCTACAATCTCTGCAAATCAAGATTAAGTTTTTCTGAAAAGAATCACTGAATCAAATCTCTTTCAAACACCAATTTCAAATCCCTACACTATATAAAGAGATGGCCTCCAAGAACACCTCAACACAGAAATCCCAATACTCCACTGGTACTGCTGAAAAGCAAGCACCAGAGTTGATTATTGTAAACAATCGACTGGTAGGAGTTTTTAATCCTGACCATTGGACTTCAAGTCACAGAATGATTTGGAGTGGTACCATGCTTGAGGAATACCTCTCTGCTGCAATAGAGAACTAAACTGATAGAAAATTGATTCTTGACATGCTTGAAAAGGCACAAATCAAGGGTTTTCTATCTGCTCGCCCAAGTGGAATTTCATCACTCGATGTGTTGGAATTTTACAACAACTCCAGGATTATTTCCTGTGTATCTGAAGGCACTGAAATAGTGTCTATCAAAACCTCAGTCCAAGGAAAGGAAATCCTTCTGGACTTAACAACCTTCTGTAAGTTGTTTGAGGTTCAAAATCTTGGAAAGGATTTTGAAATAAACACCAAGGATGATGAACTCCTTGAAGGTGTTAAAGAACTTTACAGTGACGTGTGCGATCTTGAAAAATCAGATACACCCACTGAGTTCAAGCTTGCTGACATCCGAACCAGACATCTGTTGGTTCACTGGGATGTACTGGCTTGCATTCTTCACAGATGCTTTGATGGTCTACAAGGAGGTGCTGACCAGATAAGCCAAGAACGATGGATCATGATGTTCTTGTTGAATCAACAAGACAAAAGGCTGGAAAACCCTTTTAACTGGGGAAAGTACGCCTTCATGAAATTCGTGAAGAAGATTCAAGGCTTCGAGCCTAAGATTGTCAAAGGACTAGCTGAGCCAAAGGCCACAGTAGGTTATGGTCTGAAGATATGCTACTTGCTGGAAAAGCTTGGCATTGAGCTCAGAGAGACGACTGAAATAGCCAACAGTAACTTACTCTACAAATATGAGTATACAAATCTGATGAAAAAGGTTACTGGGTCTCAGAAAGGTCCTAAGAAGCGAAAGTCTGAAAAGATATCTGAAGAAAAGGTTGCGACCAAGAAGCCCAGAACTTCAAGAAAGAAGTCTGCTGGCAAATCAGATGACACACCCAAAGAGGTTGTCAATTCTCAGATATCTGCAGGCATTGCCGATGAACTGATAATGGCAGATGAACTCATCAATGCTGCAAAAGAGTTATCAACTACTGAACAAGTAGACTCAGCAAGAGAAAGTGCTTTCAGAAATGTTGCGACTAATGCAGAAAGCCTTGCTGATGAACTCATAAATGCTGCCAAGAGTGGTGAAAAGCACCAAGCCCCATCCGAAACCGCAGGAATAATGGACCAATCAGTTCCCAATGCTGATGAGAGCTCTGACGATGAAGATGATGAACTAGTCATCTCTCAAGTCCTAGAAAGAACAAAGAGGGCTAAGGTTACTGAAAAAGTAACTGGTGATAAGGTATCTGAAGAAGAACCTGCACCACAGGTTGCTGAGACTATAGCAAAGGTTGTTGGTGCAAACACATCATCAGGGAATGCTTCTCTTGAACAACTTCACAAAGCCCTGATGAGTGGTATTTTAGTGCTGGCAGATGCTGATGGAAACGCCACATCTAAAAATCTGGATGAACATTCTACTGATCAATCTTCTGCTTCCAGACAACCACAACAACCACAAACACAACAACCACAACAGCCACAAGTGGTTGATGAAATGGTAAATGAACTCCATTTCGAATTACCAGCAATAAAGTATGCTGAAGAAAATCCTGTAATTGAGCAGGTTCCCCAACTCAATGAGAGGGATCAAACTGAGACATCTACTCAGAATGATCAACCAGGGGAGGCAACTGAGTTGCATACTCAGGAAAGGTGTGAAGTACCAGAAACTTCAAACAAAGAAACTGCACTGGGACAAGACGACCAATGTATAGAAAGGTCACAAGTTCCAGAGACCAATCGACTGAAAGCCTTTCGTAAATGGTGGTTTAACTCTTACCTTGTGAAAAATTTTATACTTATAAATCTTGTTACCTCATAAGAATTTCTTTGTTACAGGCTAAGTTAGAAACGCAGAAACAAGAGGAAGCTGAGAAGCTTGCCTCAACTACTGAAAAAGAGGTCCCTTCAACCTCAACTCTTGAGAAATCTGAGCCTGTGCCACAGGTAAATGATTCTTAAAGAGAACTAATTTTTCAGTAAAAATGTTTATGTGCTCATTCATGTTAAATGTTTCTAACAGGCTCCAACTGAGATGGAAGAAGATAAGGCAGAAATGCCAGAGACAAATCCAGAGACCAACAAGTTTTCTGAAGAATACATCACTGAGCCTTCAAACATGAAGGTATATGACAATCAAGTGACAAGTATTCTTCAACTTGGGTTATCCTTTATCTCTTCTAATATTCAATACTTTCTACTTACAGGCTATTTCAGAAGTAGAAATGCAAGGGGATAAAGTTGCGACTTCCCCTGCATCAATGGAAATTGATGAAGCCCCCAAGGCAGCATCACTCGAAAGAACACCAGAAACTGCACAAGTTTCTGAGAAAAATGAATCTGAGCTTCCTTTTGAGGAAGATCAAGAAAGAAAGGTTGCTGAGAACCAGACTTCAAAGTCTCCACCTCACAACAAGATATCTGAGACACCAATTGTCTCAGTAGAACAAGTCTCTGAGCCTGAAGTACTTACTCAGGTAACACAGAAACTAAAACTACACTTCTACTCAGATATCTACAAAAGTTTTGAAGCTCACTCAAAACTCTTTCTTTCAGGCTCAAACAGATGCAAAGCAGGTTCCCATTGAAGAGACAAGGGACCTACTTCACTTCTTCAAAGCTCACACCCTGCCAAAGCATATTCAATGCTTCAAGAAATGGCAGAAGTTAAGGTGCTCTGATCTCTCTGAAATATTGAGAATCACTGATCAACCAAACAGACGAGCACGAGCTCTTGACCTGGAAACATATGTCCAAGCAATGTTCCCTACAGAACAATATACAGTTGCGACTTTAATACATAAGGACTTTTCCAGAGAAGTGGCGCATAGTTTGATACATGCCTTTGAACAGGCAGATGGTCAGACAAGATTACAGATGGAATTCAAGCGATCACCCTTGAGACTGCGGTTTATACCTTACGAACAAGAAGAAGTTAATGGGCGTAAGATCATTATCCGGAAGTGATCAATCTTGTATCGAAGATGATGAGGAGGAAGAAATGAATGAAAATTACTTTGATGAACCTCCCAGACCATCACCAAAAGGATGATAATGACAAAAGGATGATGATGATGCCCTGCACTGGGACGGAGGAATTTCACGGAGAAACAATGCCTCATTTCTGAAAAGCAAGCGAGAAGACTTCACGAAATCTCCGTCTTCATCACCTCGAAATCTACTCATCCATCTTCTAACCAACACGATTACTCTTGAACAAGTAGTTGAGCTCGAAGAAACAAATCAGAAAATACTAAACACTCAAACCAGATCTGCTCAACTCAGACAACTGTTGGAAGAAGAACAACAGCTCCATCTTCAACTGGAAGATCAAATAGCTAAATCCAGAGATAAGATTGATCAACTACAAGATCTATACTTAGAAGAAATGATTGCTTACTCTGAAGTTAAAGAGCTACGGGATGTTGTGCAAGAGATCACCAAAGAACTCGATACTGAAGAAGTATCTGAAGTCAAGCATGATGCTAAGGCTGCATCATCTTCAAAAGAAGTACCATCCTCCTCCCAGAAAGGAAAGAATCCAATCTCTGAGATGGTTGCTGGCCTCGATACGATCGATGAAAATGTCCAAGAGGATGAAGATCACTGGGCTGATCACTCAGATGATGAAGAAGACAAGACTTTGGCAGAGCACCGCAATGAACATTTAGCGGTTTCTCACTTGAAAAGGAAGCTGATTGCTCCTACAATATTCAGCAAACTGCCAAACGTCCACTCCCATGAATACATGAACAGATGTCAAGTACTGACACAACTTAAAAAGGAGATGTCTTCACAGAACAAGGAAGTAATTGCCTCCGTCCCCTCTGAAATGAGAAAGTTCACTGAGCTCATCACTCAGAGAACAACTAGCATAGTCATTGAGACTGAGTCAGCCAACAATGACTAAGGGGGAAAGAAAGTACAAATCTGGACCTCAAAGTCAGGGGGAATGGGAAGAAGGAGATGAAAACAAGAAGAAATCTGGAGCTGGTGCGGCTCAGAAAGGAAGAAGAAAAACTTCCCAGCCACCACTCAGAATCAATGAACCCTCCTCAAGCCAAGCTGCTTTGCAAACAGTAGCTACTTCCCAGAAACCTACTGAAGGAACCAAAATGGTAACAAGGGCCATGGCACAGAAACCTCCAAGGAGTACCAAGGCTCCAAGGAGAAGACAAGTTAGAGGGATTGATGAATCTTCTTCTGAAGAAGAAGAAGGTCAAATCAAGTCCCAGGGCAATGAAGAAGGCTGTAAACTCTCACAAGATCTAGTCTTGATGATGATGAGGAAACTAATGAAGATGAAGCTCCTCTTCACAGAAAAAGGAAAATTGAAAGACTAACTGAGCCCATAGCTGCAAAGCCACTAGCAGCTAAAACACCCTCTGGAAATACCAAGTCTATCCAGGGTGGTGGTTCTTCAAGCAACAACCCCAAAGAGAATTCAAGACAGAGAAGGAATCGAGAGTGAGTAAAGACAAAGTCAACTTCCACTCAGGCCAGAAGAAGCCAAAATAGAGTATGTGAAGTATGACAATGATTCCTCTGTCTACAGGTGCATCAATCAAAAGAATGGATATTGGATTCTGGAACTTAAGCATCTACTGGTAAATTCAAGATTTCCAGAACCAATCCATAAACAACTTATGGCATGGAGAAAAGATAAGCCAACCTTGATCAACACCAATCACATTAAAGCATGGTTGGATTTTGAAGTTGTCAAGAGAAGCCATGAAGAAGGACCTCCGATGAATGTCCATATGGAAAGCCGGATGATGTGCACAGAATATCACAGAGCAGCACAAGAGCAAGACTCGCTGTGGAACCCTATGAGTCGTTCTATCTGACAAAAGATCAATACAAGGGTGACATCAGATATCTGAAGATTATCTACGAATACTTCAAGCTTTCAGATATCAGAATAGAGCATGCCTGGAAGTGGGAAAAGTACCTATGGGTCAAGCATTTTGTCAAGAAAAATCCTACCAAAACCTACAAAGAGGTCTGTGGATTCGCCAGAGACACAGAGATGCTCGTCAGAACTCTTCTCTATGATTATTCTGATGACATCAAAAGGTTTGGAGATAGGAAATTTGCAGACTGATCCATAGAGATACTGTTGAAGACTTGAAGATTGAAGACTTGAAGACTAGTCTATTAGGATGTTTACTTGGAGCTTGGTTACTTCTGTTGTCCTAATTTACTATGTAGTTTTTGTATTTTTGCTGACTGAGCTTAATTGTATCATGTATTGAAGTTATCTGTAATCTTTATTTGTAACTTATCTGAAGAACTTACTCTCAGATAGTATTCTATAAAAGATAACTTGTCAGCAAAGATCACACCTTGTGATTTGGTTGATGTTTACTTTCTGCACTTAATTATATGATTTGAAAGATCATAAGAAATGATTAAGTGGTGGATTGTTTCCTCATCCAGATTTGTAATAGGGAAGATAGTCATCGTTGACTGATCAAAAAGGGGGAAATTTGTTGGGAAATTTGTTGTGAAATTTGTTCGGAAATTTGTTGGGAAATTTCTTGAGAAATTTGTTAGGAATTTTGTTAGATATTTTGTAAAGAATATCTGTTTAGTTTTGATCAGCAACATAATGACTTATCTTAGTCTTAGGAAGGTGATTAGTACTCTTGGTTCACTTGAACATTGTAAAAGAGGAAACCCACTAAGTATGATAGTCTAGCTAATCTTGTATAGGATGTTAGGTCTCAAAATGTAATTTTTATTTTATGAAGAGAAGACCAAGAAGAAGACATCCAAGCAGAAAGCTCAACGACATTGAAGACTTGAAGAAAACTGCACAAGGTTACTGAATCTGTTGTTCAGATATCTTAAAGACACGAATAGTTTCAAACAAACTGTGTCACAAGAGATATCTGAGAAATAAGAGACATATCTGAAAACAAGGAAAGTGTCCACAGATATCTATTGTCAGATACCTTGAGCTTTAACCACATTTCTGAAAAAGAAATATATATTGCAAACAAAGTTGTTTCAATAAATACAAGTGGTATCTGAAGATTGAAGATAAGGACGTGCAAAGAATCAGATAACACTAGTCTCGACATACAAAGCATAGTTCGTTGACACTACAAGACAAAAGTATAGTACAATGCATTTAATGCACGGACGGAGATGTGCGAATAAAAGCGGCGACTTACGAGAAGACAAAACACGCTACTGATTACTATACACAGATATCGATAGTTTGAATTTGAGCCTAACGGATACTATTCAAACGGCACTCAAATTCATCTATAAATATCAACACTTAGACTGCTTGAGAGTACACACAGAACCTTAGACACACCTTGAACTGCATACAAACGCTGAACGTCTTACTCTCTCAAAGCAACTTACTTACTCACAAAGCTTTCTGTTGCGACCAAAGCTTTTGATCTTGAGTAACACTGAAGTTCTAAGTGTCCTGATCCTAAACAAGCAAAGCTATCTGTGAAGGAGTTGAATCAAAAGATCAACTATCTGAGATTCATTCTCTTGAACAGATATCATAAGACTTGGGTCAGTAAAATCGAACAAGATACCATACGCTGTAAAGTGTATTAAGTACCTTGATTCACAGAGCTCTCTGAATAACTGAATAAGTTATTAAAGAAGCTCATCTGACAACTCAAACCAAAAACCAACACCATAACTGGCGTGGAGTACAGGAAGTACTTAGTTTGAAAAATCAGGGAATAACTCCAAGGTTACCGGAGTATAGGAAGTACTTGATTTGGGAAACTAAGGAATAATTCCAAGGTTATTGAGTATAGGAAGTACTTAGCTTGGGAAGCTAGGGAATAACTCAAAGGTTTCTGAGTACAGGAAGTACTTGGCTGTGAAAGCCGGGGAACAACTCAGGGGGAACATTTTGTTGGGAACCAATTGTTAAGAATCTTAGAATAGGATTATTGTAAGGAGAACTCAATTATCTATTCTAGTGAATTCTAGGTCTCTGACAGACCGAAGTGGATTAGTTGGAGGATTACGCCACCTCCAGATACCACTATACTTGCTGTGTTATTTACCTTTCTGTATTTACATTTCAGCAACACACACACACACATATTAACTGTTTCTGCACTTATCTTTCTGCACTTGCTGTGTTATTTACCTTTCTGTATTTACATTTCAGCAACACACACACACACATATTAACTGTTTCTGCACTTATCTTTATTAAGTCTTCCGCACTCTGATTCTAAGTATCAGATATCTATTCAGATATCTGAGAAATAGTTGTTATCGACAAAAGTTTTAAAAGACTATTCACCCCCCCCCCCTCTAGTCTTTTACTTTGCCGTTATCTGGACCAACAAATAGTCAAGATCCTCGAGAAGCGGTTAAGAACTTCGCAAGAAAGCTGGGCGGACGACCTGGAAGGCGTGCTATGGGCGCATAGCACCACTGCACGGACTGCGACCAAAGAAACTCCTTTCTCCTTGGTGTATGGTTCAGAGGCAGTCATACCATCCGAGATTGCTGTAGAGACTTTGAGAATCCAAGAATTCGAAGACAAGGCAAACCAAGAAGCTCGGATATTCGAGCTGGACATGCTTGAACAGAAAAGGTCTGATGCACTGGCGAATATCCTTCGGTATCAGGCAACCGCTGCCCGAGCCTACAACAGGAACGTTCATGCGGCGAACTTGCAAGTCGGGGACCTAGTGCTCCGACGAGCCGACATTTTGAGCAATATTGGGAAACTCAAACCCAAGTGGGAAGGTCCCTACAAGATTGTTGGGGCAAAAGTAAATGGGAGTTATGAATTAGAAGATGAGAACGGACATCCCCTCAAGCGTCCGTGGAATGCTAGAAACCTTCAGAAGTTCTATGCATAAAGATAATTGCGCGGAGCTCCATCGTGTCGATTGATCATCTCAATTTCAACTATTTATTACACGGAACTCCGTCAGTTCTGTTTCTTTTTTGATCCTTTTGTCATTGGCCATAGAGCCCGCAAGTTGTAATTGAATTTCCGGCAAATCAATACAACCTCTATCTTTCGATTTGTGATTTTTCAATTTACGCATCTGATATTTAGTGTTCGACTAATGATAAGGAAAGCAAGAGATTTCATTCATACAAAGACGAATTATACATAATCTTATCTGTACAGTTTACAATCCCGGATCGATTATCCGAACTTACGGACGCAACACGAAAAATGCAGAAAAACGTCTCTGGAGATATGCCATCTCCCAGTGAAGATCGTTCCCCCGCCGAGAAAAACTTCTTTCGTGTCGAGCGGCCAGTTTGATTTCCACGGAGGTCAGGAACTCGATCTACCTGCACACGAGAAAATGGTTAAACGTGCTGGAATCCTTCGGGATACCGCCAAAACGTGGCGATGCAAATCCTGTGTCCGGGGAAAACAAGGTGCAGACAAGGAGAGATTTCCGCCTCACCGGCTTTAATGACTCAAACTCTCTTGAAATTAGGAGACCGTTTCCAATATAAGAGAGATTTGAGCCATTAAAGTGGGGTTGGCAGAAAGCAAAGGAGACGGACGGACATACATTTAAAACCGAGATCTATGCCTTTCGGTGTCTGATCTTCAACAATTTTCCCCTCTAGACCCATGCCACTCTCAAACTCAGGATGGACGCCGACTTGAGAGTGGACGGGAGTCAAGAGGGGGAAACTATTCAAGAGATCGTCCTCTTGCTATTGAGTAGATTTGGAAAGTGGAAGTTGGATCTGCACGACTAGGGCTAAGAGGGATCCGCAGTATTTATGGAAGTGACGAACCAATAGGCGTCCGAACGCCGTAACCGGCGTCGACAATGGGCTAAACTATTCATTTGGGCGAACAAAGATTGGGCAAGACGGTTTATCCAATCAAGCCTAAACAAGCCCAACAACTACGTTCGAGTTTCTTAGCCATTTTACAAAAATATATCGTCAATATCATCCGGCCAGTGCATAAGAAAAAGATGGAAATCCCATCCGAGGAAAAATAGTTCGAATTTTATAAACAAAATTATCCGAACATTTACATAACAGAAGTACAATCTGGAAGGATCCAAGAATAAGTACATGCATCCACGGGGCATACCCCACCTTGTTCCTTCACCAGATTCCGGAAGTCGAGCCTTGGGACTCCGAGCCTCCACCTCGGCCCTGACGAGCTTGCTGTTGCGCACGGATCCTCATACGGATCAACCTCAGCGTCCGCTCTCTCTCCTCCTCAGCCAATATCCTAGCTATTCCTGGACATTGAGGGGGATCGCTTTCAAAATCCAGGACAATCGGGTCTTCTGCGGTGCCTCTACTCGGGTAAATGGGCGGATGCATGTTCCCGCAGGCGCAGTTAACCCAGTCACTATACTCTTCATCGCCCGATTATGACATTCTAAAGCACACTGACTCCCGCGGGATAATAAAGTGGATAAAACACAAGAAAGAGTGAGGGAAAGTACAACAGTGAAAAAGGGAGAATTACCACACCCTTATTTATAGTGGCAACGAGTCTTTCAGATCTCGCCATCTGTCGATCATCCGACGACTAAGAAGATGAAAAGACGTAGTCATAATGGCTATTTCACTGTTTCACCTTCCTCCTTCTAGAAGGATTAGACATCCCAAAGGGCGAATGGCCCGAGTATCGAAAAGATGATGGTCTGATTTCTACATCAGATGCCGTCTACAGCGGTCCGTGCTCTTAAGAGATGGACAATTTATAAAAACTCAGCGTATGAGCAACAGATAAAAAGGGAACGAAGAAGAGAGCAAGTAATAGTTTGGAAGCATAGGAGGTTCAACTCCTCGGATAAAATACGAAACATTGTTATAGTATGTAAGGACATTCCGAGTTATCAAAAGATGCAAATACAACAGAAAAAGTCAGCAAATACAGAATTTCAACGGGGCATACCCCGGACTTCTCACTGAGGCCCAGCTTGGCTCGGACCAGCTTCACCAGTTTGAGGCGGATCGACTGGGGGCATATTGGAGGTAGCTTGTGCAGCAATGGACTCAACAACATTGAACAAGTTGAAATCCGCGGGATAGCCAACAACCCGGCAAGGCAGGGCGAACCACTTCTTCAGGAAAGCACGGTAATTGTCGAAGGGTACAAAGCATACCTTCCGGAGAGCATCCGGGACCCATCTTGGGAGGAAGGGCCCGCCATTTCGGATCTCGATCTCACCTTCCTCAGTGACGAGTTCTGCAAACTCGCACGCGGCCAACTGTTCATCCGAGACACTGTCAACGGGGACTTCCACGCCATTAGCGTCTGCAGAAGGGATTAACCCTTCCGTCTTCCAGTTAAAGTCCGGGGGAAGCAGTCCCTTGGACTGCAGTTGTCCGATAGCAGACACGAACCCACCCAGGCGGGAAGCATCGGATTTGTCCGCCGTCAAGAACTTGAAGGAGTCGGACTCCATGAAGTCATGACCAGCTTGAAGACGGACATACTGGAGGCCTCCGAGCAGTATATCCTTGGAATCCAGAAAAGCCTTCATCGACTTGTCGACAAAATTCTCCTGCCAATCGAGGTCCGCCTTGATTTCTTCCCAGCTGGCCTTCAGCTTATGGAACTTCACTTCTTGTTCCTTCAGCCGCATCTCCAATTGTTTCGCCTTCTCAGCCTCATCCGCGGAAGTGGCCACAGCCTTGTGGAGATCCTCCTCAATGGTAGCGTTCATGACCTTTCATTGCATGTTCAATTTAAACAAATGAGTCATGAGAAGTCCGTAAGAATATAAGTTGCACTTTTATCATACTAAGAACAAACCAATGAGAGCATCCAAAGATTACTTACCCGTTGGTATAGCCCATCCAGCCCTCCGACCCGCTCAACCTCAGGGAGTCCGCAAGCCAGCTCGTACTCCTTGTCAAGAGCAGCTTGGTCAACAGGGAGAACAGCGGACAATTGCTGTCTCTTTGCTACGGGAGGAGCCTCCGAAGTTGCTCCTCTCTTGCGTCCCGAGGTAATGGCGTCCCGCATCAACACCTCCCGTTGTGGTGCAGCAGCAGCGGAGGCCTGGGACTTCGAAGCAGTGGCGCTCCGAGTGAGGGGGCTTTACCCTTGTCGGGCACCGCCAAGGCCTGAGAATCCTCTCCGGCCTTGTTCCGCCTTTCTTCCTCCGCAGCAAAAACCGCGGCATTCTTCGGATCGGGCATGGGAAGACCCGCAGAAGTGTTAATGATCTTGGTCCTTTGACCAGCGGCTACCTCCAAGGCTTGCTGCTCTCTCTGCAACTTCTTCTTCTCGCGGAGTGTCGACATGATATAGTCGAACCAATAAGCTACACAATAAACCAGAGGCGTTAGATACAGTTGGAATAAAGAAGAATTATCAAAATTGCGGAAATACATAATCAAAATAGAGTATATTGAAAAAGAAAAGATGCCAAGTCTCAAGTCAACGAATCCTTACTGAAGTCTGTCTTCCCTCCTACATCTACTTCACCTGTTAGTCCGCAAAGGTACGGAAGTGGCTGACAGATTAATCCGTGAAACGGATAAGTAGGTGGGTCATACTTTTTATGGATTGCCGCCACCCACGGAGCCACGTTCTTCGGAAGGGGACGCCAATCCGGGATACTCTCTCTAAGGAATTTTGTGGGCAGCTCCCATTGTTCCCTCTGTCTCTCGGACATCCCTGGCTTCAAAGCCATCCGGACAAAAACGTACCTATCCCACCACTTCGATCCCAACGACGAAATGGAGTCCGAGATAAAGTTGTAAGGTTTTCTATTCATGAAAGTATAGAATAGTGGATTCCCCGGACTGAACGAGACATGGAAGAGCTGTCTGAAGTTCTCAAAATTCACCGGCTGCCCTTTCTTCTTGCAAAAAACTACAAAGCAAATAAGGGTACCCAGGGACTTGGGGATAACCTGACTCGGACCTATACCAATATGGTTCAGAATGTTTTTCAGCTCTGTGGCAATGGGGATCTTCCATCCGCAGGAGAAGGCCACCTCATGCACGCACATATATCCAGCGGGAGGGTTATAGAATGCATGCCCGGGCTCGGGAACCATGATTTCTACGGAGTCAGGGATCTCCCATTTTTGCCTCCATTCCGGAATCTCCTCAGGTTTGACCCTCGATGGACAGGTAGGAAGAATCCCGTCCGCGTTTAGCTCTCCGAACTCGTCTGCTATCACTACTGCGGATGCGGGACGAGGAAATTTGATCCTTGCCGCCTTGGCACCACGACCCTAAATTAATGGGAGACTGGACTGAACGGGCGCGGCAGGGTGTAATGCAATCCGCTGACTGGATCGTCTAGAGGGACGAGTGACAGGAGATCCTTCTCCTTCTTCCTCCTCGCCCTCATCTTCCTCTTCCTCACCATCTTCTTCGTCCTCGAGGACACCTTCGGGTCTCCCGGATGTGCTTGGCCTGGACGGACCCGTCTCTACTAGAACACGGTCCTCCACTCCAGCCTCGAACATCTCCACGTCATCAGCCTCATGCTCGCTATCGCCTGCCCGTTCAAGTTGAAGCTCATTCGGATCTATAGGCCCTCCCACACCGCCATATCCGAGATTGGACCAACGCTCGCCTCATCAATACCTTCTTCGACCACCGCCCGTCTGGGAGGATTAATCGTTTCATGGGTTCCGCGTGGCGTAATCTCTGGAAGAAAGGACATCCACGAGATAGTCTTCTACGGACACGTTCACATCCACGGATTCACCGCCCGAACCTACTCCATCATGGTAATCCCGCACCTCGTGAACGTTTTGACTATCGCTCCCGGACATCCTAGGGCAGAAGGAAACGGATCAGAAACGATGATTGTTATTGTCCGAGAGTTCATTTATATGTCTTATTAAGTCCAAAGGTCCGCGGAAAAGTTTAAACCCTAAGATTTTCTATACATAGAAGGACAGGGACCCCAAGACCCTGGCACACGAAGCTGTGCCACTGGCACCACGATATGCCCCTTATGGCACGACAGTAAAAGAAACAATCTATGGGCGAACACCACAACCAGTACCGATTTACAAGTAAGCATGCATTGTCAAGACGGGTCAGGTTTGACGGACTTACTAAATAAGAGTACAAGACATCAATGAGGAAAATTGGCATATTATAAGCATGCAGCAGAAACACATCAACTATCATCTAAACCAAAGTTATCGCAAGAGCCAATTACTAAAGACAAGCACAATTACGGAAGCAGCAAGGGAAGCTACACTAGACATGCAATGGGCGTATAGCGAATACAGGCAACTTTAACAAAGCCAAAGAATGAGGGGTACTTACTTGCTAATATTCAAGCCGGGAAGTTTGTCGCGGACGATCGAACTTGGATAATGTCCCGAGGTTACAGATCTCAGCTTGATGGCCCAAAGTCTTACAAGTCCCAGTTGCTCGGATCGATCTTGCGTTGTTTGAATTGCTTAAAGATTGCTCAGCGTTTCAATTTGGCTAAAGTATGAAAGTGACCAATTGCCTAACTATTTATAGGGGCAAAGTGGGAAGGCCAAGCGTCACATCACTTAGGATTAAATCATGACCGTTGATCTCTTCAAATCCAACGGTCATGACGATTCACGAATAGATGGCCAACAGCGCATTACGTCTTGTGCCTAACCGAGGAGTCGCATCGCTTGGATTTGAATCGGCCGTTGGTCCTCTCAATCGAGGTTGGGCGTCATGAGTGGATGGCTGTCAGAACGTCGCATTTAATGCTTGACAGACGCATCACATCAATCGGACTTGGAACCCCAACCGTTGATGTCGTCCTGATCCAACGGTCACATCCCTCGACTCGGGATCTTTCCCCCGTGGGCCGAACGGACAACCTATTGGGCCTCTTGGGCTTACGGGAGGACCAATTCAACAATCGGTCCAACGGACAGCTTCCGGAGGGCTACGTCAGATCCTAACCGTACTGCATATATATATATATCTGGATACAATATTTTTCCCTCTACAGTCCCAGTTATGTGATAACTCGGACTGTAGACGGAAAAGGGGGGGGAAAGAGATATATTGAATCCTTGAGGACACGGACGACGGATCCCGACAGAAAGGACTTTTTCCTGTTTTCTTTTAACTAACGATTCGGACACACTCCACAGACACGACCGATCCCTCATAGTTACCAACAATCTTCTACTAAGATACTTGGAAACTGGGGGGACATATGTTGATACGGAAATGTGTCCAATCCGTTAAGGGCGCCATAGAGCGTGTCCTAAAGCGCATCACAGCTTAACTAGCCAATTCAAGATCGGGTCCGACCTCACATGGTCCGACCAAAGTGAATCGACCGATCTGTTGAAGTCACTATATCTCCACAGCCTAGTCCGAAATGGCTAAGGAAAGAACTTCCAAACCCGACCATGTCAAGACAGAGATGCCTAACGCAGACGAGAGAATCTTGACGCCACCATTACTTTAAGACCAAACGTATAATGTAACCAATCGAGATACTTCCGTGAGACTCTGGCTCGGACATCCAGAGTCACCCAAGGGCGATCAACCAAGGCATGTGTCCGTCCGAGGGACTAACACGGACCCAACATGCGGAACAGTACTCTCAGAGGGAAAGGACCAAACTACCCTCCCGGCCCATTAATTAGTATTGGATTACTATTCACTAATGGGCCATGGGCCAAAGGTAGCATTGGTGTCAATATCTGAATCATACACTTGGCATCATCTTATGAACCTCTTCATAAGTACATGATAACTATAAATATAGCACAAGGTCCAAGACCTTAAGAAAAGGTGACATTCGAAGTGACATTCAAAGGGAGATTCAAGTGATAAGTGATAAGTGATATCCATAATACCTTTCCCATTACTATTGCATTGAGAGCTATCATCTCTCCTTTGAGTAAAGCCTCCTTCCGGATTGACCTTAGCAATCCGGGTAACCCGTTCTAACCCCCACCCCCCCCCCCCCCCCACTTAGTCCTTTCAGGTGCTCTTTCTCGGACAAGCCTTTTCTCGGACTTCAAGTTGGAGGTGGAGCTTAGATTAGGTTACTTGCAGTAATAGTGTTGGTGTTCGAGGTTTACCCCTCAACAGTGAGATTCGTAGAGAGAGAATTCTAGAGAGAGAAAGTTGGGTTGAGATGAAAGCTAATGAATGAATAGTGAGCTGAAAATCGGGTTATATCATTTATATATGGATCCATATTAACGACCCAGTTGCTTGCCCTTGGTTGGGTGGCTTTTAGGAACTAGTTTTGGCTTGGAGTTAATATGTAATATTACAAACTATGTTTCTATGTCTCTATCTAGGGGTTGTTTCTTAGGAAACTCACTCCAATAATTTTGGTTTATGTGTCAGAGTACTCAATTGTTATCCTACTATCTTTCTATGTTATTGGCTGTTCTTGGATGTGTTAATATGATTGATTAACCTAACGATTAGTGGCATTGATGGAGAAGGTATCTAGTTAGCTAAGGACTGATGTTGTTACTATATGCATGCAGAATGTTGTACCTTAATTAATTAATATGATTAATTGTTCTTGTTTTACTTTGATAAACAGCAATTCCATGAAATATGTTGGGTTAGTGTTTACTGTTGCATGCATAAACTGATTTGATTTTTGTATCAATTAGATTATCTCAAATCATATGCTATGTTTTCATGTCAGAGGTGTTTGTTATGTGAGATTTATACACACACCATAGTTCATTCATTAATGAGTTTGAGTCTAGAAGCATCCATTCACTTTAACAAGATTTTAAAGGTTTGGTGTAAAGAAAGGTTTTCAAGTTAGTTTAAGTAAAAGGGCTCGTAGGGAAATATCCTGGTATTTGTGGCGCAGTTAGGCTCATGTTCAGCGGATAGGGACCAAGGTCCTGAGGCCGTCAGTTTTTATTTATTCAACGGATAGGGCCACGAAAGTGACCTGAGGCCGGCAGATAGCCACCATGGGCCAGGATAGGAACCTACGATGTCAAGTGAGCTCGCGATCATGTTATGTTTTAAGACATTTAAAGATAAAGCTTCAAGATAAGTTGCAAGTTAAAGTTCAAGTTAAGAGTTTTCAAGAAGAACAAGTTCAAGTGTTTAAGTGTCAAGTCAAGTCAGGTCATAGGGTTGCATTGCATTAAGCAAGACTAAAAGATTTAAAAGACATGAAGATAGAACTTTAGGTCATGGCACGTGCATGGAGCTTTTGTTGTCAAATGGTGACCCCTTTCTAAATATCAATTTTAGGTATGAAGCTGATCGGAGTGGCGAGCGTTGCCGAAGCAGTGATCACTACCAAGAGCATCTTTACAGTTTTCAGTTTCATATATTTAGAGTTTTGTATTAAAGCTTTTATGATTTTAAAGTTCCGTTGCAATATTTGTTAGATCACGAATTATGTTCAAGGATTTCCATGTCAAGTCTTCTGGCGCACAAGGCGTAAAGCTACGTTTTATATTTTAACAAGTCAAGTTCGTTGAATTTATAAGCTCACGAATTAGCGCGAGTCTTATTTTCTTAGTTCGTATTTATAAAATTCGGGGCGCTACATAATTAGTTAATTACTTTATTAATTAAGTAATTATTTATTTAGCCTAGGGTTAGAGTCCATTTTAATTTGGGATTTAGCCTTCTTTTTCTTTCCAATTATACCCTTTTCATCCTTCTAACAGACTACGTTCCTTTTCCTATTCTGTTCCTTCTTCTTCGCTTTCTTGTATACGAATCCAATCTCCAGAATTCTCAAACGTATTCTACCCTAAACCTAGCAACCAGAAAATCTTATTCGTTCTCTCCTCTCCTCTATTGATTTTTTTTCGTCACACGTTACTTCTTCCAAACCTCGCGTTCAGTAGTTTCTAGTCTCGTTCTCTTGGCAGCTTCCTTCGAGTCTTTCCTCGGTAAATTTCCTAGTTCATTCTTCGAGGTTGATTTCATTCTTTTCTTTTCCTAACTCGAGAATCCTCGTATTTGTTTTCTGCGTGAAGTCGATGGTTAAGTCCGAAGACTTTCGGTTCATTTTGATCGCGTTCTTGATTGCTTTCGTTCGCCTTTCGGTAAGCTTCGATTTCCTCGTTTTCCTTTAGTAACTTATTTCTGGGGGGAGGGCTTCGTTGCGTGTACATTGTGTTACTTGATAATTCGAGTTGTAATTTGCTGGTTTTTGCTTGAATTGCGCGTGCCCTGTTTTCTGTAGGTATGTGTTCTATATATATATATTTTTTTCCTAACGCACTCTGTTTTGTGTTTAAGGAACAGAGCTGTAGGAATTGTTGATTTAGGTGATAACAGTTTCTTGTGGCCGAGTGGTCTCAGTTTCGAAACCTAGCATGTGCAAATTTTGATCTTTTCCGTATCAGCCTTTTCAATCTGACGATTTGATTAAGTGTTTTCTGGTTCAAAATGGTTAACAATTACTGTCATAGTCGATTGGCCAGTTTAGAAGCTTTACTTTAGGGAGGTCAAGGGTTTGAAACTCATACTTGTCCTATTTATTTTCGTGGGCTCTGTACGCTGCATCCATTCTTAATCGGTATGTGTAATTAATGTTACAAATCTGTGCTTTGGCTGAGTGGTTTGTTGACTAGATTTCTTTTTTATAGAGGTCCTGGGATCGAGCCATGCGTGCCACATTATTTTGTTATATTTTTTATTTTCACGGTTGTTAGTAACAAAATTGCTAAAATTGTTATGTGATTTATATGCTTAGTTGTCTTATGTTACGGTCTTGTCCTTGCTCACATCTCTTGTTACCTTACTATGTGAATCGTCTGTTTCGTGTTGGTCCATGCTCTGTTTTCTGCTATGTTGTTCCCTGTACTCTGAAGAAATCAACTGCTGATGCAAGTAATCTGTTAATTGTTCAAAACCATTAATTGTCAATTCCTACATATAGCTTAATTGCGTGAACTGTTAACTAAACATGTTATGGCCGATTGGCCATTATCCTATGCCTAAAATCATGCTGTGTTGTTGGGGTCAGGGGTTCAAACCCCAGCTGTTCCCTTAATGTTTTATTTCAGTTTTGTTTTGTTTCTTGTTTAATTACAGAAAATGGCTGAAATTAATTAATATTAAATTGGACATTCCTTTTGTTATAATGAATGTTATCACCTAGCTTATTCCCTTGCAATTTGTGTAATTATATACTTAGTTGACTCTTGTTGTTTTATGCTTGTTTCGTGGGGTTAAAGGGTATCGTTAAGTTATTTTTGCGTAAGTGTTAAGTAGTGTTACCCTTTTATCAGGTTTTGCGGATTGCTTAGTTTACGAGGTCATCTAAGGTGAGTGTTCTACCCAAAAAGTATATATGTATAGTTTGCGAAACTACAAGAAGCTATTTTAATATAATATATATAGTATTGCATCTCAAACATTGCGAAATTCATGAAATCAAAATTCTGAAAACTGCATCAAACCATTTTCTCATGTTTCCGCTCTAAAGATATATATCTGTATATGATTTATTATGATCTTAGTTTGATTTGATTGATCGATTCGCTTCGACCGATATGTGCGCAATTGTGGTGGGAGTTTCTGAGTGGACATACTTGGGCAGTTGTGTCTGTCGAGTTGTTCATGAAGTACCTCTGCTTACTATCCCTAGACGCGAGGCAGAAGTCGCCGAGGTCTTTGGGAGTAGTAGTGTTTCACCACATGCCATGGCAGGACTTCGTCTTCGTTTGTGATGGTAGCACCACATGCGGAGTGATAAGGGCTTGGATTGGGGTTATAAGGTTGACTGCACCAACGATAATTTATTCGCTTCGTTATAAGTTTTTCTTCGATTATTCTTATATTATTATTCGTTTGATTTTGAAAATCATACTTCGTTATTATATAATTCGTTGTTCACTTAGCACAGAACCTCACTGAGTTTTATCTCACACTTGATTTGTTACCTTCTTGTAGATTTCGGAGTCTAGTGGAGGACCGAGTCGGGTAGACGTTCAGCAACTTGAGTGAAAGTGGGTTATAAATGGGATTTGTTTTGTAACTTTTTTCCGTTGCTTGTAAAAATAGTGTTTTCGCAAGTCAACTGTTCAAATTTCAGCTTCTCAAAGCTTTTAGATTGTCTTCCTATTATTGGTTTAACGCCCTTGTCTCTTTAAAAGTTAGTGAAATTTTCGGGGCGTTACAATGACTTAATTTATGGATGGATGAACAATTAAACATGTGAAAATTGATCAGATGTGTTTGGACCATCCATTTATAGGTATAGGAAATAAATATAAATGGTAGAAATGAGGTAGAACTATTCATCATTAGGAGAAACAAAGTACATCATGGTTAGGTTACATCATATGCTTATTGTGGTTGGTTGTGGCCATAGCCATTTCTGAGGTATATGTTGATTTTAGTTGTGAAATCTCAACAACTTACGTAGTCGACCAACTTAATCGAACTAGTTTTCCACCCGATTTTATGTTTGGGGCTAGAACTACTGCATATCAGGTGAATTACTAATATTTTTAAGATATGAAACTAACTAAAATAATGTTCTCATTTAGCTATTGGTGAACATATCTCCGGCATTGTAGATGGGAAATGTAAGGCTACATTTTATTTGTTATAATTATTTTACTCTACAATATTAAACAATTAGACTCATTTGTTCATATCCTATAATATGATGAGTTGCGTACATGTTTCAGGTTGAAGGTGCTTGGAATGAAGAAGGAAAGGGGCCTAGTATATGGGCCCATTAAACATGATAGCACCAATAATGAGGAACAAATACGATGTTGGTCCCCTAGGAAGAGGCACATATAATGTGCTTCTAACACAATTTGATTTTATTGTTTTCTCTTGAAAATAATAATTACCACACCACATTTTAAAAGATGACGACGATCCAAACATTGCCTCCTTAGAGATGCCCTGAAAATTCTTGATAAATGAGATTTATTGCCAGTTCCAAATTAAAATCAACATGGAAAATTTATCGTAATGACCAACTCATTTAGATCAACGCGGTTACCAATAACTTAGTCATGCATGTCTTATTGGTATGATATGTTTACTTGAATTGTGGCCTCATCAAATTAGTTTTGGTATCAGCAAAAGGTTTCAATTATATACCAGTTAACTTTCACACTCTTCCCCAATGAGGGATGCGGGATATCACATTTCACACTACTTCAATGCTCTACGTCCTTGTAGAGTTGATCTGCCGATGATAGTTGTGTCATGTTACAAACCTGTGACAAATCACCTGCATGTGCAGTTTTCCTTCAATTCCAAATGGTCCCACTCTATACCATTTCTAACCCCCCACGCGTGGTCTGAAAATCGACCTAATTGGCAACATATTTCCGATGACTGAGCTACACATGTGTAATAAGTACCCAATATCCCACATCGGTTAAGAGCGAAAGGGATGAAATGTATATAAGTAGACCACCACTCTCCTATGTTATGGAGCCTTTCCAAACACAAATTCGTACGGGCTTTGACCAAAAGCAGACAATATCATACCAACGGTAGCATTATGAAAGAATGCTTATCGTAATGTCGGCCATTAATAGTGGTTAGGTGCTTTATAAGTGGTATCAGAGCAGGACTATCTGGAATTGCATGAACTAAGTGCCATGCGAGAGAAAGTGTTACACTGTATGGTGGTGAGAGCCACCTCTTGAGCCCGTAGGGACCACCCTAGAATCCTGCACGGATGGTTGCTCTCGGGATAAATTGTAACTTACTTAAAAAGCTCGACGAGGACGTTAAGGATTTAAGCCCGTACCTAGAATCCTACACGAATGGTTGATCTAGGGATATATTGTAACCCACTAAAAAAGCTCGACGAGGACGTCGAGGATTTATGGTAGATTGTAATACCGAACATCCCACATCGGTTAAAAGTGAAAGGCATGAAGTGTATATAAGTAGACCACCACTCTCCTATGGTATGCGGTATTTTGGGTGATTCCAAAAGAAAATTCGTTTGTGCTCCGGCCCAAAGCGGATAATATCATATTAGTGTGACGTGTGTGGCCCGAATCATGCGTATCCGCGCCGGTCCAAAGGATCGAGTCTCGATGGATTAGTGGTATGGCAGTTACAAAATGTGTCACTGGTATAATATCTTCTTTTTTTAGTAGTAGCCATCATAGATTTACATTATGAATCACCCAAAATGCATGTCTCATAATATGTTAGAGTGAGAGTCTACTTGCATATCTTTTAACACTCACGCTATAAGTTCATCAATGGAACGTGGACCATACATGTATGCTGAAATAAAATCCCTACTAATGCCGACGTATTAAGTATATACATTCGATTGCTATATATAATATATTATTGATTTAAATTAAATATCCAACATGTGTACATGTTGAGTTGTAGTGTAGTTGGCAATCCTCGTCTATGTATTTCATTTATTCTTGGAACATCTATGGTTGGAATTGATATAGAAAGTTTACGCAAGAAAATGTTGGGTATTTTGTATAGGGAAAATTACATAGAGCTACCCTCTTAGTGGCTCCTCGCTCATTTGAATCCCCATTAGTGGAATAATTATATATAG
Source organism: Plantago major (assembly GCA_026545765.1). Taxonomy (NCBI): domain Eukaryota; kingdom Viridiplantae; phylum Streptophyta; class Magnoliopsida; order Lamiales; family Plantaginaceae; genus Plantago; species Plantago major. The sequence continues at coordinate 895,290 of CM048841.1, forward strand.
GTCCAAAAAGTTATTTTTTGGTTGACCAACTTAAGATTATAAACAAACAAAACATGCCTTAGTTATTTTAAACTATTAAACTATTAACTTCTTCAAAACAATTTAATTATTAAAATTTTAACTCTTCTTCCCCAATCCCCACCGCCACCAAAATCACTGTCGGAGCTCCGGTGGAAGCTCCGATCTGTTTTCTTTTGTTTGTTTTTTTTTTTTTTTAATTGAGTTTCTGCCATGGAAGCTCCGAATCGGAGCTGCCGCCATGGAAGCTCCAGATCGAAGCTTCCATGGCGGAAGCTCAAAAAAAAAAAAAAAAAAAAAAGATCGGAGCTTCCACCGGAGCTCCGGCAGTCCATGGCGGAAGCTCCGATCAATAAAAGAATATTTCTTTATTATTGTTATTTAATTAAGTACATACTATACTAATAGGATTTTCAAATGCTAATAGGTACATTTGTTTAACAAAATACATGAAAAAGCTATTGTACAAAATGATTTTTAGAAACAATACTTATATATAAAATGTACTACATAGTGCTCGACACTCGGCCAACGTAATATATATTAACATGTATATACTTATAGTGAAAATTTTTGAAATAAAATGATAAAATGGCAAGTTTTGGTGTATAAATAGCCTCCAATTAACTTCCAAACGATCATTTTTTTTTTTAAAAAAATAACGGTCATAATTCAATTACATGTAAGCATATAGAAGTTCAGGTTTAATTACATAGAAGTCCATGCACGTGACAAATGATAAGTTAAGGCTGTTTGGCAATTTCTAAAAGCTGATAATTGAACAGGGGCAAAAATGGACTTTCCAGCTTTTAAATCGCCAAAAGTCAAATTCGTGGACTTATATGTAATTGATTTTTATCTACTGGATTTGAATGTTATTGTTCCACTAGCGGGTACCTATATGTAATTACGAAATCTAACAGGGGGTCCATATGTAATTTGCCCTTTTGTATATTTGCGGGACAGTGTATCGAAGATGGTTGGCTGGAACAAAGCACAAGAACAGAGCAAATATTTATACTGCTGAGCAGAGGGTTGGTCCTCAGTCCTTAAGACTTTATTTGTCCCGCTCCGGTGGCTACGGTTAAATAGCAAATAGTCTCCCAAAATAAAACAACATGTGAGTTAGTGTACCAACACTTGAATTCACTAACTCGAGTTGACTACTGCAATATGGAAGTGATAGGCTTTATACAGAAGAAGGGAAAAATCGGATTTTTCTCCTGCTATAATCTGAATTTGGGAGGGTGTAATTATAGTTATGAAAAGTTGTGGAAGAAAAGGTGCATTTGTTGGATAAATAGCCTTCTGCGCCAGAAGGTATCTATAGCATGCGCTGCTTACCCTTTTCACCAAAGGATGCAATGGTCCAGCCGTGCAACTCCCCCTCTCTTCCAAGAGGTCACGAGTTCAAAACTTGTTGGAGACATATCCCCCACCCAAAAAAAAAAAAAAAAAAAAAAATTACACCCTTTTCCAACACCCAAACCCGTGATATATTTTGCTTTTCCCTCCTTCTTAATCTTAGCTATGTAGGACCCTTCCCACACCAACTCTTGATTTTCTATTATTAATGCATCAACCAACACACTTTGAGTTTTAATTACTCGTTCACAATTTAATGGATTTTAGTAATTCTTGTTCAAGTATCATCTACTACTTTAGTAGATTATATGCAAAATTAGAAAGTAGTACAATATTGGAGAATAAAATTAATTAAGAGACAATACGCTTTTTTATTGTTGATCTTGGTACAACATTGTTAAATGAGTGGTGATGATTGATTTTTGACAAATATGAAGAGACAATCATACCCTTCCCAATATCAGTTACAAAATTAATTATGAAGAAATTAATTGAGCTGGAGTAAATGCAAAATGTAATTATAGACACATATCAATATGCTTTCAGACATATGTCAGTGTCAATACATTATATGTTTGTAGCATTAACGGACATGTTCACAATCTGTCACTTTTTGACACATATCAGTATCCTTTCAGACATATGTCAGTCCGGTACTGATATATGTCCGTGGTATATGGGCATGTTCATAATCTGCACTTGTAGACTTGTTTATCAACGGATAAAACATGATGTATGAAACTTTGTAGCAACAAAACATTTTGAACAATATGGAAAGTTGTAAGAAATGTTGAATATATTAATTGGTGTTTAAATTAAGTTGGTTTTGATAAGTTTGACTTGCAAAATTTAGAATCAAGGGTATGAATGAAAAATCAAATATGACTTTGTACTAAAATCATTGAAATTTATTTGGTTAGTTCACAATCAATAAAAGGTCATAAAGTTGTACTTCCTACAACTTTGCCCTAGATTATACACGTTCGAGAAATTTCATTTCTGATGTGTGGGCCCCATTTGATTGAAGTGCAGGACAAACCTCCTTGATTATCTAAATTTCCAACAGAAAAATACTAAGTTCCATAAGTACTAGTCAACCAATCTACTCTAAATGGCGAGAAGGATCGGAAAAAAAGAAGTGTAGTTACATGTAAAATTGTTATTTTTTTTTAATTAATCAATTTGTCAACTTATGTTTATTAGTATATACTCCCTCCGTCCTGAACTCAACTTTTCATTTTCTGTTTTGTTCTGTTCCAAACTGAACTTCTCATTCTTTAAATAAAAAATATATCTCATACTTTATTCACACTTCTCATACTTTAATCACACTCTTTCATATTTTATTTATTCTTTTTCTTAATTTATTCATTATCCCTCATATTTTATTCACTTTATCTTAAAACTTGTGATTGAACCAACAGTAATTTGAGTCCGGAACGGAGTAAGTAATATTCTCTTGCATTTGGTCTTCCAGGACATTTAGAGTGATGTAGATGGTTCACGGGCTTCACGCTCTGGTGAACATAGTCAAACTTGAAAAGAAAGTCGGCAATTCTGCGCAAGAAAGAACATGGAAAACCAATCATTAAACAAATCCAAAGGAGGAAAGTGAAGTTGAGAACATATAAATGAGGCCCAAGAGAAAATCTTGTAGACTAAATTGGTTCAAGGATCATGTGCTTACATAAACTTCAAGTTTTAGGAGCAGTTTACTAGTAGTTGTTAGTTGTTACTATCAATTTAATATGAAGTTAATTGTTACTATCAGATGAGACATGTGAGAAGTTACAATCAAGTGTAGAAAATTGTTTATGATATCACAGTTTGTATCTTTTGGGGTATCTATGCATGCGAATGATGTATATACATTGTATGACTTTGTATTTGTTGTCACTCCATAAATAGAGAGAAGCATATAAACCTAAGCTTGCTCTCTATATATACGTGTGTTTGATTACTATGACTAGCTAGCTATATATAGGTGCAGTTATCACTTCTTGAGCCTATCCATCACATCTTGTCTTGAGCTCACCATAACTGGAGATGTGGTGAGGGTCTTCTTAAGCTCTCTGTGATCCGATACAATCGCGACATCCTCACCTTGTTTGCTCTTGTTTTTTCCTCCTGATTCAGTCGATGCAGCTCCAAACATTTGCACCGTTAAACTCCCACCTAGTTGAAGTACGAGCATTTAATTAAGTAGTATCCAATTGTTTTCGCAAAAAAATACTTTGAATTCGTTGAAACTAAAAGACTCTTGGTGGAAATTACCCAGTATTAGAGCTGCTCCAATCCATCCTGCAATTCCCCACCTTTCACCAAGTAGAAACCATGCAAATCCAGCCCCCCAAAGCGGCTCTAGCCCGTATATGACAGCAGTTTCTATTGCTGAGACATCACGCATTGCTGCTATCTGTCAATAAATTGAAACATGCATGATATATACATTCCTTTAAGAGCTTTTTCTATGTGTAACACGACTTTGTCACACGAGATATAATTTTACCTCTCCCCAAAGGCACAATCCGGTTGAGAAAACTCCAGTGTACAATGCAGGTATCCATGGAAATGTGAAAAACCAATCTAGAAACAAAGCCCATGACCAAGATATTCTATCTGGGTTGCCATCAGAATTTGTTCCAATTAGGCACCATATTGTTGACAGAACAGCAACAACACCAACCTAAATAAATTCGAATTGCTTACCATTTATTTAGTTTCATCAAAATAAACCTTAAACAAATTTCTTTCCTCTTCTTAATGTAGGAAAACAGACCTGATATCCAAGTAGTGCCATGAACTTGTCTTTCCTTGTTGTCCGTGATATATGTTCAGTGCGAAGCGTGTGAATGCCAAAGAATATGGCACTTAAAAAGTTGAATAGATCACCTATCTGAATATAAAACATTCGAGAGAACTTAATTTGTTAAACTGTAATCCTCACGACATATATATTATCTAGGAAGAATGTTATATATATTCTTACGTTTGGAGTTGATCCACTGCATTCGAGCATAGATATCCCTAAACCGGACATGAGAATTCCAAACCAAGTACGAGCAGGTACAGTTGCACCGAACAAGCTCTCGAGCAATGGAATTACTATCACCTATAGCCAATTGATCATGCGCCATATACTTTATTTATAACTTCTTGTGAAAAAACTGATTTTTAACTTAAATTGTGTAAAATCGGTTTCTCTTTGGTGCATAAACGAACAGTTTGATGACTTAATTAACGGCCAACCAAATTAAACCAGTTTACAGCTCTACTTTATTAGTTGCCGTTGTATCTAAAACTTGAAATTTAACAAAACCACTGGTTAAGGACAAGACTTACTGTAAATAGAGAAATAAATGAAGCACGACCAGCATCAGTAGAGAGCAATCCAAATGCCTCAGTGAGATAGCCTAAACTGATCCAAAATCCCAATTCCAACCCAGAATTACGCGTTTCAACATCATTCCTTGCCCCGTAGATGAAAGGCAGAAATGGGATAGTTGATAGAGAAAAGCGGACAGCAGAGAAGCAGGCCGGATCAGAGAATGTTTCTACCTCTTTTATGATAGCAATGTTACTTGCTGCAATATTCGATCATCAGACGAATAATACTCTTCAGAGCATGTGCACCCAAAAATAAACGTTCAAGTATAAATTGTATTGGCATAACGAGAGAGCTTGGCTAATTAAGTAATTCATGATGCTATATTTAAGTTGTTGCGTGCGTACCGTAGACAACTGTGATGACATTAAGCAAGATGACACTCTTAAACTTGTTGGACCGAAGAAACTTCTTCCATAATGGTATCTTTCGTTTTCCGGAGTGATGGTTTTTGATCGAATCTGAAACGATAACCTCTGAGTGATCAAGAACATAGTTCTTCCCATCCTTTAAAGATTTCAGTAACAAATTTGATCTGGGATTTGGGAATTGTATAGATGGGGACTTAATGGATATATGACCAGTTTTCTTATGGTGCAAGAAGCATCGGATTGTGGTGATCACTATTGCAGAATCTTTGAGCATCTTGCAACTAGACAAGTGAATCATCATGAAGAAAATTAAAGAATTAAAGTATATATTGCTTTTGATTTATTTTTCATTCTGTTTATAGTTCTTTATATACTAATTTATATGTTAACACAAATTAAATCATGCACCGTTCATTTCTCTATCACTCAACAGTTTGGCAATTAACAATAATTTCCCACGTGAGAATTAATTGATACCTTAAAATTAATTACTCTCTCCGTCCGTAACAAACGCTACGTTTTTGGTTACATAGTATTAATATAAAGATAAAATGTTGCAGACAAATACACATGGATTATAAATTATTTGTAAATGTCATTTAAAAATGGAAATGCGACATTTCAGAATTAACACATATAAATAGAATATGTGATGTTGTGGGACGGAGGGATTACATGTTTTGTCGAGGAGACTGGAACCACATAAATGAATTAAGATTTAAGGCTAAGAGTAAGATACTAGATATTTCACATGAAAATGTGGTCCATGATTGATGAAACTGTTTTTCGGATCGACAACCACGATTGGTCGGTTTATTAGCCGAGTTCAATTATTGAAACCAATAAACGATCCAGCAAATCTATAGCTACCCATGGTCTCGTTTTACACATGCATTATTTAATTTGATTTGAAGTAAAATGACAAATTTAATATGATAACTATATGGGATTCTCTGAAATTTCGAAAAACTATTCATACTTAAACAACTTTTTGTCCTAAGTTCCTTGGGTGGTCAGGGGCGGACCCGGGTGGGGGCGTTCGCCCCCTAAAATTTGAAAAGAAATTTTTTTATAGGTAATATTTTTGAAAATTTAGAATTTCACCAATCCAAACCCTCGAAAAAGCCTTATATATGTAATTTCGCCCCAGATGTTCAAATCCTGCGTCTGTCCCTGTGGGTGGTGGTCCATATAACCACCATGTTTAAAGTCTAGAGGGATGTGTGAACACTCTTTTTGAACTTTTTCGATACACAAGTCTTTAATAGAATTAATGCACTGGCAGTTTAGAATAGTGTAAGACTTTTTTTTTTCCAGATTGTGTTGCTGAGAAGTGAATAGTGTACAAATGAGCAAGTACAATTTAAACAATAAACATTTACTACCTCCGTCCCGAATTCATCTTTCCGCGGGCCCGAGCACAAAATTTAAGAGGAAAGTGAATATAGTATGAGAGATGTTGATAAAGTAGGAAATATGGTGAATAGAGTATGACAAATAGTTAATAAAGTAAGAGATATAGTGTATAAAGTAAGAGAAAAACTTTTCATTTAAGGGATGTGAATATGAAGTTGGGACGGACCAAAATGGAATGCGGGAAGATGAAACTGGGATGGAGGGAGTATAATGTTTAAAGTAAATGCAGAAAGATAAGTGTACTAAGAGATTATAGTTGTATCAGATGGTAGCGTAATCCTCCAACTAATACACTTCGTCGTGCTCTCAGGACTTAAATTTACTACAACAAAATTGAGTTCCTTTACAAAACCTATCGAAGCAAAATCCATTGAACCCAAAGTTCCCAACTTTGTACTTGAGTTGATTCGGTAACTTCCCAAGTTAAATACTTCCGGCTCCTCCAAGGGATTTTCCACAACCTCCCAGATTATGTAGTTCCTCCCTCACTCCAAGGAGTTTTTCTCAATCTCCCAGATTGAGTAGTTCCTCCCACGCTCTAAGAGGTTATCCTTAATCTACCAGATTAAGTAGTTCTATCTCTTCTTCCTTTACTTTAGGCTTGATTGGTTAGGTGGTTGACCGGTGTTGTATGGTCAAAATGAAGACATGCTTAGTGACTTATTCAAGTTACTAAGGCTTTCACTGAAACTAAATCCCTTGGTTCTTATATTTCAAAGTTCCAAAGGTTTCGCAACATTTCAAGTTCTTCACTGGTTGCTTCCCAAAGTTTTAAGTCCTGTGAGGTGATTAGGACTTTAAGTGACCTTGAGAAAACTTAAATCGCAATCTTAGCTCAAAACATTTTTTTTACGTATTTGTTCAGGTATATTTTACAAGTGTGTTTTCTCAAGCACACTTGGACGTGAAAAATTTCGACTTTATTTGGGATGGGATTGAAACGTGAAAAATATGTCCCGATCTCGAAATCCTAAAATCTCAAATATCCCGCCCGACCCCATAACCCTACACCCATGTAACTGTGACCCACGAACCACGACCCACGAATTGAGTCCATATTATAGTGAAGAATTCTTAGTGGCTGTTTGGGAAGCGATTAAAATGAATTAGGTTTTTATTGGAATTTAACCGTGAATAGCAACTAAACTATAATTGGGGTTTGAAAAATTGTGTTTGGGATTGTATAAAAGTTTTATAGGTTTTATACACCAATGTTAAACGCAACACAATTTTCGTTAAACGCAACACAAAATAATTGTAAATTGACCAAAATGCCTCTAACTCAAAAAAATCTTATAAACTTAACGAAAAATCGAAAACTCTACGTTTACGCAAACACAAAAATATTAATATGCACGATCGAACACAAAATAACAACACTGAACATAAATCGGAAAATTAAAAAAAATAATTCAGAAAATATTTTGTTTATACAATCCAAGAACTGAAAGTTGGTTGAAAACGGAGTTGATCGGTCGAAACGGAAGTGGATTCGGAGTTCGGAAGGATATTTTAGAAAGCCGCGAAATTGAACGATAGAGCAGCTTTGGCATTTTGGCCATAAATTTCTCATATGAACTCAGATTGACCTGATCTTGGTGTCCACGCGTAGATAAGACTAAGATCTAAAACTTTCAAAAAGGAACCATGTCCTAATTTCGATGTTTAGACACTCAAAAAGAAGAAGAAAGAAAAAATCTGCAGATGAAGAACTGGCCGGTTTTAAAACTGGCTAGTTCTTAAAATGGCCGGTTTTAAAACCGGCCAGATCTTAAAATGGCCGGTTTTAAAACCGGCAACTTCATGAAATGGCCGGTTTTAAAACCGGCCAGTTCGTCATCCACAGGTTTTTTTCTTTCTTTTTTTTTGAGTGTCCAAACATCGGAATTTGGACATAGTTCCTTCTTGAAATTTGTAGATCTTGGTCTTATCTATGCGTGGACACCAAGATCAGGTCAATCGGAGTTCATATGAGAAATTTATGGTCAAAATGCCAAAGCTGCTCTATCGTAGTTCGAATTTCGCGCTTTTTCACTTAAACGGCTCTAAAATATTCGTCTGAACTCCGAATCCACTTCCGTCTCGACTGATCCACTTCATTTTCAACCACCTTTTATATAATTGAACTTTCAAGCTTCCATTAATGCATTAATATGCACTGGTTTAACCTTGTTTCAATGCGTTTTCACCAAAATAACACCTACAAAACACACAAAACATGAAAACGTAACAAAAAACTAATAAAACTCATAAACAAAAACTATACTTGAAAGTTATAATACCTGAAAGGTGGTTGAAAACGGAGTTGATCGGTCGAAACGGAAGTGGATTCGGAGTTCGGACGAATATTTTAAAGTCGTTTAAGTGAAAGCGCGCGAAATTCGAACTACGATGGAGCAACCTTGACATTTTGACCATAAATTTCTCATATGAACTCCGATTGAGCTGATCTTGGTGTCCACGCGTAGATAAGACCAAGATCTACAACTTTCAAGAAGGAACCATGTCCAAATTTCGACGTTTAGACTCTCAAAAAGAAGGAAAAAGAAAAAATCTGCAGATGAAGAACTGGCCGGTTTTAAAACCGGCCAGATCTTAAAATGGCCGGTTTTAAAACCGGCCACTTCATGAAATGGCCGGTTTTAAAATCGGCCAGTTCTTCATCCGCAGGTTTTTTTTTATTTCATTTTTTTTGAGTGTCTAAACATCGGAATTTGGACATGGTTCCTTCTTGAAAGTTGTAGATCTTGGTCTTATCTACGCGTGGACACCAAGATCAGGTCAATCGGAGTTCATATGAGAAATTTATGGTCAAAATTCCAAGGCTGCTCCATTGTAATTCGAACTTCGCGTGTTTTCACTTAAACGGCTCTAAAATATCCGTCCGAACTTCGAATCCACTTCCGTTTCGACCGATCAACTCCGTTTTCAACGAGCTTTTAGGTATTGGATTTTATAAACGAAATATTTTCCGAAATTTTTTTCAAAAAAAATTTCGATTTATGTTTAGAGTTGTTATTTTGTGTTCGATCGTGCATGTTAATGTTTTTGTGTTTGCATATACGAGTTATTTTGATTTTTCGTTAAGTTTGTAAGATTGTTTTTGAGTTGGGGGTATTTTGGTAAAGTTACAAATATTTTGTGTTGCGTTTAGCCGAAAACGTGTTGCGTTTAGTAGCGCCCTTTAGGGTTGTTATATAGGATGTGTAAGAGTGAAGTGATGTGTGTAAGAGTTTTTAAGATTATTTGATTTGTTTAAGTTTGTTAATAAATGAAAAAATAAAGTGAGAGAAAAAGTGTAGGTAGAAAGATAAAATTTAATTGAATTATGAATAGTTTATGGATTAAAAACAGATACTGTTCAACGTGATTAAAACCGCATGTCAAACAGGATGAGAAAGATAACTCGATTAAAACTGGGTTTTAACCACGAGACAAACAATCTGTTAGTGACTAGCTAGCTAGGACTCTTTGTAGATTAATATAGGGTGTAGGGGTGTATTTCAAACCGAACGATCCAAACAATGACCTTAATGGACGTTCGTTCGAGAAGTCGTATGTTCGTGTTCGACGAACATCACAACCACTTGTTCGTGTTCGGTTCATAAACAGTTCCAAAAGTTCGTGTACATTTGTTATAATGTTCGATTGTTCGGTTCGTCAAAGACATAAAATCAAATACAATACAATAAAAAAAAATTCTAGTTAAAATTCCTAAAACCATTACATAAACAAAAACAAAAATCACAATAAAATATATAAGTATTTCATAATTATTAATAATTATATAAATATAATTATTGATAGTTATATAATATTAATATTATTAATATATGAATGATTATATATATTTAATTCGTTTGCTAACCGTTCGTGAACTACCTAACATAATAAACATGTCGTGTTTGGTTCGTTATATACACGAACATGTTCGCGAACTGTTCGGTCAAACTCAAACCAATCGTTGCCCGGATTTTTTCACGAAATTTTCACGATCATTATGTTCATTTACACCCCTAATAGGGTGGAATGGCAAAGTAATACACTAATTTGGATTCACATACTTATGTAATTAATGACTAGAACATAAGAACACGCTACGCGTGTTATTGTAGCATCTGGTTACAATTGATGTAATACATATGAAGATAAGTAATATCACGAGTTTTGATTATTAATGCCTTTTTTGAGTTAATTAGGGTTTATGTTAGTGCAAAATTGATCTTTTTCTAATTTAATTGGAGAACATGGGGAACAAAGATTGATTATAATTGTTTTTTTATTGATTAATTGATTTTGTTGTGGTTAAATTAGGACTTGAAATTTAATTGGAGAAGAGATTAAATTTTTTTAATGATGAATTGATTTTGTTGAAAAGAAATTAGGACTTGTTATTTAATATGAGAATACATGGTCTTTTTCAATTAAAGTCCAATTTACATATATATTCCAAGTAAGTCCAATTTAACTTAAATTAAATTAAGTACTCAATTGCACAACTCCAATAGTTGTATACTGTAATATTTTGGAGGGGTGTAATGTAATTAAAATATTTGATTAGAAAGTAAAAGGTTTAGGGTTTATAAAACCATAATAGAAGCAGGGGGCAGCTGTGCGGTGTTCGCAAAGTTACAATAAGCAGGGAGCAAGAAGAGAAAAATGGCAGTACAAGATTCCGGCAAGAACATGTTCGATGAGCTCCCCGATACGGTACTTTCCTCAATTATCTCTCTGCTTCCCTTACACGAAGCTGTAAGAACCAGCGTTCTTTCTCACCGCTGGCGAAACTTGTGGACATGGATCTCTCGCATACAATTCGATACCAAACACATTCAGCTATCGGTTTGTGTTGATCGCTTGATGTTGTTATTGCTCAACAAAAAAATCGAGTTGTTCGAGATTGTACACTCCTATCATGATTGGGAAACAGGTGATTTCCAAAGATTGCTTAGTTTTATGGCTCAACGGAAGGAATCAATCGAACGCGTCTCTCTTGTTAATCAGAAAGCAGACAATTGGACAAACGATTTAACGGAAATTATCCCGGGAGGGTTTTTTCATGGAGAGAAACTCACGCGAATACAATTGAGGAACTACACGCTATCTCACGCTCTTCCATTTGAGGGCTGTGTGAACGTTCAAACCCTTGAACTGGACAATATTATCCTCACAGGTTCCTCTTTTGATGGGATGCTTCACTATTGCTCAGGGCTAAACACCTTGGTTCTAGCTCGTTTGATCTTAGTTTCCTTTCCCTTTCGGAGTTTTTCAAATCTTCGAACGTTGAAGCTTGAAGACATTAACCTTCTGGCACGTCGTTTTGATGAGATTTTGTGCCATTGTACGTTCCTGGAGAGATTGTTTCTTATATTTTGTGAAGATGTTTCAGGTCTTCGAGTTAGCCATGATAGGCTCATGTATCTGGAGATTGATGGGCTGGCTTCGTCGAGTTTGTATATTGCAGGGAATGCTATAACAGTCCTAAAGTTGCATAAAGTTAATCTTGCCGCGGGCAACAAGTTACCGAATATTGATTGCCCTTGTATCAAGGAGTTGAGTTTGAAAAGAATACATCCACTTTTTGTTGCAAGAGAAATTGTTGGAATGTGCAGTGGCCATGTACCGGTACGTATACTAACTTGCTTTTTTTGTTTTTTTTTTGTTTTTTCTTTTTTTTTTTTAAGTAAAAGGTGCAGTCTCCAGACTAGTTCTTAGCTTGTTCATTGAAAGGTCACTTCATTGTTTAATCTAGTATGCGAGCTGTATTTCCTATATGAATACCTAATTACATCAATAGAACAAGTTCTATCTAATGGAAAGTCATGTTGCTGTTACCAAGTAGGAAACAAGCTAGTGGCTAGAGGGAGGGAAATTATTCGAACATAATTCCATACTTATCATGTAGGGATTCTAGGGCTATGATCTATCCATTGAAACAGTATGTTCTGGGAAAGTTTCGATCTACCTATAAGAGGATAGTGTTCCAAGGTGAAACACATGCCGATGTGGGTTTTTTTAGATGCTGGTAACAATTTTACACCATTTTTGGATCTCACATATGTCTCACATTCTATTAAATGGTGTACGAGTGGTTACCCTTACATGTCAAAAACTACATATATATGATCTGTATAGTTAGGTCAATTCCATATATATGTTCTGATACTATGTTTTTGGCCTAATAACAAAGCCTGATGGATTGATGGAGTACTTATTAGTTTGTTGGTGTGGTTACTTTGTGGTTGCAGGGCACATATACGGAGGATCTGAAGATACTCTCTATCGAAATGGACTTGAACAGTAACAGGGACAATATTATCCTTGCTTGTGGAATCCGAACTTGGAGCAAGTTAGAGAAGCTCGTCATCATCAATAAGGTATGTATTCTATTTGCTTTCATTCCTTTTCGGTTGTTTCATGGGTGAGTTGCACTTTTGGTCCTATAACTGAGAATGTACACTTTCGGCCTGTTTAATATATATCTATGTCCGCATGGCAGGTTGACTTGGAAACAGCTCCGATAGAGTTATCATATCCTGAATTCACATTCTGGAGCAGAAGGGAATTGCCTGACTCTCTCTCGCATCAACTCAAAGTAGTTGAAATTGAAGAGTTTGGAGGGAAAGATCACGAAATTTGGTTTGCGTCTCATGTTCTAAAGTATGCCACCAAACTCAACCTACTCGTGATTCAACATCGACATCCTGATTGCTCAAGTACTCAAGCTGAAGCACCCACAGAGATGCACCTGGATTATTTGCTCTCAGTGCCCAAAGCCTCCATGGACGCACAAATAATCTATAGAAACTAAAAAGAAAGTTACTAAATACATATAAACTTTCAGTATTTCGCATTTTGAAAGCTAAGAGCATGCTTGAAACGATTTCAGATTTTTAGTTCTCGACTTACTGTTTACTAGTTCACTGTGTTTTAGCGATGTTGTTGAACTTGAGTTCACCAAATGCAATGAAATGACGTTCTTTTACACCTTACTCCATAAAATGTATATGAAGCTAGAGAATCCATGTTATTGGCTAATCTTAAAGAACTGATTTTATTTTACTGATATAACTGAAAAGCTTGAGCTTGGCAAGTCCTCAAAAGATCAATTGCTTTTCTTGGAAATGAACAAACCCCACCTCTGTTCTCCAGAGGAACTTCGTACGAGTTTGGCGTTCCACCCTCCAACGATGGCGTTATAGTCTTCCTGCACACAGGAAACGAATTGCTAGCACCTGCAGTTTGACATGAGAAACAACAGCGTGTGTTGAGGGAAGGATTCTAGATAAAAACGCACATCAGAGAAATCACGTATGAATGCTTCTGTATCTTTCTCTATTGCATCCAATTCCTTCTCCAACACCTCTATGAACTGAAAACCAAGAAACAAGTATTTTAATTCGTTATTGCAGAACTTTCATGTGCATTTATAGATGGCATACAAGTATTGAGTTCGTGTTCACCTGGCTGACCTCACCAAATCCAGCATCACGGAGCATCTGTACAAACACACATGACGTCATGAAATGCCTCTCAAGGAATGTCGTTATAATTTGTTGGCCAATGAATACAGAGGAGGAGGCATATGTGATAAAATTAATATATGTACCTGGCCATAAGCCTGGACATCATGCAAATCGTATCCTCTTTGCTTAATGTACTCAGCAAACTCAGCAGACGGTGTACCAGCATTTCTGCAGTAGTCGCTTATCAGGACCTTACCACCTGGCTTCAACCACTTATAGAATGACCTGAACAGTGCTGGTTTGTCCTGGAAAACAGATCAATTGTCCTGTTTAGTACTATTATTCGTCCTATATTAGGAGAAAGCAGATGCAACTATTAGTAAATTGATAAAAGAATTAAGGAACTAGCTTGCAAAAGTTGCAAGGACACTGGAAAAGAGAAGGAAAGTTACTTGAATATGAAGAATAGTGTCGCGGCTGTAGATTACATCAAAAGTGCCATCAGGATATTCTTTCTTGGTACAATCAGCAACCTCAAATTCAACAGAGGAGTTGAGACGAAGAGCACGTTCAAGAGCGAATGAGATCATATTGATGGAAAGGTCAATGCCAACTACATAGACGTCATACGTATCAGCCATGTAGAAGTTGCCGCCTCCAATGCCACACCCCACATCAAGAACTTTCTGCCCAGGCTGGAGATCCAGCAGATCCACTGTAGGATTTAGCTCAAATAAGCAATGGATGGCTGAGAATCAATCTGGGCAAATCAACGGTTTGGATGGCTTATAGCCGTTATGAGTAACAGAAACAGAAACAGAGACAGCTGCAGAAACAGAAAACAGGGGAAGAAGAGCACGGAAGCTTCCAGATCAAAATTCCAAGTCGTTGTTGCTGATTACTATAAATTGATCGTTGTCAGTAATAGAGAGTTAGATTAACACAATTCCATCACAGATTTCCATTCTTGTAACCGTTTCTTTATCCAATTTCTCGAGATAGAAGATAGGTTACTGTGCGCTATTTGTGTATGTGCTTGATCAATTGTGATTGATTCGAGCTGTAATTGTATACGATCAAGATCAATAAAGAGTTGTGGTTGTTTTCCCGTGGATGTAGGCTTGATTCTCAGCCGAACCACGTTAAATCTCTTGTTGATTTCTTCATTGATTGATTGATTGTGTTATTTCGGTTTTGGTGTGAACAAAGAGTTGGTTGATCTTGTTTAAACTCAACAAGTGGCGCCGTCTGTGGGAAGGTTCTGATCTACTCTTGTGTTCGATCATCAATGGCGTCTTCTACAAAGTTTGATATAGAGAAATTTACGGAGAAAACCGATTTCGGTTTGTGGAAAGCAAAGATGGAAGCATTGCTTGTTCATCAGGGATTGGATGCTGCATTGCTTGGAGATAGGGGATTTTCTGCAGATTTTGATGAGAAGTAAAAGTCCATGATCTTGGGAAAGGCTCAAGACAATCATATTATCTCAGGAGATAAAATCTTGAGAGAGGTGATCAAGATTAAAGCGCAAAGGAGATATGGGAGAAGCTTGAAGAAATATATAACTCCAAGACTTCGCAAACAAGCTTCACCGAGAAAGAAGGTGTTTAATTTCAAGATCAATCTTGACAGATCTCGCCGTAACAACTTGATGATTTCAACAAGATGTGCGGGATCTTGAGTGTATCTATTATCGTACAGATGAAGATAAAGCAAATCGTTGGGAGCCTTGCCTAAATCTTATGAGCATTTCATTGATGCTCTAGTGATCAATAAGAGCTCTAAACTCACCTACGATGATGTGGATGTTGCTCTAAGAAACAAGGATCTCGCACGGAGACCTTCTACAGTCATGACATCAATCTTTGAAAGTTTGAACATCGGATCAAAGTGGAACAACCAGATGCAGTCAAGAATAAACCGTGAATAATCCGATACAAGGAAGCCAAATAAAGACAAGCAATCAAATGGTTATGAAGCTAAAAAGAGAAAATGTTTCTACTGCAAAAAGCCAGGACATCAGAAGAAACAATGTTTTAAATTCAAGAAAGATAAGAGAGATGGAAATATTCAAACAAATCAAGACCAAACAATGCAGACATTGCGAAGATGCACACTCTTATGGAGATCTTTGAGGTATTGATTGCTTCGAGCTTTGTTCGCCTCTAATTCTAGCTCAAATCAATGTTGGGTACTTGATTTTGGATGTTCTTTTCACATGAGTCCCAACTTAGATTGGTTTATTAATTTCAAAGCAAAGAGTGGTGGTTCAAGACATCGGAAATGATTATCCCCGAGAATTGAAGGTTATGGTGATATTAAATTGAAAATGCATGATAATGTAGTGAGGATTTTATCTAATGTTAGATATATTCCAAAGTTGAAGAGGAAGTTGATCTCTCTAGGCATGCTTGATGAGAATGGTTTCAAATATCATTCAGAAAATGGGATTCTCACAGTTGAGAAATGTGGCAGTCATTATGAAAGGAATTAAGAAAAATGGATTGTATTATCTCAAAGGTGATACAAGAATACATATGTCGCAAATGTTACTACTAGCATAACTCCCAACTATGGCATGCCGAATGGCTCATCTAAGTGAGAAAGGCTTGAAAGAACTAGCAAAGCAAAATCTCGGGAGGAGATCAAATATCAACACTGCAATTCTGTGAAAAGCGCATCATGGGAAAATCACACAAGCTGGTTTTGATGCATAAGCATGTTACTAAAGCCCTCTTGATTATCTACACTCGGATCTATGGGGTCCAACCAATACTCAAACACCGAATGGTGGAAGATATTTCCTTTCAATCATAGATGATTTTTCAAGAAAGGTTTGGCTTATTATTCTCGAACTAAAGATGAAACTTTTATGAAATTAGAGAATGGTCTATTGCGTTGAAAACAGGTTGGAAGAAAGATTAAACACCGAGGCCGATAATGGCCGGAATTCTTATCGTGAATTCAATGATTTACGTAAAGAAAAGGGATCACAAGACACAGGACCATTCACCGGAACTCCACAAAGAAATGGAGTGGTGAAAGGTTTAATAGAACTGTTAGAGAGAGTAAGGTGTATGTTGATTAGTTACGGTTTAAGTAAGACTTTACGGGGTGAGGCGGCTACTACTGACATGTTATTTAATCAACAGAGTCCTCATCTCCTCTCAACAACAAGACACCAAGAGATCTGACCGTAAGCCACTACATATTCACATATAAGAGTATTTGGTTGTGCGGCTCTTGCACACATCGACAAGACAAACTTGATCCTGGTTATTAAATGTGTTTTTCTTGGATATCCACCGTGTTAAGGGATACAAATTATGGGATGTTGCACGGAGAAAATGCATTACTAGCGAGGATGTGATATTCAATGAGAATATCATGCCATTTAAGAAGAATAGTCATGGTCTTGAGCTTGAGGTGGAGCATCTCACGGTGATCATGTCACTCCTACTACCGCAGATCACAGAAGAAATTCCTATTGATAATGAAATCACGAACAACAAATGCCTGTACAAGATGTTCTGCAACATATCAACAAGATGGTCCAGAATGTAACAAATAACAAGTGACTTCACATATCCCATCAAAACCTTGTCATCATACCAGTTGACCAAGAATAGAGCTAAGAGAGTGAATAAGCATGCACCGAGGTTTGGATATGGTAGAATAGGAAAGTCCTATAATGTTTCTTATGCTCTATCAGTGGCTGAAGATATAAATTACTCAGAACCTGCCACTTACAATGAGGCTGTGAACTGCTCTGAAAGTGACAAGTGGATTCTTGCAATTCAAGAAGAATTGTTGTCTTTAGAAAAGAACCACTTGGGATATTGTTGAAATTCCAAGGAAGAAGAAACTTGTTGGCTGCAAATGGATTTTCAAGAAGAAACATGAGAATGGTGTACAAAATTCAATCAGGTACAAAGCTAGACTTGTTGCCAGGGGTTTCACTCAGAAGGAAGGTGTTGACTACACAGAAATATTCTCTCCAGTGGTCAAGCATGTTTCTATAAGAATTCTTCTTGCCATAGTTACTCACTGGAAGCTCCATCTCCAACAAATGGATGTGAAAACTGCATTCTTGCATGGAAAGCTTGATGAACTCATATATATGAGAATACCTGATGGAGTACATGTTGAAGACAAAGAGAATAAAGCCTGCATTCTCAGGAGGTCTTTGTATGGTCTAAAACAAAGTCCACGCCAGTGGTATAGAAGATTTGATGATTTCATGAATTCCATTCAGTTTCAAAGAAGCAGGTATGATACTTGTATTTACATGAAAAAGATTACACAGCACAGTTGCATATATCTTCTTCTGTATGTGGATGACATTCTTATAGCTGGGCAATCTATGAAAGAAATTAGTGATTTAAAGATAAAACTCAGCACTGAATTTGAAATGAAGGATCTGGGCTATGCTAAGAGAATTTTAGGCATGGATATAACAGTTCATGATGCAGATGGGAGTCTATTCTTGTCACAGGCTGGTTACTTGAGTAAGGTACTTGCACGGTTCAATATGAATCTTTCTAAACCTGCAAGTGTACCTATAAATCCAGGTGTGAAGTTATCTATGAGCCAGTGTCCCACTACTCAGTCTGAAATTATGGAAATGCATAATATACCTTATGCAAGTGCTGTAGGTAGTGTTATGTATGCAATGATATGTTGCAGGCCAGATTTGACATTTGCTATGAGCATGATTAGTAGATATATGAGTAATCCTGGGCATGAGCACTGGAATGTAGTGAAAGGAGTATTCAGATATTTGAAGGGAACACTGCACCATGGTTTGAAGTTTCAATCTACTCGTGTTCTTGTGATCCTCTACAAGGTTTTGTTGATGCTGATTTTGCATCAAATGTTGATAATAGAAAGTCTGTAACTGGATTCATATTTACTCTATTTGGCACTGCTATATCTTGGAAAAGCACACAACAATCTATTGTAGCACTTTCAACCACTGAAGCTGAATTTATAGCAGTTACAGAAGCCATCAAGGAAGCTATTTGGTTAAGTGGTTTATTGAATGAATTGGGAATAAATCAGGAATGTGTTACAGTCTTGTGTGATAATCAGAGTGTAATTCAACTTTCTAAACATCAACACTTTCATGAAAGAACCAAGCACATTGATGTTAGATTGTATTTTATCAGGGATATAATTGAAAGTGGAAAGATCAAGGTTGAGAAAGTCCATACTTCACAGAATGCTGCAGACAGCTTTACTAAGCCTCTACCTGCAGAGAAATTCAAACATTGTGCTGATCTTATCAATGTGAGAAGCCTTGATTCTCACAGAAATTGAGTTCTATTTGACTATGGCATGTTCTAGCCTTCAAGGGAACCTAAAGGTTGTTGTTCTACCTTCAATATGAACAAGAAAAGGGGAAGTATATCATGATTCTTTGAGCTAAGGTGGAGATTGTAGGGTTTAGCTCAAATAAGCAATGGATGGCTGAGAATCAATCTGGGCAAATCAACGGTTTGGATGGCTTATAGCCGTTATGAGTAATGTAAATGCGAAGCAGAGGCAATTGCGAAGCGAAACAGGGGAAGAAGAGCACGGAAGCTTCCAGATCAAAATTCCAAGTCGTTGTTGCTGATTACTATAAATTGATCGTTGTCAGTTATTGTAGAGAGTTAGATTAACACAAATCCATCACAGATTTCCATTCTTGTAACCGTTTCTTTATCCAATTTCTCGAGATAGAAGATAGGTTACTGTGCGCTATTTGTGTATGTGCTTGATCAATTGTGATTGATTCGAGCTGTAATTGTATACGATCAAGATCAATAAAGAGTTGTGGTTGTTTTCCCGTGGATGTAGGCTTGATTCTCAGCCGAACCACGTTAAATCTCTTGTTGATTGATTGATTGTGTTATTTCGGTTTTGGTGTGAACAAAGAGTTGGTTGATCTTGTTTAAACTCAACATCCACAAACTCTCTAGTCGTATCTGTTCATGAAAAAGGCAAATTGAGGTGCTCAAGACATAGTTCAATGGCATATTAGTATAATTACATAGGCTATTTCATCCTAGTACAGCATATCTCCACCGGGAGTACACGTAAGCAACAAGAATATTATCCTGAAAGACGTACCAATCCCTCCAGTGCTCACAAATCCCTGACCAAACACGCGCTCATAGCGCAGTATGCCACTGGACTTGTATTGAACAGTATCCAAGAACTTCTGAAATCCTCCGTCACCGTTTGAGCTTATTTTTTGCCATAGCCAGCAGATCTACGCAAAATCAAAACACATGCAAACATGTTAACTTTTCTTCATCATTAACTATTCGAGAGCAATAAAAGACGGAATGAGTGAAAACTCATAGCATCACGTGATATGATATGAAACATGAATGCAGAAGAGAAATTACAATTACACTACCTGGTTCTGACTCTTTCTGTGTTTTGCATAAGCTCCAATGCATTTGAAACCAACGAGAGCAAGTTCAAACGAATTGTCAGACTCTTCTTTCTGAATATACTCTTTAAACACCTGCAAGTTTCCGAATCTGATATTGTAATGCCCATGATATATAAATGATCGCTAGTCGCAAGAAATCATCAAAATTGAAACATATTTGCTGTATTTAGTGTTGCTGATGTATGTGTTTCTTTACAGGAACAAAGATGGATACTTAGAGATAAATCTTAGCGCAAAATGGTGCCTCTTATGGAGGAGGTCTTCCGAAAGTAGGAAAAAGAATCCCGTTCTTCTTTTCCTCATTTTGAACAAGGAACAAAAAGTGATCAATTTCAAGAATAAAATCACATATATAGCAATGCCATCAATTATAGAACATAATTTGCATCGGAGAACATAGCAGCTCATCAGTAAAGAATTTCATGAGATGGAACCTTGGTATAAAAGCTTGGTTTACGGTAATGAGTGGGGTCATTCTTCATCTGGTGGCCTTCAGACTGATTGAAACACGATTCTCTGAAAAATATATATCCACCAACTTTTAGCCCTTTGACCATTCTCTCTACAAGATTCTCAACCTGCAACATGAAGTTGGTAATTTTACGACATGAAGTAGCATTCTCAAGAGTATAGAAATAAACAGACTTTCTAGAGGCCAAAACTAGATATTTCTAGAGCAGAGAAGAACAAGGATTTATTAAAGGAATCAAGACTAGAGTTTTACTTCATTGTCTGAGAGATACATCAAAAGCCAGTTCGAAAATATCAAGTCTAATGATCCATCTGGGAAAATCAACTCTGGGGATGTCACATCAGCACAGACAAACTTGACATTTTCATGATGCCTGTTGATGGTCTCGTTCTGCAAAATGAAGACCAGAAGGTTCACATTTAGCATAGTTATCGAATGTATAATGATTAAAATTAGCAAAAGTAGTTTTTATGAAATAAGGCCTTAAACCTTCTTTATAACGCTTTCGATGAAGTCCACGGCTACAACCTACTCAGCTTTTTGGGCCAATTCACCTGTGAAACGACCAATACCAGCCCCAAGTTCTAGAACTGATGCCTTCAAACAAAGGGATCAGAGACAACACCTGTGTAGAATTGTTACAAAGATGATTATATATAAGAGCAACAACCAACATCTACGTTCGCGGAAAAGAAAAAGGCTAATCACTTGATAAACCAAAGATACAGTGTTCAGTTTCCCGGTATCCTGGTATATATGGGAGTTGGGGCGTAAATGTTGTTATGTGACATAATGTTGTTGCACTATGGCATGTAACACACAGATGCAGTCATGCAACAGAAAAAAGCAAGCTAAAGCTTTGCAGCATGTTAAGCCAGAGAAACAGAAAATAAATTAAATAGCTGGTTTTGTATTCTTAAAAAAACGTATATGTATAATCAATTGCTCCGCTATAAACAATGGCAAATAAGATGAAGTTAAAAGCACATATGTACGTGATATTGGCAGTTCTGTTGGTAGAACCGAACCATTACAGGAAGAAGTAACAGTTATTTTCTTTCTTTGAAGTCTTTTCTGATACAAGTCCATTTCACCTGGAAGTCATCATGGAATCGATCGATTTTGTAATAACATGCATATATATTTAGCCCTTTCAACAATCACATCTACAGTCTAATCTAAGCTCTGGCATATTATTTGGAATTAACATTATCAAAGCCAAGTATGCACATGATGAACCTGATTTTGATACAAAGCTTGTGAAAAAGATGAGGACTAGCCGGTACACGACTAAAACCAGGATACACAATATACAGCAGGTGTTAAAACTTGGTGTTAGATATACTTGTATAAATATATAAACATACACTATGATATGATCTTGTTTTTATATAAAGAATGGGTTAAGAACATAAAATGTATGTACCTCTGGCCTCTCCTCCTTATCAAGCTGAGCTGCTTGAGAGTCGAGCATCATCGCCTCCAAATTCAAATCTGCAGACTGCTGAATCCAGTAACTCCTTTGCCTTTCACGCTCTTGATCTGCAAATTCAAACCACAAAAAAACAGAGAAAGAATGAATGAATTTGGCCAGAACTCAGAAGATTAAGTAATAAATTAAATTAATTCTTCAAGTTAGTGATTAACCTTGAGTTGCAGCCATAGTTAGAAGAAATAGCACAAGAAAGGTTGGTTCTTGTTTTAAACTGTATGTGGGACTGAGTGAGTAACTAAAAATCCTCAATGTTGCTTGCTGCATTAATGAAGATATCAAGAAAGCTATATATCTTTCGAGTATTTTAATGGTTTAGTCTGCATGTACAAGACAAGAGACTTGTTTAAAAATATGGGGCCAAGATTAAAAAAAAAGAAAAGAAAAGAAATGGGGAAATCAGTTGATTGGGGGGGGGGGGGGGTATGGGGATTGATTCCATTTTCAGATGATGATGATGATAAATTAATAATAGAGCTACAGCATGAGCGGCTAAAAAGGAAATAATAATAATAATAATCAAGAATATATCTTTAGTGAGATGAGATTATGAGAACGCCATTCACAAGATTTATTATTCGATCTTCTCAATGGCACTGGTAGCTAGCTAGCTTTTCATGATTCGGAAGGTCAAGATGCATGCACGCGGTAATATGGTGGTAATTCTGGTAGCCTAACTAACCTACAATTTAACATTATCAAAATATGTTCATTACACAAATATATTACACAAAAACTATATAGTAGTTGATTTGTTTCTCTCACTTAATTTATCAGATTACAATACACCTCTCACATAAAAATTCACATTTTTAAAATACATCAATTGCATTTTTGTTTGCTACGTAAATTTGCACGCACCACTATAAGAAAAAGCCTTTTAGCGACACTATAATTTACGACGGTTACTAACCGTCGCAAATACTCTCAGCTGCGACAGATTAATCAGAAGAGGAATCAATTGTTCTCGGTGCTTTTATTGCTATAGAGACTATTTCAAGGTACTATTTTGCAAAATGTAAACCAAATAACATAAAACGGGATATAAAATTTATACTAAGTCTCATAAAAGTCTTACTCATTAGTGAAAGTCCAAAAAGTCCATCATAAAATACATAAAATTGTCTAGTTTTATCTTTTGTCATTTTCGCGGATCTTATTTTCACGGGCGGGCTTTTTAATCCGGATTCGGGTCGCAAGTGGTTATTTTAACACCATTATAAAAACCTTTTAACCCTTCTTTTCTTCCATTTCTCTGTTTCGTTTCATTCAAGCAACAGAAAACCTAAATATCAATTTTCTCTCTCTAATCAAATCCATGGCAGAATTCCACGAGACCAGATCTACAAATTCAGAAACGGAGCTCCGTCCAAATCGATCGATATAGAGCTGTTTCATCTTCCAGATTATTCTCTGCAATCAATCGTCTCGAGCAACTGGAGTGGTTCATGTGCGGAGGAGTGTGTCGTTGATACGTGATTGAGCGATTCTAGGTGGCGGAGCTTGGCGGAGAACGGATCGGCTAGTGTGGAAGTGGAGGAGACGTCGGAGAGCATGTAGGCGGAATCAGAATTGACGATGTCCACAACACCGGTGAATTTGTGGAGATTGGTGAGCTGGCTATCGAGATCAGCGGATTTCCGGTCTCATCTCTTCCTACTGGTAAGTTACCTTCGATCGGTTTATTGATTTGAGTTATGAATTTGTTCGCATATATTCGTAGTGTTTTGGATCTCATATGAAACGTGCAGAATTATGATTAATGATTTTTTGTTGCTTTGTTGTTGAGTTCGATTAGTTTCTTCTTTGTTGAAACTTGATTCATTGCGTTTTGTTGCTTCGTTGTCGTTGTTGTTGTTGCTGCTAATGGTTGATGATGATTGATGAGTATCGAACTCAAATTATTGCTAGTGTTGTAGTTTGTGCTATTGATGTAGTTTGTTGGTTGATTCAGTTTCTTCTCGCGCTTGTTGATTAATGTGTAGTCACTGTTTTCCGATTTTGCGATTGGATGATCGTCCTCGCCTCCTCCACTCGTCGGATTTTGGTGAGGATCCTCCTATCGAATGTGGAGTTCATTCGACTCAAAGCGAGCTTTACGCTATCAGAGTAATCTCTCAAACCTACCTTGCTTCAGTTGTTTGTTCATTTGATTAGATTAGGTAGTTGTTAGTTGTTACGCCTTCAATTATGAATTGAGGATCAGATTATGTGTTCTAATTGGTGTTTTTTAGCTGAAATTGTTTGAATTGAGGCCTGCTGATTGTTTTGTTGGTGATATTTTATCCTGTAATGTATAGTTTAGCTGATGTATGAGGTTGAATTTACCTTTGTTCTGTTTGGTGTATAGTTGCTGAATTATCTTAGTTTTTGTCTAGTTTTTAGAGTATATTGTCTAGTTTTTAAGACATAGTTTTATTATCAAACATGAACATAATTGTCTAGGAAGTTTTGTCTAGTTTTTAGAGGATATTGTCTAGTTTTTATGAAATATTGTCTAGTTTTATTATCAAACATGAACATAATTGTCTAATGAAATATTGTCTAGTTTTATTATCAAACATGAACATAATTGTCTAGGAAGTTTTGTCTAGTTTTTAGAGGATATTATCTAGTTTTTACGAAATATTGTCTAGTTTTATTATCAAACATGAACATAATGTCTATGAAGTGTTGTCTAGTTTTTAGAGGATATTGTCTAGTTTTTAAGAAATATTGTCTAGTTTTTATTATCAAACATGAACATAATTGTCTAGGAAGTTTTGTCTAGTTTTTAAAGAATATTGTCTAGTTTTTAAGAAAATTTGTTTAGTTTTATTATCAAACAGGAACATAATTGTCTAGGAAGTCTTGTCTAGTTTTTAGAGGATATTGTCTAGTTTTTACGAACTATTGTCTAGTTTTATTATCAAACATGAATATAAATTTTCTAGGAAGTTTTGTGTAGTTTTTAGAGGATATTGTCTAGTTTTTACGAAATATTGTCTAGTTTTATTATCAAACATGAACATTATTGTCTAGGAAGTTTTGTCTAGTTTTTAGATGATATTGTCTAGTTTTTATAAAATATTGTCTAGTTTTATTATCAAACATGAACATAATTATTTAAGAAGTTTTGTCTAGTTTTTAGTGGATATTGTCTAGTTTTTAGAGTATATTGTCTATGTTTTATTATAAATTGTACAGTTTTTGTATAAAATTATATGTTTAGTATAAATTGTCTATGTTTCTTTGTAAATTGTCTAGTTTTTTTGTATAAATTGGTTATGATTTAGTAGAAATTATACATGTTGTTTGTAGTTGGTTTAGTTTTTTGTATAAATTATCATTTTCTTATAAATTGTCTAGTTTTTTAATTAAATATTCTATGTTTTAGTAGAAATTGTGTATGTTTTTGATGTTTTTATTTGTATGTATTAGGTTTCAGAAAAATGGTGGTAACAAAGAAATTGAAGCGTTGTGGAAGAAGGTGTCTACGAATGTCGAGTGTGATGAAAGCTATTTTGTAGATTTATTTAATGTTTTAAAATACATGTATTTTATAGGTTGTAAAATTTTGATTATTTTGTATCTTGAAATTTATTGTTTGATGAATGAAATTGAAGTTCATGTTTATTTTCTAATTTTTTTCATTGGATAAATAGATTATTCTTAATGTACGTATTAAACATGTATTTTTACGATCTTGTAAACAATTTGATAATAAACTAAATTTGATGTAAAAATCATAACATGTGATTGGATGAACATTTATGAGCTAAGTAACTTATTTTTTAAAAATCATGGTTGACTCAAATTTTACGGATCGGCCATGAAAAAATTAGACTGTCTAGTTTTTAAAGTAAATTGTTTAGTTTTAACATTTAAGTGTACTTTTTAGACTTTCTTATATATAAAGGGTCTTTCGCAAAACGGACTCTAAAATTTATCACACAAAATCCTTTGAATCATGAAATATCTCTGTGGAGCGATAATGGCGACTGAGGCCTAAATCGAATTCCTATCAACTCGTCGATTCTGTTCGTCAGTTGAACAGCTCCTTCTCCATGTTTGTCTTCGTATTTTCGGATTTTTGTTCCATGATTCCATCAATCTCAAGCTATTGGAGAATAGGTTTCCGGCAATACAGTCAATTATTGGACTACTGAGCTTCTTTGGGGTTCAAGTTCTCCAGGTTTTTTCTTCAACTTTTGAATCCTGGTTGTTCTAATTAAGAAACTTCATATGAGCTCGTGATTGTTGGCGATTGTTCCGAACTTGATTTTAGAGTTTCAAAAAGTTAGGTTCTGATGAATAGGCATTCTACGGGCATGAATATGTCAGGTTTTCCAGTTTTCAACTTTGGGGAATTCTGAATTCATACTGTCGAGAAAATAGTTATAGCTTGTAAAGTGGTAACTTAACATATACCTGGAAACCAAACCATTGCTTGTTTAGAAGCACTGTGAGTAATATGTGTTTCTATATATACAACTGAAAATGTGAAAATGAGTTCTACTTTTCTGATTTTCATATAAATAGACTTTATTTGATGAGTGTTATATTTCTCCTTCTCAGGTCCAGAAGGGCTTAGGAAAGGATGCAAAGACTCAAAAGATAGCTTCCTGACACTGGATTGAAGCGGTATGAATGTTCTCTATGGCGTATTACAATCCTGTCAGTCTAATGTGTATATCAATTATTATGTGTTCACTTTGTATTATGGCTGTAGATTGATCCCAGGTATCAAAATGGTCATAATCTGACAGTATAATTTGACAAGTGGTACAGCAGAGAAAAGTTGAAGTTAGAGCAAAAAAAGTAAGTGTCATATACCCTGCTCCTTCAGTACTTCACATGCTGCATCACCGGCAATAAATATGGATCCAAATGGAGAGAAAATTTACTTGAACTGCAGGTAAATATATTATACGGCTGACCCCAGCAGGAGCTCATAAATCTTTAGTAGTCCTACAATTCTCCATTTATTCATCATTTGCTTGAGCTCATTATCTTATGACAATGAATCAATCAAGAATTACCTTCATTAGCCATGAAATTGTTTGAAGATTATATGCATGCATTGTGTCCTTTAGAGCGTGATACTTTCCTTCTGGCAATCCTTGTGATTCTCAAATCTCAATGGCAATGCATTAGAGCTTTATTGTGTTTCCTGAAATTGCATATCGTATTAATATTTGGACTCGTTGAAGAGCATTTCTCTTTTTAATTTTACTGCAGGCAGTTAAGCATATGTTGCGGTTAAATGCGGAGTTCTGGAAGTAAAACACGCTTCTTTTAGGTGCTTTGTGACATTGATCTTCTTCATGTTCTTTGCCTTTCTGTTTTCGTTTATTTTATTTCCGATTTCCTGTAGTTTATTGCGATGGTATTTCATTCTTCCTGCCTTGTTGATATTGCAAAGGGTTTTTATCCATGCTAATTATTCACTTCATACCTAACTTATTATAATTGCATTTTGCTTTGCAGTCAGTTGCATAGGAGGTCTCTGGTTGAGGCAAATGCTCGTGTCCTCGAGAGCCTTAAAGGTCACACTCTTGCCAACCTTATTATTATGTAATTTGACCCAGACAAATGTCTTTTTTTTTTCCTGATTTAGATTTAAGCAGATTCACTGAGGCACAGGGCCGCCATAGCAGAAATGAATGTTGTTATGGAACCAAACAAGAGTGATGCGATCAGATTGATAGTAGAATCGTCTAATGACCTGGGCTCATTGTATGTTTCTTGATAATTTATCCATGCCGTAGATGTGTCACAGTTCATGATGGCGATAAATTCTGTTTGTTTTCTTTCAGAATTGTAATGTATCCAACAAAAAAAAGGGAAGCTCAAGGACTGTATTGCAGTTCACAAACATCTTGTTGGGGGGGGGGGGGGGTTTGGTGACCAGGATGCTGTGTCAAGTAAGTTATTGCTGTCTTCTATGTCTTTGTTCTTCTTACGATGCTATAAAGCTAGTAATTTTCCATAGCTAGAAACCATTTAGGACGTGTCATCATATTACGTAAACTAGATATCCATTACAGCAGCAACCAAATTACCTACATCTAGAATCAATTTACTTTCATACTCTATATATATTAATGGGATCCAGGTATTTCTGAGATGCTTTTTGCAAGCCAATTTTTTTATTTTCTTCTTTGAACTGTAATGATGTCTATCAGATATATTGATATCATTGGCTTTTTGTTTGCCACACATATAAGATCTGCTTGTAAATTTGGTTTCCAGTGTGGCTAAACAAAGAAGAATAACCACGCCCTTTTCAATTTTATAGCTACGAGTGATTCTAGAAGTGGTTATCAAGATTTTTCATATCAATTATTCAATGTTACAGGTACTAACGATCATAACCATTAATTTTGACATTACTTACAAAGTAAGTTTCATATACCTGGCTTTAGGTTGGGTATTTCGGGGTACGAATGCATGTACAAATTGGACAAGGTTTCATACAACAAGCTCCATCCTTACACATCATGGATAACGTGAATTTTTCTTCCTAAACTTAGTTTCTTATTAAACCGTTTCTTGTTTTTACAAGAAAGTGAATGTGTACTAACTCATAGCACTGTAGTTGCAACTAATGAGACTGAAGGTGTTTTAATTCTTTACTCTCTGTTTTTCTCTAGTGTCAGTGTTTGCTTGCGGAATTCAGTCAGCATCTTCACAACTTTTCATTCACCCTTTCTTGTGTAAGGTTTCTCGTGTTCCTTACTATCTTCCTAGTATCTGCTCTTTGTATTGGTTTTCTGCAAGAGCTTAATTGCTTGTGATGGTTGCTACTTGTGATATTATTGTAAAAAAAAATTCGTTCCAGGAGGCTTGAGAAAGTTACACTTGAAACTTACATTTCTAAGTTCCTTGTATGAATGAGGTGCACATTCTCAATAAATATTCTCATTTGTTGGCCTTATTGCAGCTACATTATTCATAAACTAAAGGATCCAAATAAAGCCCACCAGATCAGGCTGGATGTTATTGTGAAAGCTCTCAAGTGGCTGGAGATGGACATGGATGTTGATGAGGTAATTTATATTCATTCCCCTGAAGCTGTTGGATTAAATTCTGCAAACAAGGGGGGCCGTGAACAAACCACACATACATTCCAAGCATAAATCTCCCTATCAAGGGTTCTCTTCACCTTTGCTTCTGTTTGTCCCTTTGTTTGTTGCTTCGGTCATATTTCTCTTTTTCTGTACTGGGGCATTGTGAACCCAATAGGTAGTAAAAGAATCTCTCGTACAACAACACTAACAATTATTCTGTGCTTATTTTTGTTTACTTCCTGCCATGTACATTAGATTTCATGTAAACAGAATGATCACATATATTGTTCTCAACAAGTTTGGTGTATTTGAATTCTTAAGCAATATTGATGTCATGTTAGATTTGGGAGAATTGCACTTTTGGTCCTCTAACTCGACACCCTCTTCGATTATAGTCCTACGAAATGCCGATTTTGTAAAATTAGTCCTAAAACCGTGTAAATACAGCCAAATTAGGTAAAAAATTGGGGATCACTTTTGGTCCTATTGACATGGTAGCCTACATGGCGATTTTTGTGGGCAAATTAAGGAATTCTGATGACGAACTGACCAAGTCGCCTTCATACGGACGAATTAGGCAATGAAATGGCAAACTAATGACTTAAGAGGGATCGAAATCGGGAAAAATCCCGCCTAATTAAACATTATATCCCCAAATCGAAACCCTAGAATCATAAACCCTAGAACAAATCCCAAATTGAAAAGCAGAAACACGAAGAACAATTCCAAAATTCCCAAATTCGTCCTAACCCTAGTGAAATGGTGAGTCAAGGAAGTGGCTCGTCGTCAGAGACTTAGTGGATGAACAAGTGCAATGAAGATTTCTTGTTTGATCAGTTCGAATTCTGCCATTGTGAGCGTCACGTTGAGGAGGGTATTGATTTCAAGGGTTTCCCAGGCCGTCGGTACTCGAGGTGTGAGAATTGGGTAAGTTTGGTTGCGATTTGGTTCAATGTGGTTTAATTTGGTTCAATTTATGTTGTTGATTCTGCTTTTTCTCATAATGGCGTCGTTTGTATGAATAGGACGACACGAGATGTGGATATTTCAAATGGCAAGATGAGCCATTGTCAGGGTGGCTACAAAGGGTGATAAGAGAGCTACATCAGTACAAAGAAGATTTCAAGATGGAGGTTGTTCTTCGCAATGTGGATTACGAGTACTTTAAGGAAGAGAAGATGAAGTTTTTGGAGGAGAAGAATCAGCTTGAGGAGGAGAAGAATCAGCTTGAAGGTATCATCCCCAAACTACAGTCTAGAATCAAGAGCTATGAGTTTGTGTGTTTGAGTTTGAGTGATGCTCTTGTGGCTGTTGGTATTAGTTATACGATGGCTTCATTTGGCAGTTTGATGGCTTGATTGTAGTGTTTAATTAGTAGTTTACTCACAGTTCATGTTGTAAGAAACTGATGATGCTCTGTTTTAGGGACTTCCCTCTGTTTTATTATGCCCACCAATATGTACTCAACAAGCTTTTGGAAATGAAAATTGGTTGTTTTGGTGGTAATTATATACAGTTTTCTTGTTGTATTAGTTTTATTGTTAGAATTTAAACATGTAAAATATAACAGATAGATCGACATTAAAAGTTAACTGGATAGATAGACATACAGACAGCCAGACAGACAGACAGACAGGACATAACAAAATCATAAAAACCTAAACCAGGACATAATAGAAATCATAAAACCTACACATCAAACTTCTTGATGAGATCCTCCACATAGTTTTGAGCCACCAAGCTGAAGGTCCAGTCAATCTCCTCCCCAGCCCTAATCACCACCTTATCCTCCTCCATCTTGAGTAGCTAGGTCTTGAGTGAGTGGCCTGTCTAGCCAAGCTCAGTGCTCATGGTCTAGATGTGGATGAGGCGGGCAGAGACATCTGCTGCCTGTTCCATGTGAGTGAAGGCTGGGTTTGGTTGTTGGCTCCACTTGAGGACATGCCTCAGCTTGATACCCAGAGACGGGTTCTCATCATTGCCTTCGTAGTCTTCATACCTGCAATATGTAGAAACATGAGTTAGTTGTTTGTGTTTTAAAAAAACAGAGTAAAAATAGAGTAAGGAAGGCTTACTGGATTCCCCAATACAAGAGGTGTGCAAGGCGTCTAGTGATTAGTTGTTCCATGTCTTGGTGAGCCATTTTTACAGTGGAAATTTTACTGAGATTTTTGTGTGAGGAATAAGAGTGTATTACTCCCTTTTTATAGTGGATTTTTGGGTAGTTGAAAGGTTATAGCTGGCAATTAAATTCATTGAAGTAGTGACTCTTGACCTTCATGCATTGGTTATAGGGAGAAGGTTACTTGTAGTAAATGGTAAAAGATAAAGGTGATGTATCAAGACTTACATGCATTGGTACAATCGAAAGGTTACTTGTAGTCATGGGTAAAAGATTTAAGAGATGTAAATATACTTGCATTTTCAATAAAAGACATGACCATAGAAGACAACAATTCCCACCAAAATCCAGCTGCATTAATGTGACACCATAACTAGTAGTTAAACCTGAATAATAGTTTTACAACTGACTAATGTATATGTTTGATCAAAAGGTACATGAAAGTAACATCAGTGTAAACTATGTAGGCCAAAACAAGTGATCATGTTGATTCACTTTTTCTTCTTCTCCTTTGTCACCTTGGCTTTGTTTTTCTTGTTAATCTCCTCAATAGCAGGAGCCAAATTCTTCAAAGAGACATACTTCTTCCCACCACTAATAAAAGAAGGCCCTAAACTAGAGTCAGTTTGTGATTGTACCAAAGTTGGTGTGGTAAAGCCTGAGATAGTGTTGCTATGAGCTGAAGAAAGCTTAGCAAAGCTAGCCTTTCCTTGGAGCAATTGTTGATGATTAGAAGGACCCTCCACATAATCTCTTGGAACCTGAGATTGTTGTGTTGCAATGATGTCCTCATCCTACGTTGCAGAACAATAAAACTTAAACTATAGAACAATAGAACAATATAACATACACATATACTACAACCATTACCTGATCTATAGTGAAGTCTAACACCTCAGATTCTAAGTAGCTCTTGGCTCTTTTCTGAAATAGATAGAAACAACAAGCATACACAATTAATGTACAGACATTTGCATAAAGAACAAATATACCAATTTGAAAATATATACCTTGCACTTGAGCTTAGCTCTCTTAGCCTGGAACTGAGCAAGTGTAGGCTCCTCCTCACCATGTTTTTCACTAACAACTTCACTAGGTTGTTCAGTTTGGTGTTGGCTAGTTGATCCATCATTTCCATCCCAATGTTGACCACCAAACATCTCTTCAAAGTCATCAGGGCCACCAGTTTCATCATCAGTTCCTTCTCC
This sequence comes from Plantago major, assembly GCA_026545765.1. Lineage (NCBI taxonomy): Eukaryota > Viridiplantae > Streptophyta > Magnoliopsida > Lamiales > Plantaginaceae > Plantago > Plantago major. Next base: position 928,102 of record CM048841.1, read on the forward strand.
CATTTCATCTCTAATCCTTCTCTTGCAGAAGGTATAGTTATGTCTAGGGGCACCACAATAACTACAATGAATTGTAGTTTGATTTCTCTTGCTTCTGATGACCTTCTTTTTCTTACTCTTGTTAGAAGGTTCCTCTACACCCCTTCTCCTAGCAGTAGCTGGCCTCCCTCTTTTCTTAAGAAATTTTGGAGGCAAAGAAAGTATAAAGAAGGTCTCACCCCATAGATGTTGACCATTGATCCCATAAATTGCTCCTTCATACACCTTCTTGTAAACATCCACAGTGTAACACATGTTTACATAGTCATTGTAGTCAACATTTGCTCTTAGCATGGCTGATAGTGCATGCTTGCAAGGTATACAGATGAGTCGGTTTTACATCGTCTCATTTAGTCTTTTTCACCATCTTTTTGTAGTTCTTAAGTGCAGTCATAGTTTATTTTATTAGTGTTTTGTTACACTTTTGTGTTTTGTGTGTTTTGTAGGTGTTTGGTGAAAATGCATTGAAACAAGGCTAAACCAGTGAATATTAATGCATTAATGGAATCATAGAAAGCTATGGTTGTCCCTACGAACAGGGGGTATGCCTTTCATCACAGGCTCACTCCAAAGCATATTGACTGATCACAAAATTAACCAAAATCAGAGCAGAGTTTCTAGACTAAACTGACTCCAGCTCCAACATCAGTATTACTTACACAGACAAAAGCTTAGTAGTAAGGACATAAATTTTATATTGTTCAAATCCGTGCAGTAACAAGTATTCAAAACACTTATCCCACATTGTTAAACAAAAATTAGAGAAATTTTTCAACCCAGATCAGCTTTTTCCCAATTCTACACAATCTAATGCGGCCATTTGTTTATCACACAACTCAAAGAAGCTGACATAAGCATACCAAAACACCACACATCCTCCAAGAACCAGGGAAGAAGAACTAGGGTGTAGCAGGTGAGGGCGGGCGCCATCCCAAAAGTAAGTATGATTTTACTTTCTTTTTTTTTTGGGTGAAAGGTAATATCATATTCCATATAGTATAATAAAAAGAGATAGACAGGGGAAGTGTATTACAGCAAATCAGACATAAAAGAGACTAGGCTACTGCTATCGGGCAATCGATTACTTGCTGAACCATTAAAACAGTAAGGTAGCAACCCAGAGAATCCTTAACAAACTTCCAGTGCGGGCTACAAACATTTACTGTTTCTCTCATTCAAAATGCACCAAAGAACAAAACCATGTATAAGATTCCACAAAGTCTTTTTATCCCTAGCTCTCAAGTTCCTTTTATACATACATTCAAACATAATTCCAACCCATTCGATAACTTTTGGCTCATACTAGCCCAGAACTATAGAACTGGCCTATCATCAAAGGCTCACTCCAAAGCATATTGACTGATCACAAAATAAACGAAAATCAGAACATAGTTTCTAGACTATAACTGACACCCGCTCCAACATCCATATTACTTAAACAAACAAGTATTAGAACATAAATTCATTAGGTTAAAGCTCTCATAGTAACAAGTATTAGAAATTAAAGTGCCCCACATTGTTAAACGGAATTTAGAGAAATATTACATGCCAGGTCAACTTTCCGAGTCCTGCGCAATCTAATATAAGTATATAACCACTCATTGACCGCACGACTCAAAGAACTTTCTTCCATGGCGGATGGCATCTAGAAAGTTGGCGGACACCAACTTTTTCTGTTTCTGTGCGAATTTTCCACGATTCTTTCCTAATTCGTCCAGACTTAGTTTTTCTTTCTTTCTGTTAGTTAGAAACATATAATTACTTTCATGATTCATTCTATTGTCAAGTATTCAGACATTGCTCTCAAGCTAGACCTATTTTCCAAGGCAATTACCGTTTTGAGGTAATTGAACCGATTTTCACCTTGTAATTCGACGATTATCATTGATTGGGAGCGCAATCTACATACTCTTTGCATCGATTTGATTCAGGTTCTTCAATTCTACCTAGGGTTTGTGACAACGATGGGTAAATTGTATCAATCGTTCGATTCTTCGTTTCTAGTATTAGATTATGTGTGTTGATTGTTTAATTGCTTTATTGATTATGGCTACGCATAACATGAGTAGCTAAACACCTTGATTATGGGGTGGTGACGAATTCAAGCATGCTAGTTAGGGTTTATGCGATTACACACACACACACACATACACACATATATATATTCAGGTTACGATTACTATGAGCTTTTTAGATTAATTGCGTATTCTACTATTACGTTTGATGTGCAATTCGTCAATATCACTATTAGATTAAGCATTTGATCTTTAGAAACCAAAACGTTTTTCGTCTTGCTTCAATCTAACAGTTAGTTGCAAATGGTAATAGTAGGATTAGCTTAATTAACTGCAGCTTAGTGAAATTGACGCCTTCACTAATGTTATTCATTTTCTGAACCAAAGTAGTGACAACTTGAGAGTAATCGTTTTCCTGTTGATTGCATATTTCCTGCTAGCTAGCTTGTCTTCTAGTCACCACTCCATAATTCTCCTCATTCATATCAATCTCGTTAAGTTTAAATCTGTTTTCTAGTTAGTCTGCAAAGTAGTCTACTTTCACGTAGTTAATCAATCTGTTGCCGAAGCAGAAACAACTCTTTACTGCTTTCATACTGTTATTATTATTCGTAAACAAGACTCAGCTTAGTTAAGTTCTTCGAGACCGACCTCGGGGTTAACTTCACTGCACTACAATTTTTCGTAGTGTTGAGAATTAACTCTTAGCTCTTAAACAAATTTAAAATTTTAATTTTGACACATCAAGTTTTTGGCGCCGCTGCCGGGGACTTAACTCCTTTGTCAAGTTTACGAATTTTAGTTACAGTATTTTTGTTTTTTCTTTTTCTAGTTTTTGTTTTTGTTTTCGTTAGTCTTTTTTTCCCCCTTGTTATCTCTGTGTTTCTCGTCTTGAGTGCTTGTTTTAACTAACGGGTACTTACGTTTGCGTAGTTCTGGTGTTGTGTCTGTCTTGCAGCACAAGTTCAAAGAGATGACCGAGTTGGAGCAGCCTTCTATGGCTGCACTCTTCGCACCGCCCGTAAAAGTTTACCGTCCTAGTATTGTCACTCCTGCCAATGTGCGTAACTTGGAGATTAAGGGGCATCTTATGGTCCTACTTTCGAAATTCTATGGGAAGAATGAGGAAGTGATGGGATTTCTTATGGAGCTGGAGCACTTTATTGGGTGACTGCCTAAAGGTGAGAATGTCACCGACAATGATCTGAAGATGAGGGTTTTTCCTATATGTTTAGATAACAAGGAACGGCAGTGGATGAATGGCTTGGATGAAGGAAGCTTAACCACCTGGGCTGAAGTCTACAATGCATTTATGAAGAAGTACTACCCTCTGTCTAAGACTTCTTCTATAAGGTAGCAAATCAGTACCTTTAGCCAGCTGTATGATGAGTCTCTGTATGAAGCGTGGACAGTTTCAAGAGCCTTCTAGCTCAATGTCCTCACCACAAGTACCCCCAGGCTGATCTGAATCAGTATTTCTATGATGGGTTGAATGAGAACCAGCAGTATATGATAGATGCGTCCTGGGGGGGGGGGTAATATGATGGAATTAACTGCTGTTGCTCTCAAGGATAAGTTTGCTAAGTTGGCACAAAACTACCAACACCGTAACCCCAGGAGAAATGCCAGGGGTCAAAGGGGAGAAGCAAACGCTGCTTTTGATGAAGAGCAGAGACCCGGTCCAGGTTTGGTGCAACCAGCAGGTGGATCCGGATGGGCAGACAAATTTCGGAGCTTCATGAATGAGTCAAGGGAGTTTATGCGCAAAACTAAGGCGCATCGTCAGTCTACCGATGCCCGTATTGGGAAACTGGAAAAGGATAGTGAAAAGATCCAAAGAGTTCTCCAGCAGCTACTAGAGAAGAACCAAGTGAGAGAAAAGGAAAAATTCCCTGGTACTCCCGAGAGGGCAATGGCTATTAAGGTGATCACAAAAACACCGGTTGAGGTGACTGTTTCGAAAAATGAGACCCGTGTTGAGGTTTCAAAACAGATTTGCGCAGCTTGCGGGTGTGCATCGTTGATTCCGATTGCTAGTGAAGCAGCAGTAGAAGAGGTGATAACTCCCGGTAATTCTGTTGAGGAGTTGATCCTGGAACAAAGAGGAAGATCCAGCCGTTTCCGTTGAAGAATTGGGTTCTGCAAAAGAGGAAGATTCTGCAGCTATAGTGAGCATTCCGGAAATTGGAGCAGTTGAAGTTCCTACCAAGGAAGAAGAGTTAGCAGAAAATGTGAAGAAACATCCTCTTAGTAAGAAGAGCTTTAACATCGTAGTTGGGATGGGAAATTCAAAAGTCATTGCGACTTTAGATACATGAGCTACATGTAATACGATCCCATACAGTCTGTTTAAGGGATGTGGCTTTACAGGCTTGGAAGAGATGAAAGCTCGACTCCTAATGGCGGATGGGTCACATAGAAGACCAGTTGGATTGGCAAAGGGTGTCGCGGTTAAACTGAATGGTGAAACTGTTATCACCAATTTTATTTTTCTGAAGGATGTCCGGGAAGATCAGAAGATAGGACCCGATACAATCCTCCTTGGCTGGTCATTTTTATTTGCCTCTAGAATGGATATTAGTGTATTTAGACGCACAACAACATACGAGGTGAATGGTAAGGTCGGCATGGTGAAGGCATTGGATTATTTGCCTAAGGATTTTATCTGCAAGGATTATTCTGCGGGGTATGTTGGACCCCTTTATATATATTCGCAGGTGCAAGGGCAGAGGAATTCGAGCATGGGGAAGTCTAGTACCCACCATCGCAAATGAACACCACCAGTCTTCTACACATCTTGGAAACCTTCAATCAGGGAAGCCCTCTCCTATCAACTCTCTACTTTTCTCTTTTCACTCGATCAAGTCTACTACAACTATATGACCGTGAGGGCGTGTATACCACACCAACACGCACAAAAGTGCGGACTTTCGATAAAACAGACACTACCAAAAAATTGAGACAGAAAAAAAAGGATATAAGCATATGAGTCATATATAAGACTGCAAAAACGTAGTATGCAAAAAATGAAAAATTGGAAAAGGAGAGAATGATTCACTTTTATAAGTCCACTGCTGATTGTTATAGAGCTATGAAAAAGTCCCTTCTGACTCAACTGATAGAGTACATTGCATGAGGTATTTGAGGCATCTTTGTGATGCAAGTCACCTTCCTTATCTCTTTATATTCTTGAGTGATTACCCCTATTGGACACTTCCAGGAGTGTGAGAGATTAGTTGCGTAGAATCCACTTGTGAAGGACTACCGTGTTAGACTTAAGTTCTATTTACTTTGGAAACGAACTTTTTGAACTTATGCATGTGATTTTGTGATCGTCAGTGTGATGTCAAAACTCTTGCATTATTCGTGCTTATTATTTGCAATCGTAGACTAGGTATCTTGGGAGTTAGACTTTATTTTGTGTCTATGTGTTTTTATTTTTCTAGGTTTTTTAGAGAGTCTGTTGCTTGAGGATAAGCAAGGGTTCGGTTTGGGGAGTTTGATGAGTCGCTTTTACATCATCTCATTTAGTCTTTTTCACCGTCTTGTTGTAGTTCTTAAGTGTAGTCATAGTTTATTTTATTAGTGTTTTGTTACGTTTTTGTGTTTTGTAGGTGTTTGGTGAAAATGCATTGAAACAAGGCTAAACCAGTGCATATTAATGCATTAATGGAAGCATATAAGTTCCAATACCTGAAATATGGTTGAAAATGGAGTTGACCGGTCGAAACGGAAGTGGATTCGGAGTTCGGATGAAGATTTTAGAGCCATTTAAGTTAAAGCGCGTGAAATTCGAACTACGATGGAGCAGCTTTGGAATTTTGGCCATAACTTTTTCATATGAACTCCGATTGACCTGATCGTGATGTCCACGCGTAGATAATACCACGATCTACAACTTTAAAGAAGGAACGATCTCCATATTCCGACGGTTAGAGGACCAAAAAGGGCCTGGCAAACGACATTGAAGATTGGCATCCGCCAAACTCGTCCGGAACGAGTTGGCGGATGCCAAAGTTCACTTGGCGGACGCCATGGATGAATTTTGGCATCCACCAAGTGTATTTGGCGTCTGTCAACTTTCTTCCATGGCGGACGCCATCTAGAAAGTTGGCGGACGCCAACTTTTTCTGTTTCTGCGCGAATTTTCCCCGATTCTTTCCTAATTCGTTCAGACTTAGTTTGTCTTTCTTTCTATTAGTTAGAAACAGATAATTACTTTCATGATTCATTCTATTGTCAAGTATTCAGACATTGCTCTCAAGCTAGACCTATTTTCCAAGGCAATTACCGTTTTGAGGTAATTGAACCGATTTTCACCTTGTAATCCGACGATTATCATTGATTGGGAGCGCAATCTACATACTCTTTGCATCGATTCGATTCAGGTTCTTCAATTCTACCTAGGGTTTGTGACAACGATGGGTAAATTGTATTAATCGTTCGATTCTTCGTTTCTAGTATTAGATTATGTGCGTTGATTGTTTAATTGCTTTATTGATTATGGCTTCGCATAACATGAGTAGCTAAACACCCTGATTATGGGGTGGTGACGAAAGCATGCTAGTTAGGGTTTAGATTAGTTGAGTATTCTGCTATCACGTTTGATGTGCAATCCGTCAATATCACTGTTAGATTAAGCATTTGATCTTCAGAAACCAAAACATTTTTCGTCTTGCTGCAATCTAACAGTTAGTTGCAAACGGTAATAGTAGGATTAGCTTAATTAATTGCAGCTTAGTGAAATTGACGCCTTCACTAATGCTATTCGTTTTCTGAACCCAAGTAGTGACAACTTGAGAGTAATCGTTTTCCTGTTGATTGCATATTTCCTACTAGCTAGCTTGTCTTCTAGTCACCACTCCATAATTCTACTCATTCATATCAATCTCGTTAAGTTTAAATCTGTTTTTTAGTTAGTCTGGAAAGTAGTCTACTTTCACGTAGTTAATCAATCTGCTGCCGAAGCAAAAACAACTCTTTACTGCTTTCATACTATTGTTATTATTCGTAAACAAGACTCAGCTTAGTTAAGTTCTTCGAGACCGACCTCGGGGTTAACTTCACTGCACTACAAGTTTTCGTAGTGTTTAGAATTAACTCTTAGCTCTTAAAAAAATTTAAAATTTGATTTTGGCACATCATATACCACTGAGTTGCCACCTTCTACAAGTACATGTGTGTCCTTTAAGATCAACATTGAACTGGCTACCATCAAATCCCAGAATTTCCCAATGAGTTGCATCATATTTCCTTGTAATACATTCCTTAACTCTACCAAGATTCTTATCAATTAAGACCTTTATTCTAGGGCACATGTAGCCCTTCCACTTCTTTGCAGCATAATCCCTCAACTCTTGCATTCTCTGCATCAAACACTCTCTTATCCATTCAAGCATGGTGAGTATTGGTTTGAACCTAGCCCTCAGAATCATCTTGTTGAAGGATTCACTATTGTTGTTCATTGTCAACTCACATTGGGGATGTGTATCAAAGTGACTCTTGGACCATTGTTCAGGAGGCTTGTTCTCTAACCATTCATAAGCTCCTTCATCAAGATTTCTCATTGCCTCCATGGCTGCCTTGAACTTAGGTGGAGTAGTAGCATTTGATGCCCTGTACAAGGCATGTTTGAATGCATCACCTCTATATCATGTAGACCAGAAATTCTTCAACATATGTCTAACACAAAATCTATGTTTTGAGCCTGGAAACACATCTGCTACTCCCTTAATTAAACCCTTCTGTTTGTCAGACACGATAGTAAACTTTGAAGGATTATCAATGTTCAAGTCACTTTTAAGTAAACTCAAAAACCAAGTCCATTGCTCCCCTGTTTCATGAGACACAACTGCATAAGCTATGGGAAATGGCTTATTATTAGGATCAACACCAACTGCAATCAATAAAACTCCTTGATGAGGACCCTTTAGGTGACATCCATCCACACCTATAAAAGGTCTGCACCCAATGATAAATCCCTCTTTAAGTGCTCTAAAACAAACATAGAATTGCCTGAACTGATTTGTATCTCTATCCACATCACAAACAACAGTTGACCCTGGATTTCTCTCTCTCAACTCTTCAGCATAATCTCACATCATTCCATACTGAGCATCTGGATCACCTTCTAGGATAGCCAAAGCCTTCTTCCTTGCTCTATATGCATGATGCTCAGTAATTTTCACACCAAGCCCATTGGACACTTCAAGAACAAAAACCTTAATATTCTTGTCTGGATCAATTTTGAAATTGCTCAGGAACCTATAAGCCAACCAATTTCTCTTACAAGATAACACATTTTCAGTTAGTCCACAAGTGTGATCAGGTTCATAGGTGTGCACAGTAAATCCAGGACCATCCTTATCCTTATGGAAATGAACTCTCCAAGGGCAGACATCATTTTCAACACACTTAGCATACATCCTTGACTTATCATTCTTGACAACCCTTACATTTCTCCTACACCTGACACCATAGGAATGCACAGCTCATCTAAAGTCAACCTTGGATGTGAATTTCATCCCTAAATCAAACTTGGGATCATAGTTCTTCTTGCTTGTATGCACATGTCTCACTGGTCTATTAGCTGGCCTAATATCATCCTCATCATCAGATTCAAGCCCAGAATCAAACTCTTCAGAACTAGCCCCAACAACATCAGATTCCCAATCACTTTCATCATCAGAATCAGACTCCTCAAGAATACTCTTTTTCTTCTCAGGCTCTCTCTTTGCCCTCTCAATTTTCTCAGCCAGTTTTTCCTTACTCTTAGCCTCTTTGTCTATATCTTTCTCCTTGTGGGATTTACTAGGGTTTCCATCTTCCAAATCAATCACATCATCAACTTCTACAAATTCTACCATTTCCCCTTCCACAAAGAAAGATAATTCCCTACTGTCAACTTAAGCCGTACATAAATTAAACACCTCAAAGTCACGTTTAATAGGTGAAAATCCATCTGTGCCAAACCTGTAGAACTTTCCAACACCTCCTACATTGCATAGATCAGCAAATGCATGGAATTTAACCATGTTCAGTTCTTGATAGTCCACATAATCAAACTTCATCATCTTACCACTCAAGTAATTTTCTTTTCTACTGATAGGATCGGTGAAAAAAGAACCTCCATAATGCACACCCACTGTAATATTAGAGGATTTCTAATCTATGCAAACATATACACATAAAATCAAAATCTGTATCACTTAAAGAAAAACTAACAGAAACAGAGAAACAAACAGAGCATCTTCATATATATACAATAATTTACCATAAAAACACTTCAAGATATCAACTTTACAGCAGAATTATGCATGAGAACAAAGTTTGAGCTTACCATATGTAGGGGGTGGCATATACAACTCTTCCAAAGGTCTTTTCGACATGATGAGACAAAGATTAATGAAGCATTAATTGGTCATTTTTTGGAGAAGAAGAGAAGCAGTAAATGCTTGTTTTCAGAGTAAATATGGAGGCAGCCGCATTTACTAGGGTAAAGAGAACATTGTGGCGCCAAAAGTTCTTCCTTTATCCCTCTTTTTTTTGTTTTGTCTGATGTTTCATACTAGGAAGACTTGTGTTTTGTTTTGTTAAGGTTGTTGGCGTGTGGAGACTTGTGTTTGGCGTGTGTTTCTTGTTAGTTGGCAGCCACATGGCCTATACCGTATGAATACATGAGCTTTATACGGATTTAGGAGCAACTTTGCTAATTCGTCATTTCGTAGGACCAAAATCGAAGAGGACGGCGAGTTAGAGGACCAAAAGTGCAATTCCCCCTGTTAGATTTCATTAGAAGTCAGTAGTCTTATGGGCATTTCTGTAATTTTATGGTGTATTTATGTGATATTATAATAGTTTTTAATTTTCTAATTTTTTTATGTAGAAATATGTAATATAGGGGCTATTTTGTGCTATTTTCTAATTTTTGTGTTGTTTTAGGTTAATTTCTAATTTTTGTGGTGTTCGAGATGATATTTATTATTTTTTAGGTGTATTTTACAAAGTATTAAATGTGTTAGGGTCATTGTGCAATATATGAGGTAATGCAAAGGTTACGTCTTAGGGTTTAGGGCAAGGGTTAGGGTTTAGGGCTAGGGCAATGGTTTGCCCAGTTCTGATTACAAATTTTCGGTTTTTTTTAAAAATTTTTGTACACTTTTAGCGACGGGTGTTAAGCGTCGCAAAAACTTTTTAGCGACGATAATTTTATGCACAAACATAAATACCGCGTGACTGTGCTCAACGAATTCGGAGCTTCGTTCTTGTGTGGGAGGTACATATATATCATGTAGTGTTTTCGAACCACAAAAATGGGACTTTTGGGTGTTTTTCCCGACCGTCTTCTATTCAAAAATAAACTGCATGGTCATGTACACCGATACGCACAGAGTAAGAAAATGTATGTCTCACGTGCGATTGGATTCTCTGTTCCTTCAATACGGCCTCCCGAAGTCGAAAATTTCACTTGATTTTAGGCATTACGGGTCCTTACGGCCAACCTTAAAGCGCTCGGATGACTGTGGAAGTGTGCTCAATGGATTCCGGGTGTCATTGTTGTGTGGGATGGACATAAATATCACGAGTTTCAACCCATCTAGGGCCTATCTGTGGCCGTTGGGACATTTTTTATTTTTACTTTTTCGAATTGCTGATAAGTTATAATTTTATTCTTCCTCAGAGGGGTTATAATATTACAAAACAAGTAAATAAATATAACAATAAAAAATTTAGTAGGTACAAGAAATATAGGAGAAAGATAGATTAGGAATGCCGAGAATCCTTAGCCAGATAATCAACGTAATTTGTCAACATCTCCCTTATTCTTAGCTCGAATCTTCTTGAATTCTTTACCAAGCTGATGTAGTTGAGATCTAGGAAGTTGATTTCTAAGTATTTTATCCAGTAGTATCTTCTCCATGTCCATGGATGAGTTAACTGCAGATCAGAGAGGTTTTTCTTCTCACAAACCTTGCTGAGGTAGTCCAAGTCTTTCATTGTACTCTTCTTGAGAAATGAAAATCCATTCCCATAAGGTGCCTTGAGTACATCCTACATCAAGTGATTTCCTGAAATGACTTTTTTCATAGAGCTTCTCCAGCACTACAAAACTTCTGAATTAGACTTCAGTGTTCAACCAAGTTTTTATCTTGTTGGAAGGAATGACGAAAGTCTCTTTTTCATATTGTCGTTTCCTCCATTCTGCATTTGAAGATACACTAGAACACAAAACTTCTCATTTGCAGGAAGATCAAAAAGCGTCATGATCCAATATCCATTTTGCAGAGCTACACCGACCATTGTGTAATGTACTTGATCAAAAGTATGTTTTCGAGAAGATCTTATTCTTCTTATTTTTCTCTTGGTACTGGTGGGAGGTTTTTCTCTTCTTTGAATTACTCTCCTTCCTGCTGAGTTCAAATGTTGATTATCTTTAGTAGGAGAATCAAGACTCAAAGTGTTTCTAGAGGGAGTCTTGTCAGCATGTGAGGCATGGCACTTGATACTGGAACAAGTTGTCGACTACTGGAAGATGTTCCTCTTCCTTTGAATCTCAATCATATAGAGTCATCTTCCTCATCATCATTTTCATTATCCATGTTCAGAATCTTTCTAAATTTGCAACTCTCAGTAGTTGCTTAAGCAGTCTTCAATTTTTTAGTTGTTGCCGGGAGTTGAGGGAATTCAACATTGAGTAATCTCTCAGCAACTGTACTTTAGTTAGTGTTTCTTTCTCTTGGGGGTGGGTGGAAGTGTTAAATTCTCGGTGCGTATTTCATCACTTGATTGTTTTCTCTTACTTCCTTCCCCCTTAGCCATTTATTGTGATTCTTGCACAAAGTTTACCAATTTAGTATCCTAGTTCTCAACGAGTAAAGTAATCTGTTGAGAAATTTGTTGGGAAATTTCTTGGGAAATTTGTTAGGAAATTTGTTAGATATTTTGTTAGAAATATCTGTTTAGATTTTGATCAGCAACATGATGACTTATCTTAGTCTCAGAAAGGTGATTAGTACTCTTGGTTCACTTGAACATTGTAAAAGAGGAAACTCACTAAGTATGATAGTCTAGCTAATCTTGTATAGGATGTTAGGTCTCAAAATGTAATTTTTATTTTATGAAAAGAAGACCAAGAAGAAGACATCCAAGCAGAACAAGCTCAACGACATTGAAGACTTGAAAGCGCACAAGATTATCGAAGCTTTTTTCAGATATCTTAGCCAGATATCTTGAAGACACGAATAGTTTTAGACAAACTGTGTCACAAGAGATATCTGAGAAATAAGAGGCCTATCTGAAAACAAGGAAAGTGTCCACAGATATCTATTCTCAGATACCTTGAGCATTAACCACATTTCTGAAAAAGAAATATATATATTGCAAACAAAGTTGTTTCAATAAAAGTGGTATCTGAAGATTAAAGATAAGGACGTGCAAAGAATCAGATAACACTAGTCTCTGATACAAAGCATAGTTCCGTTGGCACTGAGGACAAAAGTATAGTATGCATTTAATGCACGGACAGAGATGTGCGAATAAAAGCAACGGCGACTTCAAGAAGAAGACAAAACACTCTAAGATTACTATACACAGATATCAATAGTTTGAATTTGAGCCTAACGGATACTATTCAAACGGCACTCAAATTCATCTATAAATATCAACACTTAGACTGCTTGAGAAAAAAAACACGACATACTTTGAAAACGCTGAACATCTTACTCTCTCAAAGCAACTTACTTATCCTCAAAGCTTTCTGTTGCGACCAAAGCTTTTGATCTTGAGTAACACTGAAGTTCTAAGTGTCCTAATCCTAAACAAGCACAGCTATCTGTGAAAGAGTTGAAACGAAAGATCAAGTATCTGAGATTCATTCTCTTGAACACTTATCTAAGACTTGGGTCAGTAAAAAGAACAAGATACCATATATTGAAAAGTGTATTAAGTATACTTGATTCACAGAGCTATCTGAATAACTGAATAAGTTATTAAAGAAGCTCATCTGACAACTCAAACCAAAACCAACACCATAACTGGCGTGGAGTACAGGAAGTACTTAGTTTGAAAAATCAGGGAATAACTCCAAGGTTACCGGAGTATAGGAAGTACTTGATTTGGGAAACTAAGGAATAACTCCAAGGTTATTGAGTATAGGAAGTACTTAGCTTGGGAAGCTAGGGAATAACTCAAAGGTTTCTGAGTACAGGAAGTACTTGGCTGTGAAAGCCGGGGAACAACTCAGGGGGAACATTTGGTTGGGAACCATTTGTTTAAAGGAATCTTAGAATAGGATTTTTGTAAGGAGAACTCAATTATCTATTCTAGTGAATTCTAGGTCTCTAGAAGACCGAAGTGGATTAGTTGGAGGATTACGCCACCTCCAGATACCACTATACTTGCTGTGTTATTTACCTTTCTGTATTTACTTTTCAGCAACACACACACACACTCTAAATGTTTCTGCACTTATCTTTATTAAGTCTTCCGCGCTCTGATTGTAAGTATCAGATATCTGAATAGATATCTGAGAAATAGTTTTTATCGACAAAAGTTTTAAAAGACTATTCACCCCCCCCCCCTCTAGTCTTTTACTTTGCCGTTATCTGGACCAACATAATCTTGTTGAAAGAATGAATGATAGTTTGTTGATAAGCGCTGACTTTTCTAAAAAAGGCGACGATTCATGTTTCTTTCATTAGTGATCACATTGAACACTTCCTTCTGCTTTTCCACTGCGTTCATTGATTTGTTTGTCACAGACTTAACATTGTCCATTCTTGACTCTTCTCGTCTTTTGCAAGCCATACCGAGACTTGGCTTTCAAAGTGACAAGAGTAGACATAAAAATTGCCGAGGAGCTCCACGCTTTCAAAGTACATCAACCGCATGTCCGTTTGCCACAGAAATTTGCACGTACTCATTTTATGGTCAGACGAATATGTTCCTGGAGTCACAAATAATTAATCCTTGGAAAATATTATTTATTTATTTATTTTTTACAAAACCCAATAAATACCTAATAATTAAAATAAAATTGGGAAAAATAGCAAACAATCAGGAAAAATTGTCGAAGTCGTCCGGATAATGTTTTTCTTGATGTTTTAAGTTTCTCCGTGATTGTAAATCCCAAAATAAATCCCGGCCCAGCCCTTCTTCCAACAGACTGTAAACCTAGGTTTTCTTCTGATTTTCATCATCACGGGTCCTTAAAATCAACTTTAAAGCGCCCGGAAGACCGTGTGACTGTGCTCAACGAATTCGGGGCTTCGTTCTTGTGTGGGAGGTACATAAATATCATGTTGTGTTTTCGGACCCTTACGGGGCAGATTTTCATGGACAATAGACCACAAAAATGGGACTTTTGGCTGTTTTTTTCCGACCGTCTTCTATTCGAAAACAAACTGCATGGTCATGTACACCGATACGCACCCACGCATAATAAAAAAAAGCGGGAAGTCCTCTGTTGTTTCTAAATCACTAGAAAGTAAGAAAATGTATGTCTCACGTGAGATTGGACTCTCTGTTCCGTTAATACGGCCTGCCGAATTCAAAAATTTCATCTGATTTTAGGCATGACGGGTCCTTACAGCCAACCTTAAAGCGCTTCGATGATGTGTGCTCAATGGATTCCAGGTGTCGTTGTTGTGTGGGATGGACGTAAACATCATAATGAGTTTCAACCGTTCCGGGGCAGATTTTTTTGCTGTTGGGACACTTTTTTACTTTTACTTTTTCGAATTATTAACAAGTTATAATTTTATTCTTCCTCATAGGGGTTATAAGATTACAAAACAAGGAAATATATATATATATATATATATATATATATATAAAAGGATGTTTAGCTTCGAGTCCAAAAACCGTTAAAAAACGGAAATCCCCGTCACCCAGCGGATAAAGTACATTCCATAGTCCAGGGATTCGAATTGAGGATATGGGAAGTTGATTTCTAAGTGTTTTATCCAGTAGTATCTTCTCCATGTCATGTATAAGTTAAATGCATATCAGAGAGTTGTTTCTTCTCACAGACCTTGCTGAGGTAGTCCAAGTCTTTCCTTGTACTCTTCTTGAGTAATGAAAATCCATTCCCATAAGGTGCCTTGAGTAATGAAAATCCATTCCCATTAGGTGATCTCCTGAAATGACATGTTTCATAGAGCTTCTCCAGCATTGCAAAACTTCTGAATTAGACTTCATTGTTCAACCAAGTTTTTATCTTGTTAAAAGGAATGACAAAAGTCTCTATTTCATATTGTCCTTTCTTCCATTCCAGCATTTGGAGATACACAGAAACACGAAACTTCTCATTTGCAGGAAGATCAGAAAGCTTCATGATTCAATCTCCTTCTTGCAGAGCTACACCAACCACTGTGTAATATTATGATGATGTGTAATGGACTTGGTCAAAAGTCTGTTTTCGAGAAGATCTTATTATTCTTTTCTCTCAGTGGTGGTGGGAGATTTTTCTCCTCTTTGAATTACTCTCCTTCCTGCTGAGTTCAAACATTGATAATCTTCAATAGGAGAATCAAGACTCATAGTGTTTCTAGAGGGAGTCTTGTCAGCATGAGGTATGGCACTTGATACTAGAACAAGTTGTAGACTGCTGGAAGATGTTCCCGTTCGTTTGAATCTCAATCCTTCATATTAATCTTGCTCGTCGTCATCTTCATTATCCATGTTCAGAATATTTCTAAGATTATTTAGTTGTTTCCGGGAGTTGAGGGAGTTCAACATTGAGTAATCTCTGAGCAACTGTACTTTCGTTAGTGCTTGTTTCTCTTGGGGGTGGAAGTGTTAAATTCTCGGTGCGTATTTCATCACTTGATTGTTTTCTCTAACTTCCTTCCCCTTAGCCATTTATTTCGATTATGGCACAATGTTTACCAATTTAGTATCCCAGTTCTCAACGAGTAAAGCAATCATTTTTAAAGAATGAATGATAGTTTGTTGATAAGCTCTGACTTTTCTGAAGAAGGCGACGATTCATGTTTCTTTCAATAGTGATCACGTTGAACACTTCCTTCTGCTTTCCACTGCTTTCCACTGCCTTCATTGATCACGTTGTCCATTCTTGACTCTTCCACTCGTCTTTTGCAAGCCATGTCTCTATTTGCTAGAGCAAATAGTGATATGGATTTTCAAAGTGACAAGAGTAGACATAAAAATTGCCGAGGAGCTCCACCCTTTCAAAGTACATCAACCGCATGTTCGTTTGCCACAAAAATTTGCACGTACTCATTTTATGGTCAGACGAATATGTTCCTGGAGTCGCACATAATTAATCCTTGGAAAATATTATTTATTTATTTTTTTTTTTACAAAATCCAATAAATACTTAATAATTAAAATAAAATTTGGAAAAATAGCAAACAATCAGGAAAAATTACCGAGGCCGTCCGGATAATGTTTTTCTTGATGTTTGAAGTTTCTACGTGAATGCAAATCCTAAAATAAAGCTCGACCTGACCCTTCTTCCGACGGACTGTAAACCTAGGTTTTCTTCTGATTTTCGTCATTACGGGTCCTTAAAATCAACTTTAAAGCGTCCGGATAACCGCATGACTGTGCTCAACCAATTCAGGGCTTCATTCTTTTGTGGGAGGTACATAAATATCACGTCTTGTTTTCGGACCTTTCCGGGGCTGATTTTCGTGGACAATAATAGATCATAATAATGGGACTTTTAGGTGTTTTTTCCAACCGTCTTCTATTCGAAAACAAACTGCATGGTCATGTACACCAATACCAACAGAGTAAGAAAATGTATGTCTCACGTGCGATTGGACTCTCTGTTCCAACAATATGGCCTCTCGAAGTCGAAAATTTCACCTGATTTTAGGCATTACGGGTCCTTACAGCCAACCTTAAAGCGCTTGGATGACCGTGGACGTGTGCTCAATGGATTTTGGGTGTCGTTGTTATGTAGGATGGACATAAACATCACAATCAGTTTTACCCTTCCGGGGCCGATTTTGTGGCACTTTTTTACTTTTACTTTTTCACATTGCTGACAAGTTATAATTTTATTCTTCCTCAGAGGGGTTACAACATTACAAAACAAGGAAATATAGATAACATTAAAAAATTTAGTAGGTACAAGAAATATAGGAGAAAGATAGATTAGGAATGCTGAGAATCCTTAGCCAGATAATCAATGAAATTTTTCAACATCTCCCTTATTTTTAGCTCGAATCTTCTTGAATTCTTTACCAAGCTGATGTAGTTAAGATCTGGGAAGTTGATTTCTATGTGTTTTTTCCAGTAGTATCTTCTCCATGTCCATGTATGAATTAACTACATATCATAGAGCTTTTTCTTCTCACAAACCTTGCTGAGGTTGTCCAACTCTTTCATTGTACTCTTCTTGAGTAATGAAAATACATTCCCATAAGGTGCCTTGAGTACATCCGACATCAGGTGATCTCCTGAAATGACATTTTTCATTAAGCTTCCCCAGCACTGCAAAACTTCTGAATTAGACTTCAGTGTTCAACCAAGTTTTTATCTTGTTGAAAGGAATGACGAAAGTTTCTTTTTCATATTGCCCTTTCCTCCATTCCAACATTTGAAGATACACTGGTACACGAAACTTCTCATTTGCAGGAAGATCAGAAAGCTTCATGATTCAATCTCCTTCTTGCAGAGCTACACCAACAACTAAGTAATATTATGATGAAGGATAATGGAATTGATCAAAAGTCTGTTTTCGAGAAAATCTTATTCTTCTTGTTTTTCTCTCAGTGGTGGTGGGAGGTTTTTCTCCTCTTTCAATTACTCTCCTACCTGCTGAGTTCAACGTTGATAATCTTCAGTAGGAGAATCAAGACTCATAGTGTTTCTAGAATGAGTCTGGTCTGCATTAGGTATGGCTCTTGATACTGGAACAAGTTGTCGACTGCAGGAAGATGTTCCACTTCTTTTGAATCTCAGTCCTTCAGATTCATCTTCCTCGTCATCATCTTCATTATCCATGTTCAGAATATTTCTAAGTTTGCAACTCTCGGTAGTTGCATAAGCAGCCTTCAATTTTTTTAGTTGTTGCCAGGAGTTGAGGGAATTCAACATTGAGTAATCTCGCAGCAACTGTACTTTCGTTAGTGCTTGTTTCTCTTGGGGTGGAAGTGTTAAATTCTCGGTGCGTATTTCATCACTTGATTGTTTTCTCCAACTTCCATCCCCTTAGCCATTTATTGCGATTCTGGCACAAAGTTTACCAATTTAGTATCCCAGTTCTCAACGACTAAAGCAATCATTATGAAAGAATGAATGATAGTTTGTTGATAAGCTCTGAATTTTCTAAAGAAGGCGACGATTCATGTTTCTTTCATTAGTG
This sequence comes from Plantago major, assembly GCA_026545765.1. Classification (NCBI taxonomy): domain Eukaryota; kingdom Viridiplantae; phylum Streptophyta; class Magnoliopsida; order Lamiales; family Plantaginaceae; genus Plantago; species Plantago major. Next base: position 946,492 of record CM048841.1, read on the forward strand.
ATCACGTTGAACACTTCCTTCTGCTTTCCACTGCCTTCATTGATTTGTTTGTCACAGACTTAACGTTATCCATTCTTGACTCTTCCACTCGTCTTTTGCAAGCCATGTCTCTATTTGCTAGAGCAAATGGTGACATGGCTTTTCAAGTGACAAGAGTAGACATAAAAATTGTCGAAGAGCTCCACCATTTCAAAGCACATCAACCGCATGTATGTTTGCCACGAAAATTTACACGTACTCATTTTATGGTCAGACGAATATGTTCCTAGAGTCGCAAATAATTAATCTTGGAAAATATTATTTATTTTTCAAAAAATCCAATAAATATTTAATAATTAAAATAAAATTTGGAAAAATAGCAAACAATTAGGAAAAATTACCGAGATCGTCCGGATAATGTTTTTCTTGATGTTTTAAGTTTCTCCGTGAATGCAAATCCCAAAATAAAGCCCGGCCTGACCCTTCTTCCGAGAGACTGTAAACCTAGGTTTTCTTCTGATTTTCGTCATGTCATCAAACCAATTTGGCAAAACTGTGTACAAAAAATCAAACACAATCGTTCCCAGACAAATAGCAGTTAAGTGTAGCTCGCTAGTCCCTCACAGGAGAATGCAGTGTATCTTTCACTCTCTTGGAAGTATCCAAATGGGGTATAAGCTCAAAAATAAACTGGGAAGGTGACTTGCATCACAAAGGTGCCTAAAATATCTTATGTTTTTGTACTCGTCTCATTAGATCGAAAAGGACTTAACAGGCGACTTAATTTTTCAGAAAACAAAAGCTGAAACTACTCCCCCTATTCAATTCAAAACAACATTAGATCACGTAATACTTCACTGAATTCAGTGTGTGGCTGCATTGGGCTCTTTTAATCTCAATTTTTTGCAGGTGTCTGTTTTACCGAAAGTCTGCACTTTTGTGCGTGTCAGTTTGGTGTACGTGCCATCAACCCTCACGAACATATGGCTTTTTAGGACCACGTCGGTATATAGGTAGTATTTGAAACACGCCTAACACGACTAACGGTGATCAATGATGACCATAGATCCACCCCGAGATTCAAATATCAATAAGCTTTTAGGGAGCAGTAAACAAACTTTTCAGCAATAATGCAAAATAGCACATAAAAGTCGCAAGATAACAGTTCTCTCCCCAAACCTGTTCCTTGGAACAGGAGGAAGGGCTTAAAAAGAGCATGATGTTCGTCATCCCTAACAAGACTGAGTACACATAAGTATGAAAAGGCACAAGTAATACGTAAAAACTTGAACAACCCAGGAAATCACACAATGCATTTGCCCGTACAAATTTTTTTTATCGGCTCTTAGGCTTCTCACAGGCTTTTTGGACCAAAGAGTTAAACAAACTTGCTATTTAAAAGAGAAACGACCTTGCAGGATTAAAAATACACTGTCCTACCTCCAGCTAATCATCAAACAAAACGTGAGCAGCAGGTGGATTTATCATCTACAATGGAAGTTCGACTTGGTAAAAGACTCAAACTAACCACGAAAATACTAGACCTAGACCGACAAAGAAACTGTAGCAGAGAAAGGTCACATAACACACAATAGAATAGAATACATAAAAGTAAAGACGAAAGACTCTAAAGACACAGATAATCGAGAAAAATGCAGACAAGACACTAGAGAGCACATTCCCCCTCCCCAAACCTAAACTCAAGCATGTCCTCAAGCGTAGAGTGGAAAATAAGAGAGAATGGGAGCTATAGTGACTTGCCTGCTGGTGTACCTTTATAGTCATGTACTAGACTCACCAAGAACAACCTCTTCCTCCGGTTGCTCTTTAAATCCTTCCAGATATCGCTTAACCCATTGTCCATTGACCTTGAAGGTGGATCCATCACTTGTGTTCAAGAGTTCGACAGCACCATGTGGTGCCACTTGAACGATTTCGTACGGTCCATCCCATCGAGAGCGCATCTTACCTGGAAACAATTTAAGGCGGGAGTTGAAGAGTAAAACTTTCATACCTGGGGTCAAATCCTTACGAATTATTCCCTTATCATGATACTCCTTAGTCTTGGCCTTATAGATCTTGGCATTCTCAAAAGCAGTGTTTCGGAATTCTTCCAGTTCTGAAAGCTGCAGTATACGCTCTTTGCCAGCTGCATCCAAATCAAGGTTCAGGACCTTAATTGCCCATTTTGCCCTGTGCTCAAGCTCTACCGGTAGATGACAAGCTTTCCCATAGACTAGCCTGTAAGGTGTGGTGCCTATAACAGTTTTATAGCTTGTGCGGTATGCCCACAAAGCATCGTTGAGCTTGTACGACCAGTCTTTCCGGTTAGGCTTCACCACCCTCTCAAGTATACTCTTAATATGCCGGTTACTAACCTCTACCTGGCCAGAAGTCTGAGGGTGATATGCTGTAGCGACCCGATGATGCACTCCATACTTTGTTAACAGATTCGCAAAGGAGCGGTTGATGAAGTGGGAGCCACCATCACTGATTACCACCCTGGGGGTACCAAACCTGCAGAGAATATTCTTGGCAAGAAAAGAGACAACAACTTTGGAATCATTAGTCTTGGTTGGAATTGCCTCCACCCACTTAGTCACATAATCAACAACAACCAGGATATATTCAAATCCATTACTCTTGGGAAAGGGTCCCATAAAGTCGATGCCCCAAACATCAAAAGGTTCAACAACAAGTTTACTGGTGATGGGCATCTCATTCCGCTTGCTTATATTACCACTTCGCTGACAGGCGTCACAGCTAACACAGAATTTATGGGCATCTTTAAAAAGAGAGGGCAAAAAAAAACATGATTGAAGAACCTTCAAGGTGGTTTCTTCCCGCTATAGTGCCCACCGCACTGCATGGAGTGGCAGAATGCAAGTATGCTTACAATTTCATCTTCCGATACACAGCGCCGCATCACGCCATTATTGCCTAGCTTGAACATGTATGGATCATCCCAAAAGTAGCTCCTACAGCGAATAGCAAAATTCTTCTTGTCCTGCGAAGTCATGTTAGCAGCGAACAAACTTGTGGCCTTAAAATTAACAATGTCGGCAAACCAAGGTTCTAAACTAACAGAGACTAAATGCTCATCAGGAATGGGGGGAGATGGGGCGATGGCGCCAGGATTAATCCCGGATAGGTGATCTACCACTAAGTTATCTTTGCCACACTTGTCAACTATCTCACAATCAAACTCTTGCAACATCAAGACCCAGCGAATAAGGCGAGGCTTAGAATCGCTTTTGGCCATAAGGTGTCGAATTGTTGCATGGTCAGTATGCACTATTACCTTGAATCCCTTCAAATACGACCTGAATTTATCCAGGGAAAATATGACGGCAAGGAATTCTTTCTCAGTGGTGGTGTAATTAACCTGTGCACCATTTAGAGTTTTGTTGGCATAGTAAATCACATGAAAATGCCTATCGATTCTTTGTCCTAGAACAACACCTATAGCGTAGTCAGAAGCATCACACATAATTTCGAAAGGTAAAGACAAATCAGGTGCCACGACAATAGGGGCAGAAACAAGCTTTTTCTTTCAGGATATTAAAGGCTTCCATGCACTTATCATCGAATACAAAAGGCGCATCTCTCACCAGCAAGTTACTAAGGCACTTAGCAATTTTTGAGAAATCCTAGATGAACCTCCTATGGAATCCAACATGTCCTAGAAAAGATTGTAACTCTTTCACGCAGGTGGGTGGGGAGAGTTTCACTATAATATCAAGTTTAACTCTATCTACCTCAATCCCCCGTTTTGAAACCACATGCCCTAGAACAATACCCTCTCGCACCATAAAGTGACTTTTTTTCCCAACTAAGCGTCAAATTACACTCTATGCAACGTTTCAAGACATTATCAAGCTTACCAAGGCTGTCGGTGAACGAGTCACCAAAGAGAGAGAAGTCATCCATAAATACCTCAATGAAATCCTGAACCATGAAGATAGAGAGCATGCACCTTTGGAAAGTTGTCGGAGCGTTTCATAAGCCAAAAGGCATCATGTGATAGGCGAAGGTGCCGTATGGGCAAGTGAAGGTCATCTTCTCTTGGTCCTCCTGTGCAATGGGAATCTGATAGATACCTGAAAGACCATCCAAAAAATAATAGAACTCGCGCCCCGCAAGGCGGTTTAGCATCTCATCAATAAAGGGCAGGGGGGAGGTGGTCCTTCTTAGTGGCAGCATTCAATCTCCTATAATCTATGCAAACACGCCACCCTGTGGTTTTCCTAACAGGAACCTCTATCCCTTTCTCATTGGTCTCAACAGTTACTCCAGACTTTTTCGGGACAACATGCACAGGGCTTACCCATCGACTGTCAGCTATAGGGTAGATCATATCTTGTTCTAACAGCTTAAGTACCTCGGTTTTAACTACGTCTTGCATGACAGGGTTAAGCCTACGCTGGAGTTGCCTCACAGGTCTGGCATCATCTTCAAGACTAATCCTATGGGTGCACCTAGTCGCGCTAATGCCCTTGATGTCACCAATCCCCCATCCTATGGCCTCGGAGTTCTCTCTCAAAAGCTCTATTAGCCTATTCTCTTCTTCCTTTTGCAATTTCGAAGAGATTATCATAGGTTTAGTTTTATTTTCTCCCAGGAAAGCGTATTTAAGATGGGACGGGAGCTCCTTAAGGTCGGGTTTAGGGGGTCAATTTCCCCAGTGTTTCTACCAAGGGGATTGATTTCCTTACCAGGGTCGACTTCAGCTGAGCCAAGCATGCAGACTATCTCACTACTCTCCTCACAAAGCATATCCTCATCAGAACTAAGAGTTAAAGCTGCTTCTAGCTTATCATCAGTTAATGTAGCTAGGTAAGTAGAATGCACACAATCATCAATAATATCATCAAACTCGGCATTTACTTCAGAAATCAGATTACATTCTTCCACTGAGTAGGTGTCAGAATTACCTACCGGTCGTGTTGCGTCCTTGTTGATCTTGTTGCCACCAATTTCCATGGCAATCTTCCCTTCCGCCATCGACCTACAGCTTCACTGTTTTCATAAAGGGTCTTCCCAAAAGGATCACATAGTCCTTACTACTAGTGCCAGCTCGACTGGGGGGTAGTACTACGAAGTCTACCGGAACTAGGAAGGTATCTACTCTGACCAGTGCATCATGAATCACTCCGAGAAGGCGCCTGATGCTCCTGTCGGCTAGTTGCAGGGTCATGTTTACCGGTGCCAGTTCCCCCAAACCCATCTCCTGGTAAAGAGCATGGGTGATAAGATTGATGCTGCCTCCCAGATCAAACATCCCTTTCGCTATCTTCCCATTTTCCATCTGTATATCAATCACAAAGCTCCCTGGATCTTGTTGTTTCACTGGTAAGCCAACCACTGAATTAGCTATTTCTGTTAGAACTAGCTTTTCGTTGGCCAAATACTTCCTCTTACTTGCATTGAGATCCTTGAAGAACTTAGAGTAGGAAGGGACATTATCAATGAGGTCAAGGAGTGGGATGATCACATTCACCTTTGAGAGCATGGCCAAAATATCTTTGAATTTACTGTCATCCTTGGGTTTCTTGATTCTACCTGGATATTTTGTTGATTGGGGGTTCAGGTGGACGGTAAGGGTTATCAGATTTGTGAAGCACCCCCGTGCGTGTCAGCGACGGGTTGGAATTTTCTGTCAAAGGTTGGTCTTCCCCAGTGAGGTCGACTACTGGGGTATCCGGGACTTGTGTCTGTGGTTCTAGTTAATTCCGGCCTTTAGATCACCTTTCCACTTTGGAGTACTGTTGTTACCTGAACCTCCTCCTCCTCGGTTTCCTCATCCCCGAATTCAGTCCTTGCCAGAAACCTGACCAGTTGGTCAGTAAAATCCTCCATCCTTCTTATCATTCCTCTATCTTTTTGCTAGTCCTCTCTTGCCCTTCTATCACAAGACTCATGTATTTTTCGTCGTGGGCAATCAAAGCTAGCAGAGTACTGTCGCTGAATGCACTAGCTCCCCGTTGCACCTCTAGAATATTCGATGTCGCCATAATGGCTGGTCCAGATAGCTCTGCGCTGGGTGCGTAGTAACTAGGGAAGCACTCCCTAAGGCTTTCAGTGCTACTGTAGAAATTGGTTCCCTGGTAGGCTCCATAGGTTAACTGAGCCATTGAAATGTCCTTTCTGATCAACCAGTTGTCAGAGCTACACAACACGAAAACCTCGAAATATCCTTAGTTTCTGTTAGTGTAAAAAAAAACAACAGGCTGAAAAACAAACAAATAAAATTTCGCAATCATCCACTACAATAGGAATTGACTCCCCAGCAGCGGCGCCAAATTTGATGTGCTCAAATTAATACTTAGAAAAACAAGTAGGAAGCAGTTGTTGTAGAATAAACAATGCTAACCACGAGGTCGATCGCTAAGGAATCAATTAGGCAATCGCAACGATTGAAGGCAAACAGTTATTTGTGGAACAATGTTGATTTGTTTGAGTTCGAGTACTTCTTAAAACTAGAAAACGGAATTTAACAATGTAGTTGTTTGTAAGAAAGAGGTAGGAGGAACACAATAGTTACGATCAAGCAATGCTAATTCGCTCTAGGGATACGTTCATACTGTCACATTGATTGTCTGACGAAAAACTATCAATTCAACCTTTACCAAACGAGTTTGAAGATATTTGAACTAGAGTAATCGTGGGTCGTCAATCCACGATCCTTAACCAAACGTTTTAGAGAATCTTTGAACAAGAGTATTGAATTGAAGGGTTTTTACGAAGATCTTTGAATGGTCCTAACCTATATGAACGATTTCAAACCCTAGACGCGAATACGCAAGGCTATCACGCAACTACCATGTTCGGAGTGATTTAGCTACTCATAATCGAAGCAAGGATGAAAGAATACAAGATATTGCTCATGATTAACATAAACAGAATGATAATCGCATGCAAGCTCAAACAATTCGAGAAACTGAATAAGAACGAATTGAATAAGATAAAACAATAGAGATATACCATAGTGATCAGGGATTCGATATCAATCCTTCGATGAATAATCAAAATCAAGCTCCAAATTGTTATCAATGTCAAAGTATGAATGTAGGTTTTGATCTAGGGCAAAGTATTGTTCTTCACCATAGAATGAATATCCCCCAGTGATTCCGTCCTGTTCTCCGTAGTAGAAAGGAGAAAAACTAGGTCTGGGCGAATTAGGAGACAAAATTGCACAAAGACGGCAAAAGAAAAAACTGGCGTTGCCAGTTAGGAAACTGGCGTCACCAATAAAGAAAACTGGCGTCGCCAGTTTGGTTCTGCCTCCTCGTAGAAAAACACTGGCGTACGCCAGTTTGATAACTGGCGTCGCCAGTTCTCCTGGAATTACTGTTTTGCCCCTTTTGACTCCTTTTGACTCCGATTCTTGATATTTTGGCCTTCCCGCTTCACTTCTAGCATCCATACGAGGCATTAGAACTCCATATCTTGTAGATGCATAAAAAATACACCATTTTACCTCCAATTAGCGTGGTCTAGCCAAATATCTACAAAACACACAAAGAACAAAACAAGTAAAAATACCCTAGGAAAAATAAATAAAACTATACTCAAGGATGACAAAAAGACGGTAAAAAAGACCAAATGGGATGGTATAAAACCGACTCATCAATAAGTATGAACGATTTTCCTAGAGCGAATTAGCATTACTCGATCATAACTGTTGTGTTCTCTCTATCTCATTGATTTTTAACCTTTACATTGCTTTATCTGATTTATAGTTTAGAAAGCATTCAAAACTAAAATCATTCAATTGTTTACGCAAGTAACTGTTTGCTTTCAAACCGTTGTGGTAGCTTAATTGGTTCCTTAGAGAACGATCCTGTGGTTAGCATTGTCTGTCTACAACAACTGCTTACTACTTGTTTTCTAAGTAATAATTTGAGCACATCAGTCTCTCAGACACGTAGTTTCTTCAAGGTATCTGAAACACATTTTTCCTTAGTCATCAGCAATCTTGTGCGATCTTCTGATCTTCAGCAAATGAGTTCTTCTGCTGGATGCTTCCTTCTTGGTCTTCTTCAAAGATATAAAAATTACATTCAGAGACCTAACATCCTATACTAGATTTGCTAGACTAACATGCTCAGTAAGCTTCCTCTTTTACAATGTTCAAGTGAACTAAGAGTACTAGTTACCTTTCTGAGCTAAGATAAGTCATTAGGGTTTATTGATCAAAATCTAAACAGATATTCCTAACAATAGCAAACAATCAGGAAAAATTACCGAGGTCGTCCGGATAATGTTTTTCTTGATGTTTGAAGTTTCTCCGTGAATGCAAATCCCAAAATAAAGCCCGGCATGAACCTTCTTCCGACGTACTGTAAACCTAAGTTTTCCTCTGATTTTTTTCATTACGGGTCCTTAAAATCAACTTTAAAGCGTCCGGATGACCGCGTGACTGTCCTCAACGAATTCAAGGCTTCGTTCTTGTGTGGGAGGTACATAAATATCACGTCGTGTTTTCGGACCCTTCCGGGGCCAATTTTCATGGACAAGACCACAATAATGGGACTTTTGGGTGTTTTTTTTTATCATCTTCTATTCAAAAACAAACTGCATGGTCATGTACACCGATACACACATAGTAAGAAAATGTATGTCTCATGTGCGATTGGATCTATCTTCCCTCAATACGGCCTCCCGAAGATTTCACCAGATTTTAGGCATTACGGGTCCTATACAGCCAACCTTAAAGTGCTTAGATGGCCGTGGAAGTGTGCTGAGTTCAAACGTTGATAATCTTCAGTAGCATAATCAAGACTCATAGTGTTTCTAGAGGGAGTCTTGTCAGCATGAGGTATGGCACTTGATACTGGAACAAGTTGTCGACTGATGGAAGATGTTCCTCTTCTTTTGAATCTCAATCCTTCAGATTCATCTTCCTCGTCATCATCTTAATTATCCATGTTCAGAATATTTCTAAGTTTGCAACACTCAGTAGTTGCTTAAGCAGTCTTCAATTTTTTAGTTGTTGTCGGGAGTTAACGGAGTTTAACATTGAGTAATCTCTCAGCAATTGTACTTTCGTTAGTACTTGTTCTCTTTGATGTGCTCAAATTAGTACTTGATAAAATAAAGTAACTAAAGCAGTTGTTGTAAACAGACTTTAACTATGAGATCGTTCTCAAGGAGCTAACTAGGCAACTATGACGTTTTCAAGTTTCAAACGTAAGAGTATGCGGTAACGGATTGTAAAATTGAGTTTGTTGTGAAGATTAAATTAAATAAACTAAAATGGGTTTTGAATCAGAGAAGGAAAATAGACACGGTAGCATTTCAGAATAATCGAATACGAATCAGACCAATTGTTCATATGTTGTCACAGTTATTTGTCCAGATAAAATACCAATTTCAGTTTAACCAAGGCATTCTTTGAAGATGTAAAGTAAGGAAATCAATCGATTGTCAGACGATTGATTCTTAACCTGAATGGTTTTGAAGATTCGAGAAAAGATTACTGAAATTGGGGTTTTTACGAAGTTTGAGAAAAAGCTTTACACATATGAACGAACCCTAGGTCAAGATCCTAATTCGATTACTCCTACATTGCTACCGCATCTATCGAAGGATTAGTTACTCATAGCACAAGCAATAACATACACAATGACAATCACAATCGAATTAAGCATGATAAGAGAGATTATAAGCATAAATCAAATAATCAAACACAAGAGAGAAGAAATTGTGAAAGAAAGGGTAATTAGATTGATAATCAAACCTCAAGATCCAAATCCGATGTCAATGGAACGATTACAAGTGAAAATCAATGAAACTAAGGCAAGAGAACCAAACTAGGGTTTATCTTGCTTGAGAGTCAAAAGAACGTAAGAAAGAAGTGTGTTTACTAATGAACGAAAAATAGACTAAGCAGTGTGCAGAAACATATTCTGCGAGTAACAGTCGTGGGACGCGTCCTAATTGAGCTGGGACGCGTCCTGCGAGTCCCTGAGACGACGTGTCCTGCGAGTCCCTGAGACGACGCATCTTGCGATCTACCAGGCTGAGACGTGTCTTGGTTCTTATGGGACGCATCCTGCGTCCATTTGAGCAGATTCTTCACATTTCGCCTACAAAGTGGAGTTTTGAGCTTCTACTCGGATACGATCTTCTAAGAGCGTCGTTTTCCTCCAAAATATCTCTAAAAACACGAAAACCTGTAAAACACGACTAAAACACAAAACACATAAAAACGCACAAGAAACACTAAAAAATGCAAATAAAGACTAACAAAAAATAGTAAAGAGGAAGAGATGAGACACTAAAATATAGGCTCATCACTCTTGGGGGTGGAAGTGTTAAATTCTCAGTGCGTATTTCATCACTTGATTGTTTTCTCTTACTTCCTTCCCCTTGGCCATTTATTGCGATTCTAGCACAAAGTTTACCAATTTAGTATCCCAGTTCTCAACGAGTAAATCAATCATATTGAAAGAATGAATGATAGTTTGTTGATCAGCTCTGTCGCTCGATGATTCATGTTTCTTTCATTAGTGATCACGTTGAACACTTCAATTCCTTCTGCTTTTCTACTACCTTTATGGATTTGTTTGTCACAGACTTAACATTGTCCATTCTTGACACTTCTTCTCGTCTTTTCAAGCCAAGTACATGGCTTTTCAGACTGACAAGAGTAGACATAAAAATTGCCGAGGAGGTCCATCTTTTCCAAGTACATCAACCGCATGTTCGTATGCCACGAAAATTTGCATGTACTCATTTTATGGTCAGACGAATATGTTCCTGGAGTCGCAAATAATTAATCCGTGGAAAATACCATTTTTTAAAATCCAATAAATACTTATTAATTAATATAAAATTGGGAAAATAGCAAACAATCAGGAAAAATTACCGAGATCATCCGGATAACGTTTTTCTTGATGTTTGAAGTTTCTCCGTGAATGCAAATCCCAAAATAAAGCCATGCCTGAACATTCTTCCGACATACCGTAAACCTAGGTTTTCTTCTGATTTTCGTCATTACGGGGCCTTCAAATCAACTTTAGAGCGTTTGGATGACTGCGTGACTGTGCTCAACAAAGTTGGGGCTTCGCTCTTGTGTGGAAGGTACGTAAATATTATTTGGGTGTTTTTTTCGACCGTCTTCAATTGGAAAACAAACTGCCTGGTCATGTACACCGATACGCACAGAGTAAGAAAATGTATGTCTCACGTGAGATTGGACTCGCTGTTCCCTCAATACGGCCTCCCGAAGTCGAAAATTTCACCTGATTTTAGGCATTACGGGTCCTTACAGCCAACCTTAAAGCGCTTGGATGGCCGTGGAAGTGTGCTCAATGGATTCCAGGTGTCGTTGTTGTGTGGGATGGATATAAACATCAGAACGAGTTTCAACCTTCCAGGGCCGATTTTGTCGCTGTTGGGACACTTTTTTACTTTTACTTTTTCGAATTACTGACAAGTTATAATTTTATTCTTCCTCAGAGCGGTTACAACATTACAAAATAAGAAATATATATATAACAATTTAAAAAATTAGTAGGTACAAGAAATATAGGAGAAAGATAGATTAGGAATGCTGAGAATCCTAGCCAGATAATCATGGTAATTTGTCAACATCTACCTTATTCTTAGCTCGAATCTTCTTGAATTCTTTACCAAGCTGATGTAGTTGAGATCTGGGAAGTTGATTTCTAAGTGTTTTATCCAGTAGTATCTTCTCCATGTCCATGTATGAGTTAACTGCATATCAGAGAGCTTTTTCTTCTCACAAACCTTTGTTGAGGTAGTCCAAGTCTTTCATTGTACTCTTCTTGAGTAATGAAAATCCATTCCCATAAGGTGTCTTGAGTACATCCTACATCTGGTGATCTCTTGAAATGACATTTTTCATTGAGCTTCTCCAGCATTGCAAAACTTCTGAATTAGACTTCAGTGTTCAACCAAGTTTTTATCTTGTTGAAAGGAATGACGAAAGTCTCTTTTTCATATTGCCCTTTCCTCCATTCCAGCATTAGAAGTTACACTTGAACACAAAATTTCTCATTTGGAGGATGATCAGAAAGCTTCATGATCCAATCTCCATTTTGCAGATCTACACTGACCACTGTGTAATATTATGATGATGTGTAATGGACTTGATCAAAACAAGATCTTATTCTTCTTCATTTTCTCTGAGTGTTGGTGGGAGGTTTTTCCCCTCTTTGAATTACTCTCCTTCCTGCTGAGTTCAAATGTTGATAATCTTCAGTAGGAGAACCAAGACTCATAGTGTTTCTAGAGGGAGTCTTATCAGCATGAGGTATGGCACTTGATACTGGAACAAGTTGACGATTGCTGGAAGATGTTCATCTTCTTTTTAGGGAAACTTTCTGGCTGGTATTACTCCAAACAATTTGTTTCCCTCAAGTCTCCATAAGATTAGATTAATGTGCATTGACATTAGTGACCTTGTATCTTCTAAATATTTAGGATTCTTAATTAATTAGGAGTCTGCATTAATGAACTGTCTTCACTCTTCATCAATATGAAATCCCAAAAATCAAAAATCACGTCCGATGCATATCCCTCAATTAATGTCAAGAATCCTAAAAATCAAGTTCCAAAGCATGTTAATTCATGTGCTGGTGCAATTAAATTACTAGTCTTTTATTGGTTGGTGATGTGTTGCATTGGTTGCCGATACATTACTATGAATGGAAATTGCGTTTGAAAATTTATCCATCACTGATGCACAAATGAACTCGTGCATCACCCATCTTTTCCTGGTGCAATTTGGTTGTCTATTGATATTTTACAAGTTTCCGGAATAATGTGGTTGAAGATTTAAAGAACGATACGCATGGTTTTGTGCACGTGGCAGTGAAGTGTGCATCGACAGATCAGTGAGTGTACATCGATAGATCTGAAGGACGATGCATGGTGTTGTGCACGCGGCAGTGAAGTGTGCATCGGCAAATCTAAAGGACGATGCATGGTGTTGTGCACGTGGTAAAGTTCTTTTCTCATAAGCATCAACATTAAGTATGCCAACATATAAGATGTTAGCTAGTTTTAGTAGTTTCGAATGTGTGGAAGCTTGAGTAAGAGGAACTTGGGTGAAATAAGAAATGAAGTTGACATTTTATAAGGAAACATGAAGTGAAATCAACAAGGTACGTAATAATCATCAATTTAGGGGCTATGATATAGGAGTGAAAGGATTCATTTATAATTTATAATGCATGATTTGACTAATGTTTGTTCTTACCAGTTTTAGATAGAGGGTAACAAGGGAACTTCGATTTTAATTGAAGTAGTTGAGAGGATAAAAATTAGCAAGGAAGGCACCTAATAGAAAAAAATATCATGTCCATGACTTTACAGGAATAAAGTTTGTAAATAAAGACTTAATAGGAATTTTCCCTTCTTTTTAATCTCAATCCTTCATATTCATCTTCATTATCTATGTTCAGAATATTTCTATTCTAAGTTGGCAACTCTCAGTAGTTGCTTAAGCAGTTTTCAATTTTTTAGTTGTTGCCGGGAGTTGAGGGAGTTCAACATTGAGTAATCTCTCAGCAACTGTACTTTCGTTAGTGCTTGTTTCTCTTGAGGTGGAAGTGTTAAATTCTCGGTGTGTATTTCATTACTTGATTGTTTTCTCTTACTTCCATCCCCTTAGCCATTTATTGCGATTCTGGCACAAATTTACCAATTTAGTGTCCCAATTCTCAACAAGTAAAGCAATCATTTTGAAAGAATGAATGATAGTGTTGATCAGCTCTCACTTTTCTAAAGAAGGCGACGATTCATGTTTCTTTCATTAGTGATCACGTTGAACACTTCCTTCTGCTTTTCCACTGCCTTCATTGATTTGTTTGTCACAGACTTAACATTCTCCATTCTTGACTCTTCCTCTCGTCTTTTGCAAGCCATGACTATATTTGCTAGAGCAAATAGTAACGTGGCTTTTCAAAGTGACAAGAGTAGACGTAAAAAAAGTCGAGGAGCTCCACCTTTTCAAAGTACATCAACCGCATGTTCGTTTGCCACGAAAATTTGCACGAACTCATTTTATGGTCAAACGAATGTGTTCCTGGAGTCGAAAAAATTAATCCTTTGAAGATATTATTTATTTATTTATTTTTTAAAAAATCCAATAAATACTTAATAATTAAAATAAAATCGGAAAAAATAGCAAACAATCAAGAAAAATTATCGAGGTCGTACGGATAATGTTTTTCTTGATGTTTGAAGTTTCTCCGTAAATGCAAATCGCAAAATAAAGCCGTGCCTAACCCTTCTTCCGACGGACTGTAAACCTAGGTTTTCTTCTGATTTCCGTCATTACGGGTCCTTAAAATCAACTTTTAAGCGCCCGGATGACCGCGTGACTGTGCTCAACGAATTCGGGGCTTCATTCTTGAGTGGGAGGTACATAAATATCACGTCGTGTTTTCGGACCCTTTCGGGGCCGATTTTCGTGGACAATAATAGACCTCAAAAATTGGACTTTTTGGCGTTTTTTCCGACCATCTTCTATTCGAAAACAAACTGCATGGTCATGTAACTGATACGCACAGAGTGAGAAAATGTATGTCTCATGTGCGATTGGACTCTCTGTTCCCTCAATACGGCCTCCCGAAGTCGAAAATTTCACCTGATTTTAGGCATTACGGGTCCTTAAAGCCAACCTTAGAGCGCTTGGATGACCGAGGAAGTGTGCTCAATGGATTCCAGGTGTCGTTGTTGTGTGGGATGGACGTAAACATCACAATGAGTTTCAACCGTTACGGGGCCGATTTTGTGGCTGTTGGGACACTTTTTTACTTTTACTTTTTCGAATTATTGACAAGTTATAATTTTATTCTTCCTCAGAGGGGTTATAAGATTACAAAACAAGGAAATCTATATATAACATTAAAAAAAATTATAGGTACAAGAAATATAGGAGAAAGATAGATTAGGAATGCTGAGAATCCTTATCCAGATAATCAAGGTAATTTGTCAACATCTACCTTATTCTTAGCTCAAATCTTCTTGAATTATTTACCAAGCTGATGTAGTTGAGATATGGGAAGTTGATTTCTAAGTGTTTTATCCAGTAGTATCTTCTCCATGTCCATGTATGAGTTAAATGCATATCAGAGAGCTTTTTCTTCTCACAAACCTTGCTGAGGTAGTCCAAGTCTTTCATCGTACTCTTCTTGAGTAATGAAAATCCATTCCCATCAGGTGCCTTGAGTACATCCTACATCAGGTGATCTCCTGAAATGACATTTTTCATAGAGCTTCTCCAACATTGCAAAACTTCTGAATTAGACTTAATTGTTCAACCAAGTTTTTATCTTGTTGAAAGGAATGACGAAAGTCTCTATTTCATATTGTCGTTTCCTCCATTCCAGCATTTGAAGATACACAGGAACACGAAACTTCTCATTTGCAGGAAGATCAAAAAGCTTCATGATTCAATATCCTTCTTGCGGCGCTACACCAACCACTGTGTAATATTATGATGATGTGTAATGGACTTGATCAAAAGTCTATTTTCGAGAAGATCTTATTCTTCTTCTTTTTCTCTCAGTGGTGGTGGGAGGTTTTTCTCCTCTTTGAATTACTCTCCTTCCTGGTGAGTTCAAATGTTGATAATCTTCAGTAGGAGAATCAAGATTCATAGTGTTTCTAGAGGGAGTCTTGTCAGCATGAGGTTTGACACTTCATAATACTGGAACAAGTTGTCGACGGCTGGAAGATGTTCCTCTTCATTTGAATCTCAATCCTTCATATACATCTTCCTCGTCATCATCTTTATTATCCATATTCAGAAGATTTCTAAGTATGCAACTCTCAGTAGTTGCTTAAGCAGTCTTCAATTTTTTAGTTGTTCCCGGGAGTTGAGGGAGTTCGACATTGAGTAATCACTCAGCAACTTTACTTTCGTTAATGCTTGTTTCTCTTGGTGGAAGTGTTAAATTCTCGGTTCGTATTTCATCACATGATTGTTTTCTCTTACTTCCTTCCCCTTAGCCATTTATGGCGATCCTGGCACAAAGTTTACCAATTTAGTATCCCAATTCTCAACGAGTAAAGCAATCATTTTGAAAAAATCTATGACAGATTGTTGATCTGCTCTGCCGCTGGACGATTCATGTTTCTTTCATTGGTGATCACGTTGAACACTTCCTTCTGCTTTTCCACTGCCTTCATTGATTTGTTTGTCACAGACTTAACATTGTCCATTCTTGACTCTTCTTCTCATCTTTTGCAAGCCATGTCTCTATTTAATAGAGCAAATAGAGACATGGCTTTTCAGAGTGACAAGAGTAGACTTGAAAATTGCCGAGGAGCTCCACCTTTTTCGAGTACATCAACCGCATGTTAGTTTGCGACGAAAACTTGCACGTACTAATTTTATGGTCAGGCGAATATGTTCCTGGAGTCGCAAATAATTAATCCTTGGAAAATATTCTTTATTTATTTATTTAATAAAAATCCAATAAATACTTAATAATTAAAATAAAATTGGGAAAAATAGCAAACAATCAAGAAAATTTACCGAGGTCATCCGGATAATTTTTTTTCTTGATGTTTGAAGTTTCTCCATGAATGCAAATCCCAAAATAAAGCCCGGCCTGCCCCTTCTTCCGACGGATTGTAAACCTGGGTTTTCTTCTGATTTTCATCATTACGGGTCCTTAGAATCAACTTTAACGCGTCCAGATGACCGCGTGACTGTGCTCAACGAATTCAGGGCTTCGTTCTTGTGTGGGAAGTACATAAATATCACGTCGTGTTTTCGGACCCTTCCGGGGCCAATTTCCGTGGACAATAGACCACAAAAAGGGGACTTTTGGGTGGTTTTTTCGACCATCTTCAATTCAAAAACAAACTGCATGGTCATGTATACCAATATGCAAAGAGTAAGAAAATGTATGTCTCACATGAGATTGGACTCTCTATTCCCTCAATACGGCCTCCCAAGTCGAAAATTTCACCTGATTTTAAGCATTACGAGTCCTTACAACCAACCTTAAAGCGCTTGGATGACCGTGGAAGTGTTCTCAATGGATTCCGGGTGTCGTTGTTGTGTGGGATTGACATAAATTTCACGAGTTTCTACCCTACAGGGGTGGATTTTGTGGCAGTTGGGACACTTTTTTACTTTTACTTTTTCGAATTGCTGACAAGTTATAATTTTATTTTCCTCGGAGGAGTTGCAACATTACAAAACAAGGAAATATATATATATATATATATATATATATATATATATATATATATATATATATATATATATATATATATATACACATTAAACAAATTAGTAGGTACAAGAAATATTGGCGAAAGATAGATTAGGAATGCTGAGAATCCTTAGCCAGGTAATCAAGGTAATTTGTCAACATCTCCCTTATTCTTAGCTCGAATCTTCTTGAACTCTTTACCAAGCTTATGTAGTTGAGATCTGGGAAGTTGATTTCTAAGTGTTTTATCCAGTAGTATCTTCTCCATGTTCATGTATGAGTTAACTGCATATCATAGAGCTTTTTCTTCTCACAAACCTTGCTGAGGTAGTCCAAGTCTTTCGTTGTACTCTTCTTGAGTAATGAAAATCCATTCCCATAAGGTGTCTTGAGTACATCCTACATCTGGTGATCTCTTGAAATGACATTTTTCAATGAGCTTCTCCAGCATTGCAAAACTTCTGGATTAGACTTCAGTGTTCAACCAAGTTTTTATCTTGTTGAAAGGAATGACAAAAGTCTCTTTTTCAACCCTTTCCTCCATTCCAGCATTAGAAGATACACTGGAACACGAAATTTCTCATTTGCCGGAAGATTAGAAAGCTTCATGATCCGATATCCATTTTGCAGAGATACACCAACCACGGTGTAATATTATGATGATGTGTAATGGACTTGATCAAAAGTCTGTTTTTGAGAAGATCTTATTCTTCTTCTTTTTCTCTCAGTGGTGGTGGGAGGTTTTTCTCCTCTTTGAATTACTCTCCTTCCTACGGAGTTCAAACATTGATAATCCTCAGTAGGAGAATCAAGACTCATAGTGTTTCTAGAGGGAATCTTGTCAGCATGAGGTATGGCACTTGATACTGGAACAAGTTGTCGACTGCTGTTAGATGATCCTCCTCTTTTTAATCTCAATCCTTCATATTCATCTTCATTATCTATGTTCAGAATATTTCTATTCTAAGTTGGCAACTCTCAGTAGTTGCTTAAGCAGTTTTCAATTTTTTAGTTGTTGCCGGGAGTTGAGGGAGTTCAACATTGAGTAATCTCTCAGCAACTGTACTTTCGTTAGTGCTTGTTTCTCTTGAGGTGGAAGTGTTAAATTCTCCGTGTGTATTTCATTACTTGATTGTTTTCTCTTACTTCCATCCCCTTAGCCATTTATTGCGATTCTGGCACAAATTTACCAATTTAGTGTCCCAATTCTCAACAAGTAAAGCAATCATTTTGAAAGAATGAATGATAGTGTTGATCAGCTCTCACTTTTCTAAAGAAGGCGACGATTCATGTTTCTTTCATTAGTGATCACGTTGAACACTTCCTTCTGCTTTTCCACTGCCTTCATTGATTTGTTTGTCACAGACTTAACATTCTCCATTCTTGACTCTTCCTCTCGTCTTTTGCAAGCTATGTCTTTATTTGCTAGAGCAAATAGTAATGTGGTTTTTCAAAGTGACAAGAGTAGACGTAAAAATTGTCGAGGAGCTCCACCTTTTCAAAGTACATCAAACGCATGTTCGTTTGCCATGAAAATTTACACGAACTCATTTTATGGTCAGACGAATCTATTCCTGGAGTCGTAAATAATTAATCCTTTGACAATATTTTTTTTTAAATCCAATAAATACTTAATAATTAAAATAAAATCGGGAAAAATAGCAAACAATCAGGAAAAATTACCGAGGTCGTCTGGATAATGTTTTTCTTGATGTTTGAAGTTTCTCCGTAAATACAAATCCCAAAATAAAGCCCTGCCTGACCCTTCTTCCGACGGATTGTAAACTTAGGTTTTCTTCTGATTTTCGTCATTACGGGTCCTTAAAATCAACTTTTAAGCGCTCGGATGACCACGTGACTGTGCTTAAAGAATTCAGGGTTTCATTCTTGTGTGGGAGGTACATAAATATCACATCGTGTTTTCGGACCCTTCTGGGGCCGATTTTCGTGGACTAACACAAAAATTGAACTTTTGGGTATTTTTTTCGACCATCTTCTATTTGAAAACAAACTGCATGGTCATGTAACCGATACGCACAGAGTGAGAAAATGTATGGCTCACATGCGATTGGACTCTCTGTTCCTTCAATACGGCCTCCCGAAGTCGAAAATGTCACCTGATTTTAGGCATTACGGGTCCTTAAAGCCAAACTTAAAGCGCTTGGATGATCGTGGAAGTGTGCTCAATGGATTCCAGGTGTCGTTGTGTGGGATGGACATAAACATCACAACGATTTTCAACCCTTCTGGGGCCGATTTCGTGGCTATTGGGACACCTTTTTACTTTTACTTTTTCGAATTACTAACAAGTTATAATTTTATTCTTCCTCTGAGGGGTTAGAACATTACAAAATAAGGAAATATACATAACATTAAAAAAATTTATTGGTACAAGAAATATAGGAGAAAGATAGATTAGGAATGTTGAGAATCATCCTTAGCATGATAATCAAGGTAATTTGTCAACATCTACCATATTCTTAGCTCGAATCTTCTTGAATTCTTTACCCAGCTGTTGTAGTTGAGACCTGGGGAGTTGATTTCTAAGTGTTTTATCCAGTAGTATCTTCTCCATGTCCATGCATGAGTTAAATGCATATCAGAGAGCTTTTTCTTCTCACAAAACTTGCTGAGGTAGTCCAAGTCTTTCCTTGTACTCTTCTTGAGTAATGAAAATCCACTCCCATAAGGTTCCTTGAGTACATCCTACATCAAGTGATCTCCTGGAATGACATGTTTCATTGAGCTTCTCCAGCACTGCAAAACTTCTGAATTAGACTTCATTGTTCAACCAAGTTTTTATCTTGTTGAAAGGAATGAAAAAAGTCTTTTTTTAATATTGCCCTTTCCTCCATTCCAGCATTTGAAGATACACTGGAACACGAAACTTCTCATTTGCAGGAAGATCAAAAAGCTTCATGATTCAATCTCCTTCTTGCAGAGCTACACCAACCATGATGTAATATTTTGATGATGTGTAATGGACTTGATCAAAAGTCTGTTTTCGAGAAGATCTTATTCTTCTTCTTTTTCTCTCAATGGTGGTGGGAGATTTTTCTCCTCTTTGAATTACTCTCCTCCCTGCTAAGTTCAAACGTTGATAATCCTCAGTAGGAGAATCAAGACTCGTAGTGTTTCTAAAGGGAGTCTTGTCTGGATGAGGTATGGCACTTGATACTGGAACAAGTTGTCGACTGCTGGAAGATGTTCTTCTTGTTTTGAATCTCAACACTTCAGATTCATCTTCCTCGTCATCATCTTCCTTATCCATTCATAATATTTCTAAGTTTGCAACTCTCAGTAGTTGCTTAAGCAGTCTTCAATTTTTTAGTTGTTGTCGTGAGTTGAGGGAGTTCAACATTGAGTAAACCCTCAGCAACTGTACTTTCGTTACTGCTTGTTTCTCTTGGGGGGTGGAAGTGTTAAATTCTCGGTGCGTATTTCATCACTTGATTGTTTTCTCTTACATCCTTCCCTTAGCCATTTATTGCGATTCTGGCACAAAGTTTACCAATTTAGTATCACATTTTGTTGGTTCCGATTATAAGTTTAGCTGCAACAAAGGTCAGTATGAAATATATATGACAACAGTACAGGAATAAAAAACTATCAACACTTACTGAAACTTGATTACACAAACAAAAATAAAAACACAGGTTCGGATTTAATCCTGGACGAGTCAGTAGTGAGACCAACAATCTTAAGCTAAACTTTCTTCCTTTTTGTTTTATTATCCGGTTACTAACTTTCTCTATTTTCTGTGTAGTAACAATGACTACTGATGGAAATTCAACCAACACTGCTCCCGGAAACAATGGTTCCGGAAACGTTCCTCCTACCGGTGCTGAGACCGTGATTCAAGTGCCTTTCCAGTCTGGCCAAATGCCTCCACGTCCTATCCAGTTTGGTCAGTTTGATAAACCGGAAAAGTTTAAGGGAGGAAATAATTTTAAACTGTGGAAAGAAAAAATGCTTTTTTACCTTACTGCCTCCCAACTTGTCCGGTTTATCAATGAGGACAAACCTGAGGTGGATCCGGCTGATCCTAATACCAAGGAAACGTGTAAAGTGTGGGAATCCAGCGACTATATGTGTCGCCACATTATACTTCTGAGTCTTGATGATTCCTTGTATCAAATTTTTTATGAGAAAAAGAATGCAAAAGAACTTTGGGAATCACTACTCAAGAAGTATACTGTGGAAGATGCTGGCTCTAAGAAATTTGTTGCTGCACGTTTCCATGATTATAGGATGGTGGATGCCAAGCCTGTGCTTGAGCAAGCTGAAGAGCTTCAAAGGATCTATCATGACTTGGCCGCTGAGGGCATGGCGATCAATGATCCTCTACAAGTCGCGTTGATGATAGAGAAGCTTCCTCCTTCTTGGGATGATTTCAAGCACTACCTGAAACATAAGAAGAAGGAAATGACACTTGAAGACTTGATCCTAAAGCTGAGGATTGAAAGTGATGTGAGAAAGGCTGCCAAGAAGCCATTTGCTAATGTTTCTAAGGCTAATGTTGTTGAGGCTGAAAGCTCTCGAGGAGCTAAGAGAAGGCGTAATGACCCCAAGACTTCTGCTCCAAACCAGAAGTGGGTTGGGGATTGCTTTGTATGTGGTAGGCAAGGCCACAAGGCTAAAGATTGTAACGATCGTGCTAATAACAGTCGTAGTAACAATCGTAACAATAACAACAACAGAAACCAAAGGAACAATAGGAATGGTAATAATAACAGAAGAGGTGGTCAAGCTAATGTAGCTGAGGCCGGTAGTTTGGGCATTACCCAAGGAACGGAGGAAATGCATATAAGTGCTGTTGTTTCCGAAGTGAACTTTGTTGGGGGAAACTCCATGGATTGGTTGGTGGACACTAGGGCCACTCGACACATTCGTGCTAACATATGGATGTTCAAGACTTATCAACCTCTAACTAATGAGATGTGCTACATGGGAAACTCTGCTGTGGCAAAGGTTGCTGGAAAGGGTACTGTGGCCCTTAAGCTAACATCTGGGAAGGAGCTGACTCTGACTGAAGTACTCCATGTGCCTGAGATCCGCAAGAATCTGATCTCTGGATCTATGCTGAACAAGAAAGGTTTCCGTCAGTGCTTTGAGGTTGACAAATTTATCCTTACCAAGGATGGCTCCTACATAGGACAAGGTTACTTTTGTGATAATTTGTTTAAGATGGTTGCTACTCATCGTAATTCTGCATCTTGAGCCTTATGCAATGTAACTGAGGCTTCCACTAGCTCAGATGGAAAGAATGTTGCCCAAGAGGCTAATGAGTATGTTAAATTTGCTTACTTGCCTAATTCTTTTAATTTATGGCATGGTAGTCTAGGTCATGTGAATCGTAAAAGTTTACAAAAATTAATATCACTTGACCTACTACACAAATTTAACATTGATAAACAATACAAGTGTGAGACTTGTGTCGAAGCGAAGTTAGCAAAAGCATCCTTCCGTTCTATTGAGAGAAGCTCGGAGCCATTGGATTTGGTACATACTGATGTTTGTGACTTAAAGTATGTCTGCTATTGGACGAGCAAGGAATAATGTGTATAATGGGAAGTCTCCACATATTCGTAGGAGACATAAATCTGTGAAGAAACTATTAAAAACGGGAGTTATAGCTTTGGAGTTTGTAAGATCCAAAGATAATATTGCGGACCCATTAACTAAAGGTCTTACCAGAGACCGTGTGGAGGAATCATCGAGGGGAATGGGGTTAAAGCCCATTAAATGATTACCACCCATGATGGCAACCCTACCTGAATTGTAAACCCCAATTTGCAGGTTCAAAGGGACAACCGAATTGTGGGGGGATCGACCAAAGCACTCGGGAAATAGAGTTCCCTACCTATTCCTATGATGAAAGAGTGATAGACCTGTACAGTGGAGGATAAGCGAAAGCTTTTAATGATCCTTATACGTTAAGTTGATAACGTGGGGTATGACAGGATACTTCTAATGAGAGATCACCTATGTCGAACGTGAAGGGGCCGCTTCTATGAGATGATAGTTAGGGCTAAATCTCTAGAGCATTCGGTGAAAGTTTCCAAGGCAGTCCAGGGCCAAAACGGACAACAACGAAAGGACCTATGTGGTGTAGAGGAAATCGTTGTGTGTATATCATTGTCTTGTTACACACTAAAGCCGAAAAGTTCAAGGCATCGCGTCCACTTGTTGGCAAGTATATCCGATGGTATTTCACTAGGGAAGGTTCAAGGCTAACAACCACCTTTCCCGATGCAACGTTTTTCTCGAAGAACTCTCGAATTTGCATTGATAGGCTGCATTTGCATTTACCAGCCAATTGTCTCATTCATGTGGGGATTGTTGGGGAATTGATTGCAAGAGGCAACTAAGTGTGGTTGCAAGAGGCAACCAAGAGAAAGCCAAAATTGTTATGTGTTATAATGTGTTAAGTGGGTAACTTTGAGCAATTAATTATCTAAGTTCCACCACTCGGTTTTGCGTGTTCTTTAGCTCGTTACGAAGTGGGATGCGCAAGCTTCATAACGGTATAAGATACGGGAGATAACCAATTCTAGGTGTGAATGATAAATTGACTTAAAGTAAGCTAGTTGAGACTTGCTTTTTGCAATTGTCCCACATTGGAAACATATGGAAGGAAAGAGTAGTATAAAGGTATGCTTGTGTTTACTCATGGTATCATTGTTGCCAATGATTATCGTATCATCCACGTATAAGCACACTATATCATATCATCCATTTTTCAGTTCAAATGTTTCTCCCCCCTGCGCGCGTAGGGGTTTGCCATAACCACAACATACACTTGTGACCATGAGTAAACACAAGCATACCTTTATACTACTCTTTCCTTCCATATGTTTCCAATGTGGGACAATTGCAAAAAGCAAGTCTCAACTAGCTTACTTTAAGCCAATTTATCATTCACACCTAGAATTGGTTATCTCCCGTATCTTATACCGTTACGAAGCTTGCGCATCCCACTTCGCAACGAGCTAAAGAACACGCAAAACCGAGTGGTGGAACTTAGATAATTAATTGCTCAAAGTTACCCACTTAACACATTATAACACATAACAATTTTGGCTTTCTCTTGGTTGCCTCTTGCAACCACACTTAGTTGCCTCTTGCAACCAATTCCCCAACACATTTCTCAACGAGTAAAGCAATCATTTTGAAAGAATGAATGATAGTTTGTTGATCAGCTCTGACTTTTCTAAAGAAGGCGACGATGCATGTTTCTTTCATTAGTGATCACGTTGAACACTTCCTTCTACTTTTCCACTGCCTTCATTGATTTGTTTGTCACAGACTTAACATTGGCCATTCTTGACCCCCCTTCTCCTCTTTTGCAAGCCATGACTCTATTTGCTAGAGCAAGTGCAGCAGTGCGTTTCAGCACAACATCGCATAAATTCTTCAATGATGGACGGATATCAGAAAGTGTCTCAGTATTTTCTTGAATAAGATATGCAAAGCTTTCTGATTTTATTGCAAGTGAGAAGTTCTGTTGTCTGGTGTATCTTCAAATGCTGGAATGGAGGAAAGAGTAATATGAGAAAGAGACTTCTCCCATTCCCTTCAACAAGATTTGGAGTTTCAGTTTCATAAGTATTTGGAGTTCCAATTTCAGGAAGATTTGGAGTTCCAGTTTCAGGGTGCAAAGAACTGTAGTTTAAATCTTCACACAAAAAGTTCTGATTTAAAAATTGTGAAAGATCACCATTATCATCATTTAAATATGGATACGTATGTTTAACTGGAGAGGGAGTGGCAATTTGAGGAACATATGAAGAATAAGGTTTAGCAGGGGAAGAAGTAGTTGATTGATGGACATGGGAGGGAGTTGATTGATGGACAGGTGAAGGAGGCACTTTATCATCATCATTCAATTCTTCAGTTAAAGTCAACACACTCTGGTGGACCTTCCTTTAACAATGTCCTCTCGTGTTGCAAATCATTCAAAACTTGTTTTGTCACATCATCCAAAGAGTTTAGAGTATGTATACCTCTTAGCTAGGGTTTATGTTGGTGAGAGTCAGTAACATGCTCTTTCCCATGAAGAAGGCGGATGAAAAACAACTCTGGATCACCTGTCAAATAAACACAAAAAAACTTCTTTTTAGGTCGAACAAACACTGTATTTTTTACTTGAAAATGCTAGGGTTTTAAACTCGATTCTACAAGAATTTCACAATTCCTTGTTTCAATACCATCACGAACATAAACTCCATGACTAACCATGCTACATACATACACAAGGAACTCAAAACAAAAGTAGCTACTTACCATTCATAGTCCCGATTTCTCAACCAAACCCAGAATTCCAGCAACCCCAGAAGCACGCAACTGATCTACCTTGGGCGGAGTGGTGATCAAACGTGTTAAAACGTGCTTGATTGATGGAATTTAGGTTTTAACGGCGAAAGAGAGCAAGCAGAGGAGTCTTTTGCGGAAGACGAGATATGTATGTAATTGAAAAACTCAATTTTCACTTTTCTCATACTGCCCTAATAATTCCCGCCAATCCCACCAATATCAAAGCTACAAAATATCCAGGTGGAATATATGAAAATAGCGAGCAAATGTAAATTCCCAAATAATACTTTGAATGGTAGGGACCAATTTGGAATATGTGCACATTGCAGGGAGAGCAAATGTAAATTCCCGAATAGGCAATCATCAAGCTTTGGCATTAACATGCAAACAGATCCATTATTTTATTATCAATGCCCTAGAAACCAAATGATCCCAATACATGGCAGTAGAATATCAAATAGTTGCAGAATCATACAGTACATAGTTAAATTTTAGATCCCAATACATAGCAGTAGAATATCAAATAGTTGCAGAATCATACATAGTTAAATTTTAGTGCCAAAAACAATAACTGATTAAGTTTCAAAGCCCAGACAATAAAGGAGCTACTGCTGGGGAACAACATATTTAACTCTCAGGATTCTCATCTCTTCTTGGCAATAAACAGACCCCACCTCTGCTCCCCAGAAGAACTCCGTACAAGTTTCGCATTCCAGCCTCCCACTATATCATTATAGTCTTCCTGCAGACACAACTCGGATAATAAAACCATTTAGTGTCGACAAAGAACAACGGGAAGATGAGTTTCGAATAATAAACAACATACCTCAGAGAAATCTTGAGCAAATGCTTCCTTATCCTTCTCTACTGCATCCAGTTCTTTCTTTAGAACATTCATGAACTGCAAGAAACACGAAATTATAGTCACTACAGAGTAATATATGAACAAAAAAATCATAGAAAAGTAATGTGTCAACAAGCACCTGGTCAGTTCGATCTTCAGCAATGACCTCCTCAAACCCAGCATCTCGAAGCATCTGTTCAAACAAACAAAATGTTCAATTGTCTCACCAGAATATGATATACTGTAGATTTTAATTGTGAATGTAGCATACATTGCCATAGGCCTTCACATCATGTAAATCGTATCCCCTTTGCTTAATGTACTCAGCAAACTCAGCAGATGGAGTACCAGCATTTCTGCAGTAATCACTTATCAGGACTTTACCGCCTGGCTTCAACCACTTGTAGAATGACTTGAACAGAGCAGGCTTGTCCTGAACAAGCATCCATATACAACATATTAGCACATGAAGTACGTGAAACTATGGTTCATTTACAAACAAAACCTGGAGTATGGTTCATTTGCAAAAACACTTATATTATACTCCATCCATCCCAGACTCAGTTTCCCACTGAGTGGGGTACGGAGTATAAGGAAAATTATGCAAACATCCCTCCAATACATCAATACAGACCAAAACAAAGTGCAGAAGGAAATATTTGTGAACTGTGTCACAAATTGATAGGCTCAAGACCATAGCAAGAACAACATAGGGTGTCTGTACAATTACCCCAAAACACATGCAGCATTTTACACTGTGAAGTCACATTATACATCATAATCCTCTACTTATATAGAGAAGGAACAAACTTGTTTAATGTTAGATAATTACTTGAATATGGAGGATTGTGTCTCGGCTGTAGATTACATCAAATGTGCCTTCAGGATACTCTTTCTTCATACAATCAGCAACCTCAAATTCAACAGCACAGTTCAGACCAATAGCACGTTCAAGGGCAAACGATATCATATTGATGGAAAGGTCAATGCCAACTACATGAACATCATATTTCTCAGCCATGTAGAAGTCACCCCCGCCAATGCCACACCCCACGTCTAGGACTTTCTGACCAGGCTGGAGATCCAATTTATCCACAAATTCCCTGGTCGTATCTGTTCATGAGCAGTCTATGAGTACTAAAGAATGAAATACACTCGAGGGGGTTGTGTTGAATTTTGTCAACCAGAACTTACAAATTTACAAATCCTCAACTACATAACAATAATACTTCAGTGGAGACATGCAACAATGCACTTTTCAAATTGGGGGTGTGGGGGAGAGAAAAACAATCAAATAATAAAGAAGAAAAAGGAAAAGGGAGTTTGTCACGGTAATAAAAAATTCCAGTCAATGAGACATACCAAGCCCTCCAGTGCTGACATATCCCTCTCCAAACACACGTTCATACCGCAATATGCCACTAGACTTGTATTGAACAGTATCCAAGAATTTCTGGAATCCCCTGTCATCATCGGAGTTAACCTTTTGCCAAAGCCAGCAAATCTGCAGTCACTCAAATGGTGCACACTTGATGTCAAGGTATAAAAGAAAATGCAGTAAAAGGCAGGACGAGATATACCAATAACTAAAATCTGATCCTAGTAGCGAGCACAGAAAAATAGAGAACAACCAATATTAAATTACAATATGAAAGAAACCAAATTGTATTTACCTGATTCTGATTCTTTTTGTTCTTTACATAAGCTCCAATGCATTTGCAACCAACAAGAGCAAGTTCAAACGAATTTCCCATATTACTGTTCTGATGACACTCCTTGAACACCTGCAAATATATTAATTAGGATTATGATTATGACAAATTCTGGAATAAAAAGGACTCAAAAGAGACTTCGACATCAGGCAGTTAAAAGAAAATCATAAGAACCAATTGGGACGAGGGAGCAATATAATATTTCCTTCATAGTGATTTTACAGAAACCTTCCCATTGCAGATAACAGGAAGTATAACTATATGACTTCAATTGACAGAGCAATTCAAAAGATTATAAACTTCTTCTGCAACAAACGTCTATCACAAGTAATGCTTCAAAGAGATGCCTGGTGTCATAATAAGACAGATGGTGTGATAATATACTCAACAACAGCGCATCGCATGCTATTCCTATGGAAACTACATAAGGGGCAACGATTTCAATGGAGAACTCAGTAAACAACCATAATATGGAAATTAAAAGGCTATAAAGGGGAGGAAACCTTGGTGTAAAATCTTGGCTCACGGTAATGAGTAGGGTTGTTCTTTCGCTTGTGATCTCCAGACTGATGGAAACATGATTCTCTGAAAAATATGTACCCACCAACTTTTAACCATTTGACCATTCTCTCCACAAGATTCTCAACCTAAAACCAAAAGAATATCATAAAGTGACCAACATATGACATCAAGTAGGTTTCTAAAACATCACCAGAAGAGAAAAGGAAGACATAGATAGTGAATCAAAGACCTCGTGGAACTGATCACACGGAAGGGAGAGAAAAACCAATGAAGTTATACCAACAATAGGGAGACTTGAATCTTACTTCGTTGTCTGCGAGATACATCAACAGCCAGTTCGAAAATATCAAGTCTAACGATCCTTCTGGAAAGTTCAAGTCAGGGGATGTCACATCAGCACACATGAACTTGACATTTTTATGATGTCCATTGATGGCCTCATTCTGCAAAACAGTATATAGAAGAATTCCTTGAATATACATACCAGCACTTAAATGGATACAACAAGCACTGAAGAAGTGTTCCTTCAAGTAAGGGCACAAACCTTCTTAATGACACTGTCAATGAAATCCAAAGCTACAACTTCTGAAGCCGTTTTGGCAAATTCACCAGTGAAACGGCCGATACCAGCTCCCAGTTCGAGCACTGACTTTCCTTCGAATGGGGGCAGCAGAGATAACACCTATGCGCATTTGTTAAATGATGGGTCGAAAAAATTAGGGTAGAAAAAACAAAATCAATTATTTGATAGTCAGTTTGTAAAAAGAAAACAAATCATAACACCCGCATAAACCAGCATGGGTAGTTTAACAAAGTCAAGTTTCCAGTTAGGTACTTCAGATAATTGTTGCACTATATACAAGCATTTTTCAAGGAGTTATTCCACAGCAACAGAAAGAAAATAAACAAAAAAAAAAAAAAAAACACAAACAATTGAAAACGTCCAGGTAATACAAGAAGTAAAGTAGCAGTTCTTTTTGCTAAGATGCTGATCTTTGTCATGATTCCTCGAGTTAAGAAGGTCAAGAATCAAGATCACTATCAAGCCATGGAAGAACACAGAGAAATCGCCATTTGTTCTGGTGAAGTCGCTAAAGAATCAGAAACACACAATCAACTAACTACTAAAGCGTCGATCCCAGAGCATGGTCCAGTTCGTGGCTAAGTCGAGTCGAGGGAATAAGTTGTGACAGCGTCGTTTAGACAATGAAGGACAACCGTTAATCATATAACAGCTCCTTTAATCCAACGGCTGCTGAATCACGAGTTCATATTTCAACTTTCAAATAAATTGCACGGAATGAAAGGAAGATTCTGGTCCATTGAATCTATCTGATTATTCCCTGACAAGTCAGAATATTTCCGTACATATCTAGCCGTTTGTGGCATCTACCTTTCCTATATAGTGGTACCGCAGTTTTTATTTGTTCTTCAGATAATGAGAATTGTTCTAGTTTTAGCATACTTATTGTCATCTCTCTCATTACTCTCTTAGTTTCTTGATTATCCCTGTTAATATTGTCAAGATTGCTAGGGGACGTAACAGATTGGCATCTAGAGCCAGGTTAGTCAAAAATTCTTCCGAATTTGACGCTTTTCATATCTCTGATACCATGGTTAATCCCACGGCAGCTAGAATCGATGAGGCCATTAATTTAGCAACAGCTGCACAAGAGCAACTAAACATTGTGCAGTCTAAGCAAGTGATAGACGTCGAGATTCAGCAAGGTATCCGAGAGGAATTACATGTCATGTCAGAGAAGCTAAGAGTGGATTCTAAGAACCATAGAATTGCAACTCAAAAGCTTGATTTCCAGATGAGTCAGGTGGTGGAATTAATCCAAAGTTTTCGAAAACCACCTGATCCACCTAATAATGCAAGACAAAGAGTAGTTAATGTGGAAGAAAGAAGTCCAGGTAGTAGCTCAAATGTTGGTAGAGATCAGTTTGACAATACTGGTAACTCTAACAGACATTTATCAAATGCAATATCAAGGCTCAAGTTTCCCATATTTGATGGCACAAACCCAAGATCATGGGTGTTTAAGGGGGGAAATCCACAAAAGGTACCTTAAGTTGTTACATTTCGCCTTTTGGTACCTTATTTTGTCACAATCTGATTTTGGTACCTTAAAATACATCATTGACCAATTTAAGTACCCTATGAAACGTGGCAGCTTATTTACGCAACACGTGTCACTTTGCAAAATACATAAATACGTTGGACTAAAATGTAAATACGATAAATCTTTGTTAATTTCACATAGATTCTATTCTATTCAAAATTTCAAAATCTCCGATAATCTTTAAAACTTTTAAAAAAAAATAATAATAATATCACCATGGAAGCTTCTGCCACGCTTCCATGGCAGTCTTGAAGTTCCATGGCAGATGCCAGCTTCCATGGCCGGATCCGCCATGGGAACTCCATGGCAGATGCCATGGAAGCTTCCATGGCCAGCTCATGGCCATGCCATGGGAGCTTCTTTCCATGGCAGAAATGCAATTTTTTTTAACTTTTTTATAATTTTTTTTGTTTTTACTTTTTAATTTTAGTAAATGGGGCTAAATCATAGTTATTCAACACATTGTAGTTCTATTGAAATTAACAGAAATTATTTTATTTGTGATTTTACCCATTAAAATTTAAAATTGCAATGTAACACGTGTCGCTTAATTAAGCTGTCACGTGTCACAGGGGTTGTGACAAAAGTCAATTTAAGGTACAAAAATCGGATTGGGACAAAATAAAGTACCAAAAGGCGAAATGTAACAACTTAAGGTACATTTTATCATTCAAGTGTCATAAATATTTCTCTGTTGTCACTGATATTCCAGATCATCAAACATCCCCAATGCCATCTGTTTATATTGATGGTAGGGCAGATCTGTGGTACCAAACAATACTTATCAAACATGGCATTGTGTCTTGGGAATTTTTAGTGGCCAAGGTTTGTGAAAAGTTTGGTAATATTAAGGAGGAAACTGTTGTAAGAGAGTTCACTAGGATACAACAAGTATCTTCTCTAAAAGATTATATCGATAGGTATAAGGAACTGAGAGCTTTGTCTTATTTGTTTGGGGAGAATAACAGAAGGTTACTACATTGGGGTGTTCACAACTGGTCTAAAGAAAGATCTTAAGGCCTTGCTGGCACAACATCCCAGAACCGTAGAAATGGCTATGCAAATTGATGCAGAACAAGAAAGTGTTCTAGAAGTAATGAGAGGGTCAAATAGAATGATTACTCATGCAAAACCCACACTATCAATCACCAGAAACCTCACAAAGTAACCAAATTCCAAGAAAATACCTGACCAGAGATGAGGTGAAAGGCAGATACCAGGCAGGGTTTGTTATAACTGTGATGAGAAATGGACTAATAATGGTCACAGATGCAAGAATCCTACTATATTCTTGATGATGTCAGAAGAGAGAATCTATCAGGAAAGTCTGCAGTCAAACATTCACACTGAGGAGATATCTGAGGCAAACAAAGAAGATGAAGCTAAAATCTCTATTAATGCATTACAATGAAGCACTAGTCCTGGTACTCTCAAGTTTATTGGGAGAGTGGGTGACAAGGAGTTATGCATACTCATGGATACAGGAAGCACACTCTTTTATTGATCAAAATGTTGCTCATAATCTTAAATGTGATCTTGTACCTATTTCACCTATGGGTATTAGTGTTGCGGGTGGTGAAAAACTCAGATGTGATCAGATGTGCCCAAAAGTTGAATGGGACATTCAAGGGCATAAGTTTGCCTTCCCAGTGAGAATGCTTAAGTTAGGAGGATATCACATGGTTTTGGGAGTAGATTGGCTGGCTAAACTTAGTCCAGTAGAGTTTGATTTCAAAGAAAAAAGATTGGGATCAATGAGAACCAGAAGTTCTACATTAATGCCATTACTAATGTTGATGAGTGTTATTTGATTTCAGGAAAAGTGTTACACAATTTACTGCAGGAGGATACTATTGGAGCTGTAGGACATTTATTTGCAGTAACAACCACACTCAAAGAGACATGGTTACTTGATGAGTTACATGGTTCAAGGGTCTTTTCTAAAATTGATCTGCATTCTGGTTACCATCAAATAAGAACAAAGGATGAGCATGTACACTACACTGGTTTTAGAACACATCATGGTCATTATGAATTCTTAGTCATGCCATTTGGTCTTAGTAATGCTCCAGCTACTTTCCAATCTTTGATGAATTCAATTTTTGAACAGCATCTGAGAAAGTATGTTCTTGTATTCTTTGATGATATCTTGATTCAGAGTTCTAGTATAGAGGATCATGTGCTTCATCTGAGAAATGTAATTGATATATTGAGATCTCATACTCTATATGCTAAACTGTCAAAATGCTCTTTTGGACAATCATTTGTTGAGTATCTTAGACATGTAATATCTGAGAGAGTAGCTAGTAGCTACAGATGCAGAGAAGATCAAATGCATTGTGAACTGACCTAGTCCTAAAACTCTTAAAGAGTTGAGAGGAATTTTGGGACTCACTGGTTATTACAGGAAATTTATCAAAGATTATGCAGTGATTTACAAACCAATGTATGAACTACTCATGAAGGATGCTTTCAACCGGAGTGAAACAGCAGAGATAGCTTTCAAAAGCTAAAATCCATTATGACTACTGCTCCTATACTAACTTTGCCTAATTTTTCTAAGCCATTTATTATAGGAACAGATGCTTCTGGCTATGGAATAGGAGTTGTGCTAACACAAGGAGATGGACCAATAGCTTATCTTAGTAAAGCTTTGGGAGTCAAAAGCCAAGCATTATCAACTTATGAGAAGGAATTCTTGGTTGTACTAATGGATGTTGAGACATGGAAGCATTATTTGCATTTTGCAGGGGAATCACTTCATCATCAAAAGACCAGCAGAGTTTGAAGCATTTACTGGAACAAAGAATCTCATCAACTCTACAACATAAGTGGGCATCTAAGCTACTGGGACTTGATTATGAAATTCTATACAAAAAGGAAAGTGAGAACAAAGCTGCATATGCCCTTTCTAGAAGAAGACATGAGGATGAAGGTGGTGAAATCAATGCTATTACACAGATCACACCACAGCGGATTAAAGAGGTGCAAGATAGCTATGTGAATGATCCAATAGTTACTGAGATCATCACTGCATTATTGGTAAATGGAAGCTAAAAGCCAAATTTCTCTTACACAAATAAGTTATTGAGATACAAGGGTTGTTATATATTGGTGACTGCAAGGAGATGAAGGAACAAATCATGAAACATATACATGATTCAGCTGAGGCCACTCAGAAATGGTTGGTTCTTACATGAGAGCTAAGGCCACTTTTTACTGGAGGGGAATGAAGCAACAGATACATGAATATGTGAGCAAATGTGATGTGTGCAAAATGAAGAAACATGATGGAGCTGCTTATCCAGGGTTGTAACAACCTTTTCCAATACCAGAACAAGCTTGGACTCATATCTCAATGGATTTCATTGAAGGACAGCCTAAATCTGACAA
Source organism: Plantago major (assembly GCA_026545765.1). Lineage (NCBI taxonomy): Eukaryota > Viridiplantae > Streptophyta > Magnoliopsida > Lamiales > Plantaginaceae > Plantago > Plantago major. The sequence goes on from CM048841.1 coordinate 980,591, forward strand.
TAAAGATTCAATCTTGGTGGTGGTAGACAGGTTTACTAAATAGAGTCATTTCATTGCTTTATCTCATCCATTTAATGGATCACATATAGCTAAATTTTTTGTAGAAATTATTTACAAGCTACATGGTTTACCTGTTTGCATTGTCACTGATAGAGAAGAATTTGTGTGAAGAATTTTTCAAACTTATAGGCACTGAATTACATTTTACAACTGCACATCATCCTCAAATCTGATGTTCAGACTGAGAGGGTTAATCAATGTCAGGTGCATGGTAGGGGAAAACCTAGCAAGTGGCATAAGTGGTTAGCTTTAGCTGAATTCTGGTATAAATATAATACCAATTTTCACTCTGCACTTAAACTAACTCCATTTCAAGCTCTCTATTGTGTAGTTCCTTCTCATCTTCCTGCAGGTCCCTTTATGGCCATCCAACGCCAGGTGATACCTCAATGGTTTGAGGAGAAGAACAAGTTGGTCCAACAGTTGAAAGAGAATTTACAGGTTGCTCAGAACAGAATGAAGTTGTATGCAAACAAGCACAGAACTGAGAGGAGCTTGAAATTGGAGATGAGGTTTATTTGAAGCTGGAGCCTTACAGACAGACATCATTAGCCCTCGGAAAGAATCTCAAACTTGCTCATAAGTAAAGTACTATGGTCCCTATCAAGTTCTTGAAAAGATTGGCAAGGTGGCTTACAAGTTGCTCCTACCTCCAACTTCCAGCATTCACCCAGTGTTCCATGTTAGTTTACTCAAGAAAAAGCTCAGTGACAAATATGTTCCATCAACTCGCCTACCAGAAGCTGATCAGAATGGAAGTTTCAAGGTTTATCCACACAAGATTTTGAGTAGAAGGATTGTTCCAAGAAACAACACCAGTTGTTGCTCAAGTATTACTCCATTGGATTAACTCAAATGAAGAAGAAGCTACATGGGAAGATTTAGATTTCATTGCAAAAATTATTCCCAGAGTTTGATTCGTATGAAGACGAATCAAGTCAAGGAGGGGGGGGAATGTCATGATTCCTCCAGTTAAGAAGAAGGTCAAGATCACTATCAAGCCATGGAAGAAGAACACAGAAGAAATCGCCATTTGTTCTGGTGAAGTCGCTAAAGAATCAGAAACACACAATCAACTAACTACTAAAGCGTCGATCCCAGAGCATGGTCCAGTTCATGGCTAAGTCGAGTCAAGGGAATAAGTTGTGACGGCGTCGTTTAGACAATGAAGGACAACCGTTGATCATATAAAGGCCACTTTAATCCAACGGCTGCTGAATCACGAGTAGAGGTGTTAATGGGGCCTGTTGTAGGCAGGCCTGCCCGGCCCGGACCTCAAAAAAGTCAGCCCCGGCCCAGCCCGTTAAGAAAGGCACGTGAACGGCCCGGACCGCTTTAGCCCGGCCCGAAAAGCCCAGCATATTTAACAAGCATATTAGGTGGTATTTAAGTCGATTATAATCTAAATTTATTAATTGGGCTAATAGACACGCACAGTACATTTATAGTCCAATGTACTTGTTAGTCACTTAATCCACTACTCCACTCAACTAGCTTGTACTAGCTTGTACTGTAGTAGGTCCAATACTCCAATTCATATTTCATACAGTACCAAATAATTAGGGCATTTATTTTCTCTCATTCTCTGCCGTCATCTCCAAGATTCCAGTTCATCCATCCATTTGCCAATCTCAACTCTCTGAGTTCTCGACAAAATTGATATAGCAGTTCTACAATGGTTATATTTCTTATTCGATTCAAGATTCAACTGTAAATAGGTATGTCTCTCACTTAATTCATCACACCAATCTAATTTTCTAAGGAGTTTGTAATAACATTCTGCATCCCAAAGAAAATAATAGGTTCTTGCTTGATTATTTTATATATGAAAAGAGAAATTAAAAAAAAAAGGGGCCCGGAACAGCCCGCTAATGGGCCCGGGACCGGCCCGGCCCCAAATATAATGGGGCTAGGGGCTTGGCCTGGCCTACATATATCTTCAAAAAGCCCGGCCCAGCCCCTTAAAAACATGCCCGAAACAGCCCGAACCATAAAAAGCCCGGACCGCTTTAACACCTCTAATCACGAGTTCATATTTCAACTTTTCAAATAAATTGCACGGAATGAAAGGATGATTCTGGTCCATTGAATCTATCTGATTATTCCCTGACAAGTCAACATATTTCCGTACATTTCTAGACATTTGTGGCATCTACATTTCCTATTTATGGTACCACATTATTTGTTCTTCAGATAATGAGAATTGTTCTAGTTTTAGCATACTTGTTGTCATCTCTCTCATTACTCTCTTAGTTTCTTGATTATCCCTGTTGATATTGTCGAAATTGCTAGGGGGCATAACAATCTTGTTGGCAATTGTGTAGTTAAATTATCAATTCTGAAGCAGGTTATTCTGGACAGTTGAAATAGTTATTTATGGCAGGATCTAGTAGTCTATAATGTGACCACATTATTCTAAATATCTAGAATCAGGCCGATGTAGATTGAACAACCATGGATTGAAACATGCTGTCTATTTTCCACCCTACTGATTTAAATTAAGGGTCCATGTGTGCGCAAATCAAGTATATATTTAACACCAACAACCCTTTTACTAAGTGTACCTTTTCGAACACATGTGGTTTCCGTACTATTGTATCAGAATTAAGAAAGAAACAATTACTAATTCAATGACTCGGACAGTAAGCACATAGAAATTAGGTGAAATAAGGCACACCAGAGATTCATCAAAAACATGAAACAGTCACAGAAAGTTGTAAAATGTATGAAACAGTCACAAAAAGTTGTAAAATGTAGGAATGACATAAGCATGTAAAATGAATCATTTAGTATTTTGTTTGTTGTCTATAAAATAAAAATGATGATGTGATGTGATGTGATGTGTTTGTATGATAATTGAAAGAAAAACATTGGATTGGAAGTGAAATGAAGGGGATGACGGAAATGATGGGGAGAAAGTAGTAAGCACGTACGTACCTCAGGCCTTTCTTCTTTGTCAAGATCGGATGCTTTGGAGTCCAGCATCATGGCCTCGATGGTGAGATCAACAGAATGCTCCATCCAGTACATCTTCATCGTCTGACGCTCTTTCTCTGGCAAGATTCAAATAACATAACACAAGTTAAGCAAGCAAGCCGAATTCCATCAACAATCGAGCAAAATTGTAGGAAAAGAGAGAAGTAAATCGAAGAAACCTTGAAATGCAGCAGCAGCCATGGTGAAATGAGAGTGAGAAAGAAGAGAATGTAGGTAAGGTAATTTAAATGGAGGAAAATGTGGGGCTTAGATCCGATTGGAGTGGTAAAAGAGAAAAATGAAGAGCTAAGAACCCTCAACGGCAATGCGGGATCTGGAAAAGGAACGGGATCTTCGATTGTTGGACTTGCCCTTTTGATGCATAGGGCACAAGAAGAACAACAGAAGAGAAGAGGGTTTACAGTATTGTATTTCAATTGAATTGAATTGAATGAATGGTGTGTGAGTTAAGAAGCGAAGAGAGAGTGAGCTACCTATTTATAGATAGAGATATAGAGGGTTTTGTTGGTGAAATCAATTCAATAATGCCATGGGATTGGTGAGATGCATTTGATTGAGTTTGCTTTACCGATGAGATGAGTGAGTGACCGAGATTTCAGATCTGCAGGTGGCACTCAAGGACAAGATCCACACGTGAAGCGGCTGAACAAGATGCTTGTTCATTCACATAGGAAGCCAAATTTATTCATATAATCACCATTTTCAATATTAGTACTACTACATTTGACAGTCCACAGAGCCCCTAGTTTCTCATAAAAATTGTCTATATTTAATGTCCGTCCATTTTGATTCTTTTTTTTCGTGGATCCTTCTCGCGGGTCGAAGTTTTGGAATTTGGATCCGGGTCGAACGGTTTCCATAATTAGATGGAGTATAAAAGGCTTTTTTTCCTCTTCTTTATTTCATTTCTCTTATTCATGCTCTCTCAATTTTTTTAACGTAACCTAATTCTCCTCCCTACTGTCGCCTTCTCCTCTCCACTCTCTAGCCACCGTGCCACCGCCCACCGGAATCTTGTTGTTGCTATTCTCCATCACATGCTCACAGCACTGCCGTCACTCGCCCGCAACTCTCTCATATCCGCGATGTGAAGCACTGAATCTGGATCGCTGTCACTCGCACGCAACTCTCTCTGATCCGCGGTGAAGGTGAAGAAACATCGTTCCATTTTTCGTGTGTGATCCTGTGATTTGACTCGTTCTCATCCACGAGGACCACGATTGTACGTTTTCTCCGAACTCACTAATTTCTTCATTTCCAAATATGTCTCGTTTTTATTTTCATGTTCTCGTTCAATTTGTGTGGAATCTAATTCGAGAAGTTACTTGAAGATTGTTTCCTGTAGCTGATTATCATGGATCTGTGTATAGATTTTGAGATTTCGAATCTGTAAAGTTTGTTTCGTTGTTGATGTTGTTTTGGATGAATGAAATTGAATGATGTAGATTTACCGAGTGGAAATGTGATATGTTTACTTGTTTATACAAATTTCATATTGTTCTCTGTGTCCATATAGTACTTGTGTAGATTCGTTGCAAATTTTCCTTGAAATACAAATCTCTAGCAATCTTATACTCATGCATTATATTTCTACAAGTGGAACTTGTTTTATTCATTTTTTATACTACAGTGAGAACGTAATCCAAGGAAGATTTATGATTGGTTTGGTTAAATGGTCTATGTTTTCGTAGAAATTGTCTATGTTGCTGGTTTAGTTTTCGTATAAATTGTTTATGTTTTACTATAAATTGTCTAGTTTTTTGTATAAATGGTATATGTTTCAGTAAAAATCGTCTATATTGTTCGTTGTTGCTGGTGTAGTTTTTTGTATAAATTTTCTATGTTTTACTATAAATTGTCTAGTTTTTAACATATATTGTCTAGTTTTTATGTAAATACCTTATGTTTTAGCTTTTAACACATATGGTATAGTTTTTAACAATATTTGTCTAGTTTTCATGGTATATCTTTCTGTTGTGCAGTTGTGTTGAACTGTCTAGTTTTTAGTATGTATTGTCTAGTTTTTATGTAAGTTGAAAAAACTATAAACAAAGAAAGTTACTGATGAAAAAGCTTCTCAAGGACCTAAGAGACCTGCTGCTGATGATGATTTTGAAGAGGGTGGATTGGATGATTTCAAGAAGAGTTCTCTGAAAAAACTAAAGCAATCGAAGAAAAATTGTGTCTAGTTTTTACAACATATTGTCTAGTTTTGTAACTGAATTGTCTAGTTTTGTAAATGAATTGTCTAGTTTTATTACTTGTCCAGAAATTTACTCACTCAGTGTAACATAATTGTTTATATTGTCTAGTTTTTACATTATATTGTCTAGTTTATGAAAGGAATTCTCTAGTTTTTACATGATATTAAATTTACATTATATTGTCTAGTTTTTACATTATATTGTCTAGTTTTTACTTGACCCGTTTTTAATGAATCCAGGTCAAAAGATCCACGAAAAACCATCAGAAGCCAAGTCGAGAAAAAATGTATAATTGTCTAGTTTTAACGTTTGAAGGGGACTTTCAGGACTCTCCTATATATAGGGGTCTCTCGCAAAACGGACTCTTTCAATATTCCCTACCAGTGGTGGTTGGTAGATCTACACATATATATTGTTGTTTTCCATACCATCGTGACTAGTATGATTTAAGTAACGTATAAAATTATATATATAGGACTACTCTAAATGATAATGTATGAAATTTTACGGAATGAGTTGAGTAATATTTTTACATTTTGTAGGACGAAGAATTTAAAACGAGGAAATTAGGTGAGCTGATTATGATACGTGAGCTGATTGCTAGGCATGGTGGTACAAGCACAAGTCTACTTCAGATAACTCGAACTGGTGTGGAAAATTCCCCGTGATAAAAATTAAACTTATCTATGTCGCTTACTCAAAAATTCCTTGCCAAATCTTGTGAATTTGCATAGGCATATAATATTGCTATGTCTGTGAATCCCTCATTCATATATTTAAGGATTGCCATTTGGCTTGTTATTAAGCTTTGTTATAGAACAAATAAAAAATTAAAGCCCGTGTGGAAGATTGTATCAGAGACATTAGGTAGAAACTCACGGGTAAAATTCATTTTTGGTACTCTAGTGTGAGGCATTTCCGATTTTGATACTCCAGAGTGGCTGCGTCCAATTTAGGTACTAATTATTAATAACTATTTACAATTAAGGTACTAATTGTAAATTGGATGGTAGGTGTGCAAATCAGTACCAAGTTACAATTATCATAATCCCAATTTTCACGTGAATTTGACCAATTGAAAATTGATTGAAACATAATTGATGAAAAAGCCTAAAAAAAAAAGAATATGACGTAGAAAAAATTAATGCTTGTGAGTGGGACAAAGTCCACGATATCTTGCGAACGGTCAATTTTCTATATCTATCTTTCGGCGCTTGACATTCGCTTGCATGTGAATGCGAAGGCGCACCTCATAAATTCAATTAGTACCTTAATTGAAAACATTTATTGATAATTAGTACATAAATTGGATGCGACCACTCTGGAGTACCAAAATCAGAAATGTCTCACACTGGAGTACCAAAAATGAATTTTACCTAAAAACTCACCCAATATGAATTTTCGTTATTGTCTGATTGTGTTAGAGATTTTGAATTATCATAACAAAGTGGTGCACGAAGGTAGAGGCTATGATCCACAAGGTTCTGTCGACTTAATTTGTCTGACAATATACAGTTCGAGGAAGTTCAAGGCAACTTCTCTAACCAACTACCACCAGAGCATGTTGTCGGTGAACTTCGACGCATCAATTAATCGCCACCCGGAAGAAGTACACCCCGGAGTTGTTGTTAGGCTAAGTGAAGGTGAAATAGTGACTTGGTATACCAAGAAAGTCCGGCATCGACAATATTGTGAAAAGGTTTGAAGTTTTTGTTGTCTCGCTTATTGTATGAGTAGCATCTTAACTCTTGCTACATCATGTGGAAACTGAGCGAGACTGCCTAAGTGTAATTCTCCAATGGGAAGATAGGGCTTCGTGTTTTTGGTAGCTTAATAATGAAATAATAATTTGGGTGGCGTTAAATTGAGAGTAACTATTAACATTGAGATCAGTCTTGTTTATATTAAGAAAATTAATAAACACGATCGAACAATCTTATAATATGTGACCCCCCTAGAACGTTTGAATGAGGACAAAGTCATCAAGCATGTGTTTGTCTGTAATGTATCATACCACCTAAGAGCATCCATGAATAACCCTGTTGACCACAAGAGGTCTAGTCATTGCATAAAAGAGAGAAGGATGCATATTTATGTTTCAGTATAAATGTGACCTTTATGAAAAACTGAAAATAGGATTTCAGATAACCAAAATGTCAACTATATATTTAATTCACGCATTTCTAATTTCTAATTCACTTTTAAATGAGTGAAATTGTAACGCCATGTCCGCTTGTGGACTGTCGGACTGCTCTCTCTTTCTCTCCAGGTGATATGTTGGCTCCACTGTACCATTTGTTATCAGTTGTTGCGCACCGGATGAGTTTCTAATTGATCACTCATCCTAAGGTTCCTCTAAGAGAAAGCACGAAGTTCTTATAGATTTATGCTAGAAAATAAAAAGACGTATCAATAGTGCTGCTAAACAAGCCGAGCCGAGTATTGTGATACTCGGCTCGAGTCGAGCTCAACCGAGCCACCGAGCTCGGCTCGTTAACAAAAACGAGTAAAAAAAGGGGCTCGAGCTCGAGTAACATGCAACGAGCTCGAGCTCAACTCGAACATGAAAAAATACGAGCCTTATCTATTAAAAATATTTAAAATATGTATTGTAGACGATCAGAAATCTACAATCGAATTAGGTTAAAGAATTGGGGGGCACCAGCGACCTGCAAGGCAACAGAAGCAAACCTAGAGACGTGAGGTTCCAAGGTGACACCGGTGTGGTGCCGACCGAAGGGACTCCGACGCTCAAGTTAGTAAACTCGAAGAAGATGTATGAATTGAAGGAGATAGAGAGAACACTACAAGAATTCTGAGGTAAAACGATGGAAAGGGGCGATGGACATCCGTCGCCAAATCTAGCGACATATTTTATTAATCCGTCGCCCGTTGTTTGACTTTTTTTTAAAAAAAAAGAAAATTAAATATTAACGACGGATAATATATTAAATTAAAAAATAAAATCTATCCGACGGATTAGCGATCCGTCGCTACGGGGCGACGGATAGTTATCCGTTGCCCCGTATAGCGACGGATCGCTACTGGGTCGACGGATACGTGTCCGTCGGCCCAGTAAGGTTTTAGCCATTGTTGGGCTGAAGCAGAAGCCATTTCAGCTTCATTCTTCTTCTTCGTTTTTCTTCCGTCAAATCCGGCCATTTGTTGTCGATTCTTCCCAATCTTGGTGTCAATTCGAATATCGTTGGACGAGGAGCTCGTTTCTTCCTTCAATTTCAAATTTCATCCGCTATTTTCTTCAGAATCAAAGGTATTACTTCTAAACCCTAACTTTTGAAAAATTGGGATTTTTTTTTTATTTTTGAGTACTTATTCTCAATTGTATGTTTATATGAAGTATGTAGTAGCTTGTTTAGTTAATTTGATCAATTATATGTAATTTGATATTTATATGTAATTTAATTAATTTGATTTGTATATGTAATTTGATAGTTAGTTTAGTTAATTTGATATGAATGTATGTAGTAATTCAATATGTATGTATGTTAATTCGATAAGTATGTATGTAGTGAAGTATGTATGTTAATTAAGTATGTATGTAGTTGGTTTAGTTAATTTAGTTAATTTGATATGTATGTTAAGTATGTATGTAGTTAGTTTAGCTAATTTGATATGTATGTAAGTAGTAGTTGGAGTTGATTTGATAAATTCGTATATGCACTAAATTACGAGGATGTAGTTAAGTGTTTTGAGCGACGGATAATATGTTGATTATATTAACGTGTAATTTATAATTTATAACTCGTAGTAGTAAAACACTTAATAAATTTTGTAACATATCGAACACTTAATAATTAATTTATAAGGAACGTATAATAATTAACAATTAATCTCTACAATCTTCTTATCCGAATTGGAATCGATCTAATAAATTTAATACGATCTAATCAATTGGAACAGGTTAAAAAAGTATACAATGAATTCAATTGCTCATGGATGTACGATCGCATTTGGTAAATGGCAGAGTTTCTAGGACTTTTGTAGAAGGGGTTAAAGGTTTCATCTCGTTTGCCATGGGACATCCGGCTTGTGCAACTGGGGGTTTGATAAAGTGTCCTTGCACATTGGAAACCTGTAGAAACAAGCAATTTATGACTCCTACAGCAGTATTCGAGCACTTGCGACGTTATGGATTCATGCCTGAGTATCATGTATGGATTCATCACGGTGAGCCGAGGAAGCACCGTCCATGGCATACCTCCAATGGAGGGAGAGGCGGGGCCTTTATCGAGTGTCTTTCTAGTTGTCGGAACATGTGCATGGTGTATTGGGAGGAGGATATAGATCTGCTGGAATGCAAGTTACGTGGTAGGAGCGTCACAAGTGATGATCGGAGGGGTCGCAAGAGAAAGAATCATTTGATAATCCGTTTGTCTCTAAAGCTTATAACTAGTAATCATTAGTTGATTTATGAAACCAAACATTATGGTAAAATTGAAGCTAATGTAACTTATATTATGTAATGCCGTAACAATTGATGTTGAAGCTAATATAACTTATATTATGTAATGCCGTAACAATTGATGTTGAAGTTAATATAACTTATATTACGTAGCAATTGATTGAAATTGATTTATTATCGTAAATGATAGACCTCGATCTAATGAATTCAAATGTGTCAGGTTATTATCTAATTATTCAATGAATATCGATCGTTCATGGATGTATTATCGTACTCTAAATGGCAGAGTTCAATCGAGTTTTAAGAAGGGGTTGAAGGTTTTATTGCATTTGCAATCTCAAATCCTTGGCTGTGTAAAGGATGGGTTGATAAGCAATACAGTGCCTGTGCAATGAAAAAACAGCAACACGCGACTGACTTACCAAAGAGTCCAAAGACTTGAGGAAAAATGGATTCTGTCACTGCGTGTATGGAATCATCATGGTGAGGAAGCGACCGCCCAACATATACGGCCAATCTGCAGACGTGGAAGGAAGAGAAAAAATGAACAAGTCGGGGAACAAAGTACATCTGTAGGCGATGCTATTTGAGCTCGAGTCAAACAAATGGTGTATGATGCTGCAGGGGCAGAGTTCATGGACACAACTAACACTGAAACCGAGGTGGAGGTGGAGGAACCACCGAATCCCGAGGATCAGGTGTTCTTTGACTTGTTAGAATCATCAAGGAAGCCGGTTTATCCGGGGTGTAAGCTCACTGAGTTGTCTTTGTTGGCTCGGCTAATGAGTTGTTTGGGTGATATGTTAGTCACCATTGTGTTAGTAAAATTTAGGACAATGTGGGTGGTATGTTAGCCACTTTGTTGGGTGATGTTGTTAGTCACCATATCTGTGACGTTATATATGTATTGACTTTGGATGTTGTATGAAATTGGGAATGTAGAAGGAGTACTTCATTCCCAGCAGGTTGATCCCACAGATCTGGCGTGTTTACGAGACTGTCTGTACAGGGATATGGTCTGTTCGTGGAAGGCCATTCGGGATCGGGGTGGCCCAATGCCTCCACAGGTTGATGCAAAGGAGTGGGCCCTTTGGGATGCCTACTGGCGCCGAACTGATGTCCGTGATATCATTTACACCAATGATGTAACCGGGCATCTTAGTCTGATGCGGCAGGAAGGGCCGTTCACCACCTTGGGAGGCGATCTACTGTCACTGATTATTACCAATCGGTATATATGTATATATATGTTTTTTTTTTCAATCTAGCATTACGTGTATGTACTGTGTCTCTGATTACTTAATTGTGAGATGATAAATTGTTGACTATATATGTTGTTCAGATCGCACGGGGGGAGGTGACATCCAAGTATGACATCTTCAAGAAGGCCAAGCAGAAGGGCGGGGTATGGACCGACTGTCGGGCCTCGTCTATTGCGGTATGTTTATGTTGCTTAAATTTCATATTTGTACACTATTACAAGTTATTTTTGTAAAAACAGTAACTGATCATGATATCTGCTATTTACGATTTCAGGCTGAGGTTGATGCTCAGGTGGCGAGGCAGGAGGACGAGACGGGTGATGTGTTGTCAACTGAACAAGTTGACAACATCTTCCTAGAGGTCAACAAACCGGACAGCAAAGGACGAATATATGGACTCGGGAGCCTCGGTTTGAGCTTGGCTAGTCCGGGGTGCTCCTCATCATCATCCCAGCAGTCTAGACGTCCGGTTTACACACAGGACCAGGTCTCGGAATTGGTGCGTTGAGTCCGGAACAGTTGCGCTCTAACTCAAGAGATGGAGCGGCACGTCAGAGAACAAAGGGAGGAGAACGAGCGCCTTCTACATGAATGGAGCGATTCATGTCCGGTTGCCACCCCGGATGGTAGCTAGATATATGTATATGTACTATGTACGTTCGGATTTATTTTATCTAGATTTGTTCGGATAATTTAGACTTATTCGGATATTACATTTTTTATATATCATTTTCCGTATTATTTATCGAGCATTATATTGATTAAATATGTGAAATACGAAAAACAGGGATTAATATTGAAAAAACAAAATTAAAAAAAATTGTGACGGAATTAGTGACGGAATTTGAGATTCCGTCACTAATTCGAATAATACATTGGGCGACGGATCACTTCTATCCGTCGCCCAATGTAACGACGGATAGAATCTATCCGCTACCAATAATCGATTTAAAAAAAAAAGTCAAACAATATAATCCTTCGCGAATTGGACGACGGATTATCTATCCGTCGCCACAGCTCTGGTGGGGCGACGGAATTGTTATCGGTCGCCCGATCCGTCGCCAGAGCTGGGGCGACGGATTTATCCGTCGCTAAACAGTGTATTTTTTGTAGTGGGATTGAACAGTGTTCATCATGACATAAGTAGAATTTCTCTGTCAAATAATAGCTTCTGGGTGCTTACAACTTCAACTCAGAAAGTCAAGTATAGAGCTTCAAACTTAATTTTGGTTGTCACTCTGAGAAGCTTTAATCTAGTCATCTATGATGGAAGAGAGGGGCAGGGGAGGGGGGCCCAAGACTTTAACCTTGTTGCCTAAGGGACCAACTGTTGGTCCAGATAACGGCAAAGTAAAAGACTAGGGGGGGGGGGTGAATAGTCTTCTAAAACTTTTGTCGATAAACAGTTTCTCATGATACTTAATTTCAGAGAGCGGAAGACTTTTTCTGTGATAAGTGCACGTGCTCATTAAGATAAGCACTTGTTATAATATATTTCTTTTCAGAAACATAACTTGTGTCAAGGTATCTGAGTGTAGATATCTGTGAGCACTTTCCTCGTCTCAGAAACCTTTTATTCTCAGATATCTTTTGCAACACGTGTTTCAAAACTCTTGTTTCTTCAAGATATCTGGATATAGGTATCTGAAAAACCTTGTCTTCAGCAATCTTGTGCAGTCTTCAAATCTTCAACTCCGTTGAACTTTTCCTGCTGGATGCCTTCTTCTTGGTCTTCTTCATAAAATAAAAATTACATTTCGAGACCTAACATCCTATACAAGATTTGCTAGACTATCATACTTAGTGAGATTCCTCTTTTACAGTGTTCAAGTGAACCAAGAGTACTAATCACCTTTCTGAGCTAAGATAAGTCATTAGGTTGCTGATCAAAATCTAAACAGATATTCCTAACACCAACATAACTTTTCTGTTAGATGTTGACTAGTATGATCCTACTCCACTTGGTACGAAGAAGAATGAGCAGTATGAAATGGTTGACATAAACCATAGGAAGAGGTACCGTAAGTATGAACCGTTTATCTTGGAGACTCAAGCATGCCAAGTGGTGTTTCTTGAATATCCAAGCAGGAAACGCGATAAGGCGGACTGGTTGCCTGCGATACCTATACATGCCCGCTCCAAAGTGGAGTACGTTGAAAAAGACGACTCAATTACCAACTCGTACCAAGAAGAGGTTGTCGATGAACAAGCAAAAACTCCTTTATAGGCTTGTGATGAATTCATAGAGCTGCACGAGGAGCAGTATGTAGACTTAACCACAGACGAGGACGCCGAGGGTATGTTTGTCGGGTAGATTATGTATATATATATTTAGTTGTTGATAATACCAAGTCTTTTTGATTTATTACGAGTCAAATGTATATATGTTTTACATGCACTTGTATACTAACACATTTTTCCTGTATTTGCTGCATGTTTTTGCAGATGCCGCGACAAAGGAAACCTACATACGTCCCTCCCCCATGTAGTTGGTTGCCTGGTGGTAGCCAGGTGGAGGGTAGTCCAGGAGGTTCAAAGTTAGAGGAGTTTGAGGGTCAGTGTCAGAGCAGCCGGTCTGCGGTTCCTGAGACCCCACCGAGTTCGAGCAGGGGCTCGACATCGGTCTGGGGTAACTTACCAGATGACGGGTGTCCCTTCACCGAGTATGTGCCTGGAGCGGTGTGTCAGGGGAAGCCTGTGATGTTCCCGAACGGCCCATCGAAGTAAGTACTATGCATTTGTATATAGAACATAACTTAAGATAATTTATGTCTCTTCATTGTTGTACTATACTAATTAATATTCGTTTCTTGTATCTTATACATTGATAACAGGTTATGGCCTCCCGAGGTTTCATCAAAACTCGGTGAAATAATCAGGGCCAAGAGGGAGATCCCGGGGGGGGGGCGGCGAGAAGTGGTCGAAGATCACGGACCGGCTGAAGGTAGAGTACTTTAATGAGTTGCGGGTAAGTTTAAATTTGACATTGCTTTATTTGTTGTTTTAATCATTGTTTTAATGTGAGTGGTATGTTAGCCACTGAACTTGGGTGATATGTTAGTCACCATTGTGTTAGTAAATTTTAGGACAATGTGAGTGGTATGTTAGCCGCTGAACTTGGGTGATATGTTAGTCACCATTGAATATGCTGTGTTATCTTATTAAATTAATGTCTTTATTTATGCTATGTAATTTGGATGTTGTGTGGAATTGGGAATGTAGAAAGACTTCTTCATTCCCAATGCCTTGATTCCCCAGATATGGCCTGTCTTTGATACGCTGGGGTTAAATTTGTATAGGAAGATGATTAGCAATGCTAAAAGAAAACGCAAGATGCCACATTGGATGGGAGAGGCCGAGTGGGAGCATTGGGAGGAGTACTGGGGAAGGAACGCCGCAGTCATGCGGACGTAACAAAGAGAATCGGTCGTCATACTGTCTGATGGTACCAGGGTGTCCAGGCACCACTATGGGTCGCGATCTGTTGCCACGGATCACCGTAAAGCGGTAAGTGTACCATCTTATTTGTCAGTTTATTCGTACATGTGTTTTGTGTTTAATTTCTACACACTTACTAGTTAAATGTTTGCATATACTATATGTTCTTCAGGCGGAGGCTGGGGAGGAGAAGAGCGCACTGGCGCACTTTAGAAGAGCCAAGCTGAAGGACGGCATATGGGTGGACAGACGGTCCGAGGCTATTGTGGTATGTTTCTTTTGTTAAAGTTCATATTTGTGTAGTATAAGTTATTTTGAAAACTGTAACTCATGGTATATGCACTTTACGATTTCAGGCTGAGGTTGAGGCGAAGATCGCCGATGCCGGTCGGGTGCTAACAGTTGAAGAAGAAAACAACATCTTCCTAGCCATCAACCCAATGGACAACAAGGGCCGAGTATATGGATTGGGGAGTTACGGCCCTGCACTGGCTGATCCTAGCCACTCAGCATCCCAGCTAACCAGAGCACCAATTTTCACACAGGTGCAGGTCTCGGATTGGTGCAGGCACAGGTGCAGGAAAGGGTGCAGGCAGAGGTGCAAGAGCAGCTAGCTAAACAATAGGAGGAATACCGACATCAACTAGTAAACAATAGGAGGATTACCTGTGTCTTCAGCAGCGGATGGAGGCTTTCATGGCCATGTACCCCGCCCCCGCCCCCGCCCCAAGATAGTTAGTTTGGACTTATATTTTTCTGACTTCTTATTTTAGCTTATGTACAGATATTTCATTTCATTACAGATAATTTGTATTCGTCGAATGTTTTCTGTTAATTAATACAATTTCATTATTCTAGATTTATTATCGTAGATTAAATTTGTGAAACAGGTGAAATATGACATTAGGCATCAAAATTCAAAAAAAAAAATTAAAAATCTGCAAATTTAGTAACGGATAAATTATCCATTACTAAACTGTTTCTGACTTTTAGTAACGGATAAACTATCCGTTACTAAGTCGCTATTAAAATTAAAGCAAAATATTACCTTATTAGTAACAGATAGTTTATCCGTTACTAAAGGTCAACGGATCTATCCGTTACTATTTAGTAACGGATTGAAAGAATGTTTTCCGTGAGGAATTCATTGATAACCATGGGGTATAAATACAAGATTACAATATAGAGTTTTAGACTAATGCTATTCTAACTGAGCTATACTAAACCTACTATGATTAAGATTCTAAATTCTTTAATATTCTAACTAATATTTACATAATCTATTACACCCCCGTAGTCGAAGCGGGAGGTTTACGAACACTTAGACTGTCCTGAAAATCTTCAAACAAAACTCTCGGCAGTCCTTTGGTAAATATATCTGCAATCTGATATCGAGAAGGAACATGTAAGACCCGAACGTGACCGCGCGCGACATGTTCTCGAACAAAATGAATATCCATCTCAATATGTTTCGTGCGCTGATGTTGAACTGGATTGCCAGACAGATAAACTGCACTAAAATTATCACAATACACCAACGTAGCCTTGGAAATCCGATTATGCAACTCAAGCATAACGTTGCGAAGCCAACACGTCTCGGAAACAACATTTGCTACGCCTCGATATTCAGCTTCAACACTGGATCTAGACATCGTAGGTTGACGTTTGCTAGACCACGAGATCAAGTTATCACCAAGGAACACACAATAGCCAGACGTCGAACGATGCATATCCGGGAAACCTCCCCAATCGGCATCCGTGTAGGAGACAAGAGCCGAAGTCACCGATGGATACAAATGCAATCCAAAATCCAAGGTGCCCTTAATATATCGAAGTATGCATTTGAGAGCATGCATATGAATATCACGAGGAGAGTGCATGTGCAAGCAAATTTGTTGCACGACAGAGGAGATATCGGGTCTGGTAAACGTCAAATACTGAAGAGCACCTACGAAACGGCGATAATGAGTCCGATCCGCAAACAATGCACCCGAGGTACTACTCGTCTTGGGTTGCGTGTCAACCGGCGTCAAGGAGGGCTTACATGAGGACATGCCAGCTCGATCAATAATTTCCTCAAAGATACTTAACTTGTGATAAGAACATACCATCTTTATGACGAGTAACCGCAATACCGAGAAAATAATTCAAAGGACCAAGATATTTCATTGCAAACTCCGAGGCAAGCAGATTCATAATAGAACATCATAGTGAGTCAGAGGAAGCAGTGAGAATAATGTCATCAACATATAGTAATATGTATGCCATATCTGAACCCTTCCGGTATATGAATAACACTACAAGAAAGTTCTGTTTTAGGGACGGAAATTAGGGACGGATATAATCCGTCCCTAATTTAGGGACGAATCGGCACTTTTAGGGACGGATAGGCCTATCCGTCCCTAATCCGTCCTTACTTAGGGACGGATTGAATAATCCGTCCCTGTTTTAGGGACGGATTTTTTATCCGTCCCTAAAACAGTTGACTGAACAAAAAAAAAAAAAAAATCATTTTTTAGGGACGGATAGCAGGGACGGATAGCTATCCGTCCCTAAATCGTCCGAAACCCTAATTTAACCCTCCTTCCTCCTCCCACCATCTCCATTTCTTCCTCCTCCCACCATCTCCATTTCACCTCCCACCACCATCCACCATCCACCTCCCTGCCACCACCACCACCACCTCCCTGCCACCACCACCATCCACCCCACCACCATCCACCTCCCTGCCACCACCACCACCATCCACCTCCCCGCCACCACCACCCTTCCACCACCACCACCATTTCTATTGAATTATAACAGAGGCGGTAGAGGACGGAGATAGGGCGGACGTGGAGGAGAATGACGAGGTTGTTTTTCGTGAGGCGTGATGCACCACCACCAGATCCACCACCATCCACCCACTGTCCACCACCACCATCACCGCCTCCCACCACCACCATCCACACTGCCCTCCCATCACCATCACTACACTGTCCACCGCCTCCCACCACCACCACCACCACCACCATCCGACCAGATCCACCACCGCCTCCCTCGTCAAAATCGCACGTTATTTATATTTTTTGTATTTTGTCTTGTTAATTTTGTATAATTAATGTATTTGTATTATTGAATATTGTATTGACGTTGTCGATTTATTCGTGTATTGTCGTTGTTGATTTATTGTATATTCGTGTATTGACGTTGTCGATTTATTGTTGATTCGTATAAAATTATCGATTTATTGTATCATTGTCGACAAATAAAATTATCGATTTATTGTATATCCGTATAAAAATTCTCGACGTATAAAATTCTGCAATTTTTTTTTTAAAAAAAAATACATATTTAGGGACGGATAAATCCGTCCCTAATGGTCACAGCCATTAGAGACGGATTTTATCCGTCCCTAATGGTGTTTGACCATTAGGGATAAATCAAATCCTAGTTAGGGACGGATATATTATCCGTCCCTAAATGGTTAGAGACGCCCGTTTTAAGGACGGGCGTCCCTATCCGTCCCTAATCCGTCCCTAACGGATTAGGGACGAATCGCTGGTTGTTTAGGGACGGATAAATCCGTCCCTAAACTGCCAGTTTTTTGTAGTGTAAAGACGTATCACATTTGCTGTTCACAAAACCAAGAGAGGAGACATAATCTGCAAATCGCTTGTACCATGCCCGGGGAGCCTGCTTAAGACCATACAATGATTTGCGAAGTAGACAAACATAATCTGGATGAATCGGATCTCGAAAACCCATAGGTTGATGCATATACACAGTCTCCTTGAGCTCTCCGTGTAAGAAGGCATTTTTGACATCCAATTGATGAATCGGCCACTGCCTGGATAAAGAAAGACTTAGAACTGTACGTATCGTAGCCGGTTTCACCACAGGACTAAACGTCTCACCACAATCAATGCCCACCTGTTGAGTTTTACCATCACCTACAAGACGAGCTTTATGCCTCTCAAATTCACCATTAGATTTCACCTTATGAGCAAATATCCACATAGAACGAATAACATTGACATTAGGTGGACGGGGTACTAAATCCCACGTCTTATTTTTAATAAGAGCATCAAATTCATCTTCCATAGCCATTTTCCAATTCGGGTCCCTAAGAGTGGAAACCGGATTACGAGGTATAGGTGACTTCGTAACAGTGGCGAGATTTACAAAATCCGGGCCATAGAATTTGGGATTGGGAATGCGGCGTTGGAACGAATCGGTGGGTCGATTCTTTGGTCGGGCCGGAGGAGGGCGCAGTCTTGCGGTTGTGGTGAGGGACTTTGTGGTGAAAGCTGGACAGGTATGGGGGTAATATGACCCAATCGAGAGGAATGGGTGGAAGAAGATCGAGCCGGGGTGGCCGGCGTATGGTGGATCGCCGGTCCCGAGTTGGCCGAAAGCGGGGAAGGTACTGAATCGGCTAGGGTTGGCAGTTTAGTAACCTGTGGCAAATTCTGTATCACAAACGGGGTAATCCCATCGTCTAGGGAACCATAGGGCAAGGGTTGCGGTTTAATTTGGCAGAAGAAGGGGAAATTATTTTCATAAAAAATAACGTGGTGAGAAATAATTATCTTATGAATCGATAAATCATAGCATTTGAATCCACAATGGTTCTCCAGATATCCCAAAAACACACAAGGTGTAGACCTAGGTTGAAGCTTGTGAATGGTAGTGGATTGTATGAGGGGATAACATAAGCACCCAAAGACCCGAAGATGGGAGTATGATGGTTTGCGTTGATACAGGATTTGAAGGGGAGAGGCATGGTTTACGATCTTGCTCGGTAAAATGTTAAGAAGATAAGTTGCCATACTTAACGCATGATGCCAAAAAGATTGGGGTAGGGAGGCATGAACGAGTAAAGTCCTAATGATATTATTGATAGACCGGATTTTTCTTTCGGCTTTACCGTTTTGCGAAGAAGTATGGGGGCATGAAAGACGGAAAGACATCCCATTAGTTTCGCAAAAACTCTTGAATTGTCCATTATCATATTCCCTCCCATTGTCACATTGGATATTCTTAATATGTCTCTCAAATTGGTTAAGTATATGCGCACGAAGGATAGAGAATTTTGCATAAACATCTGATTTCCTAGCTAAGGGAAAAGTCCACAAAAAGTTTGAGAAATCATCCAAGAAAAGAACATAATAACGATGACCCAATGAGCTTAACACAAGAGAGGTCCATAAGTCACTATGAATAATATCAAAAGGTAACATTGTTTGAGACATAGAAGCATCAAAAGGCAACTCTATGTGTTTACCAAGAATGCAAGAACGACAAATACCAGAAAGACTAGATTTAGCAGAAGGAATGCTATTATTCTGTCGTAGGTAACTTAAAACAGAGTTTCCCGGATGTCCTAAACGATCATGCCAGAGAAGAGGCGCGAGTCGTGAGAAGGTCAAGGCGTGGGGAAGGAGTAGTTGGTGGTAGTAAGAGGATAAAGGTCCCCCCGGCTATTACATCTCATGATTGCCATCCCCGTTTGAAAATCCTTTACAGAAAACCCATTAGGATCGAATTCAACAGACACAGAATTATCAGTTGTGAATTTGCAAAAAGAAATTAAATTTTTAATGAGTCTAGGAGCGTGTAGCACATTCTGTAAGGATAAGGGAGGGTTCGGAGGAGGTAAACGAGAATGACCATAACCACGAATTGGAATAGACTGACCATTACCGACCATAATACCCTTATTTTGATTGCTCAAATTAAAATAAGACGAGAGATTACCTGGCGAAGATGTCATATGAGAAGATGCGCCAGTATCCATGTACCAATTCGGATCAGCACAGCGCAGTCTGAGGTAAACGGAGTTTCCCGTAGATTCAGCCGTTGGATCGTCACGAATTTTTGACACCATCAAGATAACGTGTTGAACTCCAATCTGAACGGTGGAGATCGGAATCGAATCAGGTTTGATAGGTCAAATTGCGTTCGCCGTTAAGCAGCAGATTGCTGAAAACTATGAGCCGATTTGGGGAAGGACAAAGGATCGAAGACGATCGATTGGACAGAAAAGGGATGGTTGATTTGCAGGAGTATATCGAATGTGAGGTTCTGTATATTGGAGAATATATCGAACGTGAGGTTCTGTATACGGGAGTACTGCAGCGGAAGATAGTCAGAAACTAACTTGATACCATGAAAGAATGTTTTCCGTGAGGAATTCATTGATAACCATGGGGTATAAATACAAGAGTACAATATAGAGTTTTAGACTAATGCTATTCTAACTAAGCTATACTAAACCTACTATGATTAAGATTCTAGATTCTTTAATATTCTAACTAATATTTACATAATCTATCACGGATAGTTTATCCGTTACTAAACATTTAGAGACGAATGAAATAACGACGGGCTTATTATCCGTTACTAAGGACTTAGTAACGAATCGGTAGGAATTTAGTAACGGATTTATCCTCATGTAAAAGCTACGTAAGAAATACAAAAATTGAGTACACTGTTGCATGAAAAAGAGAGTAAGAAACCAAAAGGCATTCTGGATTTATAACAATCACCTTGTTCATATTTATGGATACTTAGGTATGGATAATTTTGCATTTTCATCAAAATATTGTAATGTAGTAATAAGTTAAAAGGAGGGATTGTAGTAGACTGATTACGTTTTGTAGCCTTACATATACAAACAAATCATTTCTATTTTAAAGGAGGGATTTTAGGTGTCAATAGTCAATTTATGCAATGATTCAAGTTTACCAAAAATAGTGAGATCTTGCTACAAATCTGAATGGGAGGCGCCAAAATGAATGGAGGAAGAAATCAAATCGAATCTTACCTTATATGTAATTGTTTGGAATTTTTAATGCAAATAAATACAAAAACAAAATGAAAGAAACACTCATATTCAATCTTGGCAAAAGTGCTATACAAATCTTTTAGAATAAAAACTGAGCTTTATAATATATATAGATAGATAGATTGGTGTAACTTACAAAGTTTTCAACAAATTAAATTGGTCGAAAAACTCAGTGTACGAAAAACCGGACCGGGTGTAGAACCGGACATGCTACAAAATATTGGTTCAATCGGTTCAACCGGTCAAACCTCTTATTGACCCGGTATGACGTCTTATACATGTGTTTGTTAATAAATCTAATTAATATGGGGTTTGTAAATTAATATTTACGAAGTTGAACAATCACAAAATAGTAAAAAGATTAGACTACATATAATCAAACTACAACGTAACTAATAAATAAATTGTCTAATATGAACCTATATTGAATTGTAATAATTCGAACTTATATTGAAATATAAAAGAAAAAAAATTCTAAAATACTAGATCTACCATATTAATTTATGATGGTTCAAATGTTAGAATTTCAAACATGTAAAGTTGTAACTTGTAAAATGAAAAATGAATGTTAAAAAATATTAAGTGATTGTTCTTTTACTTAGTAGAGGATTGATATCCTTGAAAAATGTTAACATATATCCAAGTTTGGGTTATTACTAAAATAAAATAAAACTTTTGCACAAATAACTTGTGTCCAAGTGGTAAGTAAGTAAGCTATTATATTCTAGACCTAAGTTCAATTCCCACCACTTCCAATTTATTCAATATTTATCAAATGAAATAAAAAATCGGTTCTCAACCGGTTGGCGGTTTACCGGTCAAACCAATGAATCGGCTGGTTCTCAGCGGTTGGATATCCAGGATAGTTACATGCACTAACCGGACCGCTATCATGTTGATATGTAGGGATGGTAAGGCTCGAGCTCGGCTCGCTCGATAAGGTAAACGAGTCGAGCTCGAGCCTCATATTATGCTCGTTTATGTAACGAGCCGAGCTCGGCTCGGCTAATTATTTTAATAAATTTATATTTTTTATACATGTATTGGCCAAAATTCGCTCTTGTCAACTAGACGGAAAAACCAGCCCATCAAGGCTACGGCCCAATCCGCAGTCCACTAATGAGTCCGTCTTGACTTCATACGCGAGTTGGACTCCAAAGTCCAGTCAGCGAACCCATCTAGCTGAGTCATCCATCCAACCAATCAGTCCACATGCTACCTGACTCACTTGACCTTGCCAACCTTCCAGCTGGTTGACAAGCTAGCTAGCTCACCTAGCTCGCCCGACCTTGCCAGCCATCGAAGTGGTTGACAAGCTAGCCAACTTATCTTGCATGGCCGACTCAACAAGACACGACTAATGACTAACCAATCGCATTGCTTGACTCGATCCAACAAGGAGCAACCGATTTGAGACCACTCTCCCAACTACATGAGACACGGTCCAACCCACTTAGCGAGTTCCAACAACCTCACTCGAGATTCGTGGACAGACTCCAACGATGGGTGAACTATATAGAGAAGAGTGGAGAGATGTGGAGGGGCATCGAATACTCACTGAACAAACCCTAGCTATCTCTCTGATGCCTCCATCACTCTCAAGCACTCTGATCATCGTCCACCATCGTCCATCATCATCATCCACCATCGCCTATCATCGTTGACCATCGCCCATCATCATCATCCACCATCACCTATCGTCATCCAACATCGTCCATCATCACACCATTCATCACCAACCGACGACTACCAGCTAGCTCCATCCAACAAGGTCAGCTAGCCACTCGTCGGTGCTCATCCACACTTTGCCGAACCGACTCAACCAACAGGATAAGTCGACTCTCATCATCCTTGCAGGCTCTTACCAAGCTTGGAATCTCAGGCTCTCACACATTGGCTCTTATGCAGTACGGAGCTTCTTACTTAAGGGTACCTTTGCCATTACCAGTGGGATAGAATAATCTCTAAGTGGTTGGGGGACTTTTACCCTCAACATTTTGGCGCCGTCTGTGGGAATATTTACAAAAAGTTCCGTTCTCTTCAGTAATGGCAAGAACAAGAAGGTCAGTAAGAACCAATGCTACTGCGATTGGCACGCCTGCCCCAAGGCAAAGAGGTAGACCTCCCACTCGGAGGGGAAGGGTGGCGAGAACCTCTTCAAGAAACACAATGGATTTCCCAAGTGATGGACACACCGCTAGCCTCTCTTCAGAGGAGGAAAGAGCCGCTAATCCACTAATAAGGACCCAGGTACTCGGGGTTGAAGGACAAGTTCCTCCGTCAGGAACACATGGTCCTCCTCCGGGAAGAAACTTCACCCTTCCAAATGGGCAGATCATTCGTCCAAGTGAGTTTGGAATGAGTGAGAATCAGTTTGGCCTCTTACTCACCACCATTCAAGGGTGCTTTGGATCAAACAACCTTCATCCTCCTCAACCCACTCCTCCCTTAGCAATTCTGAGACAAGCTGAACCCGCGCAATCAAGGAATGAACATCGCCCAATCCAACAAAGGTTAGGAGAACCAGCTCAACCGGAGGACCTAAGGAACCTTCTCAACAGGAGGGCCGCTACTTCTCACGAACAGTGGGGGAGAAGTCCGGTAATGCCATGAGCAGATGAAGCTGGAACTAGCCGACGTGGGGCTCTACAGCATGCGCCAAGAGACCACGTGGCAGAAAGCATCTCGATAGTCTCTGTTGATGATCTTCCTCCAGATGTGGCCATCAACCCAAGGACTGGCGAGAAGCTAAGCGCCGAGCAGATTTATGTCCAACAAAAGGCCTTGGAAACTCAAATCGCCACTTTGAGCAAGATGGTGAAGGCACATGAGAAGGTGACTCTTAGAGCTCCTAATCCTCTATGTGATGAGATAAGGAGGGAAAGGAAGCACCCCGACTCCACTATCCCAACTCTCGAATACTATTACGAGGATACTTGTCCTGTGGGGCACCTTACTAGATACGAAAGTAAGATGGAGACCAACGGCCTGAATGACAACATGAAAGCTCTCAACTTCTCCACTACACTCTTTGGGGAGGCAATGGATTGGTGGACCTCTTTGCCCAATGGCTCCATCAAGTCCTATGCAGATATCGCTTCCCTCTTCCTGAAAAGGTTTGAGAAAGCAAAGAAGATAAAGAGATCGGTCGAGCACTTGGCAGGAGTAATCCAGAAAGAGCATGAGGACCTTAGGATCTTCCTTGACCGTTTCAATGCCGAAGTGCGCCAAGTAGAGCCTCACAGCATCAAAGAATGGGTCCGACACCTGTACGCTAACACTTACTACGATGATTTCAGAAGAAAGCTTTCCAACGAGGAAATCACAACTGAAAAGTACTTGGAAGATATCTGCGAAGGAGTCTTGTATGGAGAAGAGTACATGAGAAATGTCCCAATAAGAGCCGGGGCCAGAAGGGGAAAAGAGCAAGTAAGACAAGAACCTCTTCCCCGTCTAGGGAAGTTTGAATAAAAGAAGGAACTTAGAGACGGAAGGGAGTTCCGCAGGGAGAGAACACCACCAAGAAGATACGCCGAGTATACTCGCCTCAATAGACCAAGATCCGACATCTTGGCCTCTATTGTTGAGAAAAACTTAGATATACAATGGCCAAAACCTACAAGGAGCAACAAGAAGAACAAAGCTTCAAAGGAATACTGTAGGTTTCATAAGCACAAAGGTCATTCGACTGAGGATTGTGTCCAGCTAAAAACGGAAATAGAAAGGTTGGTAAGGAGTGGTAAATTGAAAGAACCAGTATACGAGGAGGAACCCTCCAGACACCAGAAGAATGAACAAAGAAGGGAGGAGCGTGGTTCGGAACCTCCGACAGGATCCTTACCGCCACCTCCAGCAGAAATCCCACCCCACCATACCTAAAGATACCGTGATTATCACGAAGATATGGAAAACGTCCCCTATAGCGGGGTTATCAATGCCATTGTAGGAGGTCCAACTAGAGGAGATAGCCAGAACGCAAGGGAAAGAACCGCGCAACATTTGAGAAACAATGACATAACCTATGCTCCACCGGTTCTGAAAGGAATGAACGCCATCACTTTTGATGACAATGAGATACCCCCACCAACGTCTGGTGGAGGAGATCTTAAAGATCCTGACGTACCTTTGGTCATTTCTCTAGTCATCGCCACTTACAAAGTCAACAAGGTACTTGTTAATATAGGGAGTTCCTCCAATGTAATATCTAGGAGAACTGTGGAACAGATGCACCTGGGCAACGTTCAGTTTGGGCGAGTACAAACCTCTTTGGTAGGATTCGGGGGGCTCTATAGTGCGTCCCATTGGAAGTATACCATTACAAGTCTCTATGGGCGCCTTCCCTACAAGGGTGACTGAGACGATCCTCTTTGTGGTGGTCGACAACACATTCGACTATAACGTGATCCTGGGTCGCTCGGAACTTAACCAATTCAGGGTAGTCGCGTCTCCCCTACACAACAGGGTAAAGTTCTCAACCCCGAACGGTGTGGGTGAAGAAGTGGGCAATGTTAGAGAAGCCTGGGAATGCTACATCATGTCGACCATATGAGCCACACTACCTGTTCTTTCGGTCATTAAGAGACCCAGGAGCCCTCTTCCTGTGACTCTTACCCCATTAAAGGAAGAAATTGGTGTTGGGTCGCTCAAGGAAAAGTTCCCCAAGACTGTCAGGATAGAGCCTCATGAAGCCCTGAAAGAGGTTCAGTTGATTGAGGGGGATTCGGAAAAGGTAATTCGGATCGGAACAGAGATGAGCACGGAAGTAGAGATGAAGCTCATCATATGCCTTCAAGATAATCATGATATCTTTGCCTGTAGCACCGATGACCTCAAAGGAATAGACCCAAGGATCACAGTTCACCGCCTGAACATGGATCTAACGGTAAAACATATCCGACAAAAGAGGAAGGATTTTGGGTCTGTTGAAGATGCTATCATAGCGGGAGATGTGGACAAATTGATGAAAGCAGGACACATCGAGGAAGTCAAGTATTCTGATTGGGTCTGTAACGTAGTCCTCGTTGAAAAAGCTCCAGGAAAGTGGAGAATGTGCAATGACTTCACTAGGCTTAACAAGTTTTGCCCAAAGGATCCTTATCCATTACCTCGCATAGACCAGCTAGTTGACTCCACCGCGGGATGCGCACTCCTAAGCTTCATGGACGCCTATCAAGGCTTTTACCAAATCAGGATGGCCCAGGAAGACGTCAAGAAGACGGCCTTCTTTGCGGCAGGAGGGGTCTACTGCTTCAAGGTCATGCCATTTGGCCTCAAGAACGGAGGCGCTACATATCAGCGACTGGTGAATAAGATGTTCAAAGAGGAGTTGGGCAAAACCATGGAAGTTTATGTGGATGACATGCTAGAAAAAAAGCAAGACCGAAGAGCAACACATCGAGCATCTCAACAAGTGCTTTTCCATCCTTAGGAAATATGGAATGAAGTTGAACCCAGAGAAGTGTACATTTGGTGTAAAAGGAGGAAAGTTCCTCGGCTACATGGTCACGGAGAGAGGTATCAGCGCCAACCCAGAGAAGATAAAGGCAATCTTAGACTTACCCCAACCAACGACAATCAATGAGGTGCAAAAGCTCTTGGGAAGAGTGATGGCCCTGAGCCGTTTCATTTCCAAGTCCGCCGAGAAAAACTTACCTTTCTTCAAAATTCTAAGGAAAGGAGACAAGTTCGAGTGGACAAAGGAGTGCGAAGAAGCCTTGGATAACTTAAAAAGCTACCTCCTCTCGCGACCTCTCTTGTCCAAACCAGTAGAAGGTGAACCTCTCTACCTCTACCTAGCTACTACCGATGAAGCCATGAGTTCTGTATTGGTGCGGATACAAGGAAATGACCACTTGCCGATCTATTACTTGAGCAAGGCCCTCGTGGGTTCCGAGGCCAGATATGTCAAAATTGAGAAGCTTCGCCAGACCGGTCTACACCGCTTGCCGATCAAGCCTTACTTCAAATCTCATCGGATCGTGGTCCTCACCAATGAACCACTCAAACATGTCCTAGGAAAACCAGATCAATCAAGATGCTTGTCCAAATGGGCGATCGAGCTAAGTGAATATGATATCGGGTACCAAGCCCCATCTGCTAAAAAGGCTCAAGTCCTTGCTGACTTCCTGGTAGATTACCCAGAGGAAACGGAAGAAGGAACCGAAAGTCCACAGGAGGACGTGAGCTACGTCATGCTCACTTAATCGAAGGATACCCCAGAAGGAGAAAGGGCAAAAGAGAATGAGCCTGAAGAAATGCTCATGAGTAACGTTCAACTCTGGTCAGGATATCGGGAACCTATGGATGACTCCCTGAGGGTGAGACATATGTTCCTCCTAGACGAAGTAACCAACACTTCGACACCTGCATCTTCCGACAAGAAGCAGGAAGACAGAAAAGTTCCTACTATTGAATCAGAAAGCAAACTTGAGAACAAGGAATGCTGGATGTTACAAGTGGATGGATCCGCTACCGGGCGAATAAGAGGAATAGGAATCTTTCTTGAAAGCCCTGAAGGAGCCAAGCTGGAATACGCCATCACCCTCAACTTTAAAGTAACAAACAACGAGGCCGAGTATGAGGCACTGCTCACCGGCTTGAGGATGGCGAAAGCTCTTCAAGTAAAAAGAATCAAAGCTTATACAGACTCCCAGCTCGTAAAATCCCAGTTTTCTGGGTCTTTTGCTACTAAAGGACCCAACATGATCAAATACTTAGAACTTCTCAAGAAAGAGGTGGAGCACTTTGAAGTATTCACTCTTGAGCAATTCCACAGGGAATGGAACGAAAAGGCCGACGCCCTTTCCAAGTATGCCTCGGCCTTAGGAGCTCAAGATACAAGGAGTGTCATCCTGATGACTCTCACAGACTCCCCCCTGGCAAATCTTAATGGACAAGTCTTCCTCTTGAGCGCTGAAAGGAGCTGGATGACTGACATATTTTACTATCTCAAGGATGGCTCTCTACCTTCAGATCCTAGAGAAGCGAGGAGGATCCTGTGCTGAGCCAACAGATAATTCATCCTGGGGGAGGATCTTTACAAGAGATTTTTCACCGGCACTCACATGAGATGCCTTGGTCCCCAGGAGGCGAAGACTGTGATGGAGGAAATCCATGCATGAAGTTGCGAAAGTCACTCCGGAGGACGGACTCTAGCGCAGAAAATTATAAGGCAAGGATACTATTAGCCCATGATCGATAAAGACGCCGCCAGCTTTGCCCGTGCTTGTGAAGATTGCCAGTACTACGCCAACATACCCCATCGCCCGACCAACCCTATGATTCCGTCAATCATAGCATGCCCATTTGATCAATGGGGCATAGACATAGTTGGTCCCTTTCCACGCGGAACTCATCAGAAGAAGTTCCTGATCGTGGCGGTGGAATATTTCACTAAGTGGGTTGAGGCAGAAGCAATTTCGACTATCACTGAAAGCAGAGTACGGACGTTCATCTGGAAGAACATCATCTGTCGCTTCGGACTCCCGAGGGTCCTAGTCTCGGACAACGGGGCTCAGTTCTCCGGGGCAAGACTGAAAGAGTGGCTCCAGTCTTTCAAAATAGAACAACGCTTCACTTCCGTGGGCTACCCCCAAGCCAATGGTCAAGTAGAAGCCACCAACAAGACCATCGTCCAGATTTTGGAGAAAAGGTTGAGGACTTCCCAAGACAGTTGGGCAGATGATCTCGACGCAGTCCTTTGGGCACACAGGACGACGACTCGGAATTCCACACAGGAGACGCCCTTCTCCCTTGTCTACGGATCCGAGGCGGTCATCCCCTCGGAAGTAGCAGTGAAAACCCAAAGGATCCAGCAATACAACCTGGCTGAGAATGAAGTCGCAAGGATCTACGACCTTGAGCTCCTTGAGAACAAACGGAGTGAGGCACTAGCTAGCATCCTTCGATACCAAGCCATGACTGCTCGAGCCTAGAACAAGAATGTCTTTCCCAAAGACATACAAGTCGGAGACTTAGTCCTCAGAAGAACTGACATCTTGAGCAATGTTGGTAAACTCAAGCCCAAGTGGGAAGGACCCTACAAGGTCATTGGCGCTAGGATCAATGGCAGTTTCGAACTCGAAGATGATCAAGGGAGAGCCCTGAGGAGAACATGGAATGCTAGGAATTTTCAAAAGTTCTACGCCTAGAGTTGCTTCTCTAAAGCATACTACGTCAGTTGCTATTTTTCTCTCGTTTCTCTTTTCCTGGCCTCGAAGCCCACCAGTTGTACTTGAATTTCCGTCAAATCAATACAACTTTTTTGCAATAAATGCGTTATATTCAAATAAACACATCGCCTCGGACCCTTTCTCATAGAGCACCGAAGCAGATAACAAGCAACTAGTTTGAAGTAAACAATTATAAGAAGAAGAGACATTGCGACACCCAGAATAGCAATTTTTATTCCTCAAAATACGAACTACGGCACAATAGTACATTTCATTCTTTACAAACAGTTATTGATGGAAAATTTGGTGTCCGAAGCGGACCGAATATCTCCATCTCGAGTCTGAGCTTCCGGACAAGACAGGAACAGTACCCCTCCGGGCAGGACCTACTCTCTGAACCAAGCCAAAAATGATACGGCGGCATCCGTCTCTTCTTCCCAGTCACCCGGTGAAATCCACACAAGAGCCAGTTACTAGCAAAACGCGATTGATGCGACCGGATCTATATCAGACAGTCCGGGTATAGCAACAAAAGGAGTCAAACCAAAGAGATGAACAACACAAACCAATGGATCTCCAAATAATGAGTCCCTACTTCCGCACAAAGGACAAGTTGAATCCGAATTGGATAACTCTGTGTTGGTCCAGATAACGGCAAAGTAAAAGACTAGAGGGGGGGGGGGGTGAATAGTCTTTTAAAACTTTTGTCGATAAAAACTATTTCTCAGATATCTCGATACTTAGAATCGAAAGGAAGACTTAAGATAGATAAGTGCAGAAACAGTTAAAGTGTGTGTGTGTGTTGCTGAAATGTAAATACAGAAAGGTAAATAACACATCAAGTATAGTGGTATCTGGAGGTGGCGTAATCCTCCAACTAATCCACTTCGGTCTTCCAGAGACCTAGAATTCACTAGAATAGATAATTGAGTTCTCCTTACAAAAATCCTATTCTAAGATTCCTTTAAACAAATGGTTCCCAACCAAATGTTCCCCCTGAGTTGTTCCCCGGCTTTCTCAGCCAAGTACTTCTGCACTCGTAAACCTTTTTGAGTTATTCCCTAGCTTCCCAAGCTAAGTACTTCCTATACTCAATAACCTTGGAGTTATTCCTTAGTTTCCCAAATCAAGTACTTCCTATACTCCGGTAACCTTGGAGTTATTCCCTGATTTTCCAAACTAAGTACTTCCTGTACTCCACGCCAGTTATGGTGTTGGTTTCGGTTTGAGTTGTCAGATGAGCTTCTTTAATAACTTATTCAGTTATTCAGATAGCTCTGTGAATCAAGTATACTTAATACACTTTTCAATGTATGGTATCTTGTTCTTTTTACTGACCCAAGTCTTAGATAAGTGTTCAAGAGAATGAATCTCAGATACTTGATCTTTCAATTCAACTCTTTCACAGATAGCTGTGCTTGTTTAGGATCAGGACACTTAGAACTTCAGTGTTACTCAAGATCAAAAGCTTTGGTCGCAACAGAAAGCTTTGAGGATAAGTAATTTGCTTTGAGAGAGTAAGATGTTCAGTAAGTTCTGTGTAGTTCAAGGTGTGTCTCTCAAGCAGTCTAAGTGTTGATATTTATAGATGAGTTTGAGTGCCGTTTGAATAGTATCCGTTAGGCTCAAATTCAAACTATCGATATCTCGTATATAATCTTATGAGGTTTTGTCTTTTTCTTCAGAAGCTGCCGTTGCTTTTATTCAGACATCTCTGTCCGTGCATTAAATGCATTGTACTATACTTTTTGTCCTGTAGTGTCAACGGAACTATGCTTTGTATCAGAGACTAGTAATATCTGATTCTTTGCACGTCCTTATCTTCAATCTTCAGATACCACATTTATTGAAACAACTTTTGTTTGCAATATATATATTTCTTTTTCAGAAATGTGGTTAAAGCTTAAGGTATCTGAGAATAGATATCTGTGGACACTTTCCTTGTTTTCAGATAGGCCTTTTATTTCTCAAATATCTCTTGTGACACAGTTTGTTTTAAACTATTCGTGTCTTCAAGATATCTGGCTAAGGTATCTGAAAAACTGCTTTGATAATCTTGCAGTTTCTTCAAGTCTTCAATGTCGTTGAGCTTGTTCTGCTTGGATGTCTTCTTCTTGGTCTTCTCTTCTTAAAAATAAAAATTACATTTTGAGACCTAACATCCTATACAAGATTAGCTAGACTATCATACTTAGTGGGTTTCCTCTTTTACAATGTTCAAGTGAACCAAGAGTACTAATCACCTTTCTGAGACTAAGATAAGTCATCATGTTGCTGATCAAAATCTAAACAGATATTTCTAACAAATTTTCTAACAAATTTTCTAACAAATTTTCCAACAAATTTCCCCCTTTTTGATCAGTCAACGATGACTATCTGACCTTTTACAAATCTGGATGAGTGAACAATCCAACACTTAATCTTTTCTTAAGATCTTCAATTCATTTAATTAAGTGCAGAAAGTAAACATCAACCAAATCACAAGGTGTGATCTTTGCTGACAAGTTATCTTTTATAGAATACTATCTGAGAGTAAGTTCTTCAGATAAGTTACAAAGAGAGATTACAGATAACTTCAATACATAGAACAAGTTTGGCTCAGTCAGCAAAAATACAAAAACTACATAGTAAATTAGGACAACAGGAGTAACCAAGCTCCAAGTAAACATCCTAATAGACTAGTCTTCAAGTCTCAACTCTTCAAGTCTTCAACAGTAGTTCTATGGATCCGTCTACAAATTTCCTATCTCCAAACCTTTTGATGTCATCAGAATAATCATAGAGAAGTGTTCTGACGAGCATCTCAGTGTCTCTGGCAAATCCACAGACCTCTTTGTAGGTTTTGGTAGGATTTTTCTTGACAAAATGTTTGACCCACAGATACTTTCCCCACTTCCAGGCATGCTCTATTCTGATATCTGAAAGTTTGAAGTATTCGTAGATAATCCTCAGATATCTGATGTCACCCTTGTATTGATCTTCAGTTAGATAGAACGACCCATAGGGTTCCACAGCGAGTCTTGCTCTTGTGCCTGTTCCTGTGATATTCAGAATTCTGTGCACATCATCTGGCTTTCCATATGGACATTCATCAGAGAGGTCCTTTCTCATGGCTTCAGTTCTCTTGACAACTTCAAAATCCAACCAGGCTTTAATGTGATTGGTGTTGATCATGGTTGGCTTATCTTTTCTCCATGCCATAAGTTGTTTATGGATTGGTTCTGGAAATCTTGAATTTACCAGTATATGCTTAAGTTCCAGAATCCAATAGCCATTTTACTGATTGATGCACCTGTAGACAGAGGAATCATTGTCATACTTCACATACTCTATTTTGGCTTCTTCTGGCCTGAGTGGAAGTTGACTTTGTCTTTGCTCAGCTCTCAGTCTGTTCCTTCTCTGTCTTGAATTTTCTTTGGGGTTGTTGCTTGAAGAACCACCCTGGATAGACTTGGTATTTCCAAAGGGTGTTTTAGCTGCTAGGGGCTTTGCAGCTTTGGGCTCAGTTAGGCTTTCAATTTTCCTTTTCTTGTGAAGAGGAGCTTCATCTTCATCAGTTTCCTCATCATCATCAAGATTTAATCTTGTGAGAGTTTTACAGCCTTCTTCATTGCCCAGGGACTTGATTTGACCTTCTTCTTCTTCTTCTTCAGAAGATTCATCAATCCCTTTAACTTGTCTTCTCCTTGGAGCCTTGGTACTCCTTGGAGGTTTCTGTGCCATGGCCCTTGTTATCATTGTAGTTCCTTTAGTAGGTTTCTGGGAAGCAGCTTGGCTTGAGGAGGGTTCATTGATTCTGAGTGGTGGCTGGGAAGTTTTCATGTTTCTTCTTCCTTTCTGAGCCGCACCAGCTCCAGATTTCTTCTTGTTTTCTTCTCCTTTTTCCCATTCCCCCTGACTTTGAGGTCCAGATTTGTACACTCTTTCCCCCTTAGTCATTGTTGGCTGACTCAGTCTCATAAAAGAATCTGAGAGAGAGTTAAAGTGCCCTTGTAAATAATTATAGGCAGTGACTAACTTCTGAAGTTCGCCTTTGAGCTCCTGATTTTCTTTGATAAGTCCATTGTCCTTATCAGTGAGCTCTGCCAATGGGCCTAGGATGGCATCTGCTTTTCCAGCAGTGTAACTTGCCTCTTGGAAAGCTTTTTCAGCTAAAGACGCATCATCGTCCCTTATCATTCCCAGATCTTTCTGAGAAATGACTATGCTAGTTGTTCTATGAGTGATGAGCTCAGTGAACTTTTTCATTTCAGAGGGGACGGAGATGATCAGTGGGGACGGAGGCAATTACTTCCTTGTTCTGTGAAGACATCTCCTTGTTCAGATGAGCCAGTACTTGGTACCTGTTCATGTATTCATGGGAGTGGACATTTGGCAGTTTGCTGAATATTGCAGGAGCAATCAGCTTCCTTTTCAAGTGAGAAACCGCTAGATGTTCATTGCGGTGCTCTGCCAAAGTCTTGTCTTCTTCATCATCTGAGTAATCAGCCCAGTGATCTTCATCCTCTTGGACATTCTCATCGATTGTATCGAGTCCAGCAACCATCTCAGAGATTGGTTTCTTTCCTTTCTGGGAGGAGGATGGTACTTCTTTTGAAGATGATGCAGCCTTAGCATCATGCTTGACTTCTGATACTTCTTCAGTATCGAGTTCTTTGGTGATATCATGCACAACATCCTGTAGCTCTTTAACCTCAGAGTAAGCAATCATTTCTTGTAAGTATTGATCTTGTAGTTGATCAAGCTTGTCTCTGGATCTAGATATTTGATCTTCCAGTTGAAGATGGAGCTGTTGTTCTTCTTCCAACAGTTGTCTGAGTTGAGCAGTTCTAGTTTGAGTGTTTAATATTTTCTGATTGGTTTCTTCAGAAAGCTCAACTACTTGTTCAGTAGTAACTAGGTGTTGGTTAGAAGATGGATGAGTAGATTTCTGAGGAGATGGAGACGGAGATTTCTGTGAAGTCTTCTCAGTTTGCTTTTCAGCAGCTGAGGCATTATTTCTTAGCGAAATTCCTCCGGTCCCTGGTGCAGGGGAATCGTCATCATCCTTTTTGTCTGTGTCATCCTTTTGGTGATGATCAGTGGGAGGTTCATCGAAGTCATTTTCGTTTATTTCTTCCTCCTCATCATCTTCAGATACAAGATTGATCACTTCAGGAATAGTGATCTTCTGCCCATTAACCTCTTCTTGTTCAGAAGGTATAAATTGCAGAGTTTGGGGCAAAACTGGCTTGAATGCCATCTGTAATCTTGTCTGACCATCTGCCTGTTCAAAGGCTTGTATCAAACTGTGCGCCACTTCTTTGGAGAAATCCTTATGCAATAAAGTCGCAACTGTGTACTGTTCGGTAGGGAACATTGCATGGATATATGTCTCTAAGTCAAGAGCTCGTGCTCGTCTGTTTGGTTGATCTGTGATTCTCAATATTTCAGAGAGATCAGAGCACCTTAACCTTTGCCATTTCTTGAAGCATTGAATATGCTTTGGCAGGGTGTGAGCTTTGAAGGAGAAACAAGTGTTTTGAAACACACGAGTTGCAAAAGATATCTGAGAATAAATGGTTTCTGAGACGAGGAAAGTGCCCACAGATATCTACACTCAGATACCTTGGACATAAAATATGCTTCTGAAAAAGAAACATATTATAACAAGTTGTTTAAACAAGTGGTATCTGGAGCTATGATGATCTCTGGAAAAGAACATGCAATGTTTCAGAAAACTCTGATTGTATAAAGATCTCTGATACCATGCATAGTTCCGTTGGCACTACAGGACAAAATATAGTACAGTGCACTAAATGCATGCATGAAATGTCTCGAACAAAAGCGGTAGCTTCGAAGAAGAAGACAAACTGCGAAGATTATATTCAGATATCAATAGTTTGAATTTGATTTAAGCCTAACGGATACTATTCAAACGGCACTCAAATTCATCTAAAAATATCAACACTTAGACTGCTTGAGAACACACAGAACTTAGACCTCAGAACACATTGAATACTCACACAAGCGCTCTCAAGCAAACTACTTACCTTCAAGCTTTCTATTGCGACCAAAGCTCTTGATTCTAAGTAGCACAAAAGTTCTAAGTGTCCTGATCCTCTACGAGCATTGTTATCTGTGAAAGAGTTGAACTAAGATTTCATATCTAAGTTTCATTCTCTTGAACACTTACCATAGACTTGGGTCAGTAGAGAACAAGATACCATACATTGCAAAGTGTATTAAGTATACTTGATTCACAGAGCTATCTGAATAACTGAACAAGTTATTAAAGAAGCTCACCTGACAAGCAAACCTAAAACCAACACCATATACGGCGTGGAGTAAAGGAAGTACTTAGTTTGAGAAACTAAGGAATAACTCCAAGGTTGTTGAGCACAGGAAGTACTTAGCTTGGGAGGGAAGTAGGTCCCTTGTCTCAACATTGGGAGCCTGCTTGGCACTCGTTTGAGCCTGAAAGAAAGAGTTTTGAGTGAGCTTCAAAACTTTTATAGATATCTGAGTAGAAGTGTAGTTTGGTTTCTGAGTTACCTGAGTAAGTACTTCAGGCTCATAGACTTGTGCTACTGAGACAATTGGTGTCTCAGATATCTTGTTGTGAGGTGGAGACTTGGAAGTCTGATTCTCATCAACCTTTCTTTCTTGAACCTGAGAATTAAAGTTATCACAATACTTAGGAAATTTTATCAAGAAAACTTTAGATGACAAATCAGATATCTGAGAGGTCAATTACCTCCATGGGAGGCTCAGATATTTGTCTCTCAGAGACTTGTGCAGTCTCTGGAATCTTTTCTTATGATGTAGGCCTTGATGCCTCATCAATTTCCATAGGTGCAAGGGATGTCGCAACTCTGTCCCCTTGCACTTCTACTTCTGAGTGAGCCTGTGAGTAGAAAGTATTGAGTAATTTAGAAGAAGTTTGAGATAACCCAAGGTGAAGAATTTTTATCACTGATTTTCATATACCTTCATACTGGAAGGCTCAATGATCTGTTCTTCAGAAACCTTGTCGGTTTCTGGGTTTTCTTCTGGCATTTCTACCTTATCTTCCTCTTTCTCAGTTGGAGCCTGTTAGAAACATTTATTTTAATGATTAAGCACATAAACATATAACTAAAGAAGTGTTATCTTAAGAATCCATTATTACCTGTGGCACAGGCTTAGATATCTTAAGAGGCGAGGTTGAGGGAACCTCCTTCTCAGCTTCTGAGGTAAGCTTTTCAGCTTCCTCTTATTTTTGTGTTTCTAACTCAGCCTGTAACAAAGAATTTTTATAAATAACAAGATGTACAAGCATAAAATTTGCACAAGATAAGAGTTAAACCGTTCAACTACCTGAGCAGTTTCAGGCTGATTGGTCTCTGAAACTTGTGACCTTTCTATACATTGGTTTTCTTGTTCCAGTATTTCTTCTTTGTTTGAAGTTTCAGGTACTTCACACCTTTCCTGAGTATGCAACTCAGTTGCCTCCCCTGGTTGATCATTCTGAGTAGATGTCTCAGTTTGATCCCTCTCATTGAGTTGGGGAACCTGCTCTTTTGCAGGATTTTCTTCAAAGATATCTTGCATTGCCGGTAATTCAAATAGAGTTCATTTACCATTTCATCAACCACTTGTGGTATTGTGTGGTTGTGCGGAAGCGAGGATTGGTCAAGAGAATGTTCTTCCATTTTTAGATGTGGCTTTTCATCAAGATCCGCCAAGACTAAATTACCACTCATCAGGGCTTCTTGAAGTTGTGCATAAGAAACGTTCCCTGATGATGTGTTTGCACCAACAACCTTTGCTATAGGTGCTTGTTCAGCAACCTCTGGTGTAGGTTCTTTTTCAGTTACCTTTTCACCAGTTACTATTTCAGTAACCTTAGCCCTTTTTGTTCTTTCTAGGACTTGAGAGATGACTAATTCATCATCTTCATCGTCAGAGCTCTCATCAGCATTGGGAACTGATTGGTCCATTACTCCTGCGGTTTCTGCAGATAGGGCTTAGTGTTTTCATCACTTTTGGAAGATTTATGAGTTCATCGCCAAGGCTTTACGTAATCTTCACATTTCGAAGCACTTTCTCTTCTTGAGTCTACTTGTTCAAGAGTTGATAACTCTTTTGCGGCATTGATGAGTTCATCCGCTTTATCGGTTCATCGGCAATGCCCGCAGATAGTGAAATTGACAACCTCTTTGGGTGTGTCTTCGATTTGCCAATGACTTCTTTCTTGAAGTTCTGGGCTTCTCGCAACCTTTTCTTGAGATACCTTTTCGACTTTCGCTTCTTAGAACCTTTCCGAGACCCAAGAACCTTTTTCATCAAGTTTGTATACTCATATTTGTAGAGTAGGTTCTTTGGCTATTTCAAATTGCTCTCTGAGCTCAATGCCAAGCTTTTCCAGAAGTAGCATATCTTCGGACCATAGCCCATCGTGGCCTTTGGCTCACTAGTCGTTTGGCAATCTTAGGCTCAAGCTGAATCTTCTTCACAAACTTCATGAAGGCGATTTTCCCAGCTTAAAAGGGTTTTCCGGCCTTTTGTCTTGTTGATTCAAAGAAGAACATCATAATCCATCGTTCTTGGCTTATCCGTCAAGACCTCCTTGTAGACCATCAAAGCATCTATGAAGAATGCAAGCCAATACATCCCAGTGAACCATCAGATGTCTGGTTCGGATGTCAGCAAGTTTGAACTCAGTAGGTGTATCTGATTTTTCAAGATCACACACGTCACTGTACAGTTCTTTAACACCTTCAAGGAAATCATCATCCTTGGTGTTTATTTCAAAATCCTTTCCAAGATTTTGAAACTCAAACAACTTACAGAAAGTTGTTAAGTCCGTAGGATTTCCTTTCTCGATCGAGGTTTTGATGACACTATTTTAGTGCCTTGAAACACAGAAATAATCCTGAGTTGTTGTAGAATTCCAACACATCGAGTGATGAAATTCCACTAGGCAGCGATAGAAAACCTTGATTTGTGCCTTTTCAAGCATGTCAAGAATTAGCTTCGTCGACTTGGTTTTCTATTGCAGCCGTGATGTATTCCTCAACCATGGCACCACCCCAAATCATTCTGTGATTTGAAGTCCAGTGGTCAGGATTAAAATCTCCTACCAGTCGGTTGTTCACAATAACCAACTCTGGTGCTTGCTTCAAAGCAGTGGAGGATTGAGATTTCTGTGTAGTTGAACTTTTAGGGGCCATCTCTTTATATAGTGTAGGGATTTGAAATTGGTGTTTGAAAGAGATTTGATTCAGTAATTCTTTGCAGAAAAACTTAATCTTGATTTGCAGAGATTGTAGAAGATTTGCAAAGAATCAAGAGAAGGATTTGCTATTTTTGTGCAAGATGAGTTTTCGGATTAGGCAAAAGTGATTTCCTATGCCAAAATCCTATATATATATATAGCAATTGAATCTCAACAGACATATACATACAAATTGATTTTGTGTGTACGTATCTGTGATTTGCAAGCAGGCGTGAGCAAAAGCTAGTTCGGCATTAAATGCATAGTGGGCCATGTCTGAATTTCAACAGTCCACTATTTACAGAGAATTAATTTCCACCATAAAGATCAATCGCTTAATTTCATCAAGGGTCACCATTGCTTCTTCAGCAATGATCACAATCAACAAGTGTAATTGTGCCCATTTAATGAGTTTTGATGATTTGCTATCTGAATCACAATTCTGTATGACCAAGAACACTGTTTGCATCTGAATCTGTCTTATACTTAGGATTTTTCCAAGTTTTTCATCAAGATAGAAATAATGCGAATTTCAAGAGAGTAGTTGACTGCAGATAGTTGTACTATTCTCTTTTTGTTTTCCCCGTTTATAGAGTGATTCAGATATCTGAGTTCCCGTCTTAGAGATCTTAAGCTATCTTTTTGCTCTTTAGCCTTTTTGACTTCTGGATACCCGTTCCAGATTTCTCTTTTCTCTTCTCTGGATACCTGTTCCAGATACTTCTTCTGGATGCCCGTTCCAGATACCTGAACTCTTTCAGTTCATTGGTAGTTCCATTAGTCCAAGACTATGTCTTAAGACTAAGAATCTACTTTCTTGTAGTGGCTTAGTGAAGATATCTGCAAGTTGGTCTTCAGTGCCAATCTTGAGTATCTCTATATTGCCTTTTTCAACATAGTCTTTGATGAAGTGATGTCTAACATCAATATGCTTTGTTCTGGCATGAAATTTAGGATTCTGTGTAATCGCAATAGCACTTGTGTTGTCACAGAAAATGGGAGTTTTCTTCTCATCGAGTCCATAGTCTTTAAGTTGTTGTTGTATCCACAGAATTTGTGTTGCCCAACAAACTGCAGCAATATATTCAGCCTCTGTGGTAGAAGTTGCAATTGAGTTTTGCTTCTTGCTAAACCAAGAGATAAGTCTAGTACCCAGAAACTGACAAGTTCCTGAGGTGCTTTTCCTATCAAGCAGAGATCCAGCATAATCAGCGTCTGAGTACCCAGCTAAACTCAATCCGCTTTCTTTAGGATACCACAATCCTACATCTACTGTACCTTTTACATACCTTAATATTTTCATAGCAACGTTGTAGTATGTTTGCATAGCACACACTCCAACGGCGTATTGAATATCAGGTCTACTTGCAGTGAGGTAAAGTAGTGAACCTATCAATTTCCTATACTTATGTTCTTCCACACTCTTATCTGATTCAGTATAGGTCATTTTGGTTCCAATGCTCATAGGTATCTTAGCATTCTTTTCAGAAGGCTTAAGATTGAATTTTGTGAGCATATCTTTTGCATACTTTGTTTGACTAATGAATATTCCATCATTGAGTTGCTTGACTTGCAATCCTAGAAAATAATTCATTTCTCCCATCATGCTCATCTCAAACTTTCTTTTCATGAGATTTGCAAAGTCATTACAAAGTTGCTTGTCCTTAGATCCAAATATGATGTCATCAACATATACTTGAACTAAGAGTAGTTTCCCATCATGATTTATGGTAAATAAAGTTTTATCAACTTCACCTTTCTTGAAACCACTTTCCAGAAGGTATTTGGCCAAAGTGTCATACTATGCTCTTGGAGCCTGTTTCAGTCCATACAGAGCTTTCTGTAGTTTATATACCATTCTACTTTCTGAGGAAACTTCAAAGCCAGATGGTTGCTCAACATAAACTTCTTCTGCAAGTTCACCGTTCAAGAATGCACTTTTGACATCCATCTGATAAACTTTAAAATCTTTATGAGTCAGAAGGCTAGAAAGAGTCTTATTGCATCCAATCTGGCAACGGTGCATATGACTCATCAAAATCTAAGCCTTGATGCAGGTAAATCCTTAGCAACCAATCTTGCTTTGTTCGTTATTTCACCAGATTCATTCATCTTGTTTCTGAAAACCCATTTAGTTCCAATCACAGATATTCCTTCTACAAATGGAACTAGTTTCCAGACTTTGTTTCTCTCAAATTGATCCAACTCTTCTTGCATTACAGAGATCCAGTCTTGGTCTCCTAATGCTTCTTCTATATTTTTAGGTTCAATATTCGAGATGAAACATCCAAAGAGAGAATTAGCATTTTCAGCTATTGCTCTCCTAGTCCTAACACCTTGATTAATTGGTCCAATTACATCCTTTGCAGGATGATCTTTGATCCATCTCATCATAGGTTTAGTGCTAGTAGGATCAATATCCAAGTGATTTGAATGTGAATCACTAAGATTATGATTTGATACTTTTCAAGATTCGAGATATCGACATGGGAAATGTCATGGATATCGACACTTTTTCAAAGGTTTAGAGATATCTGGAACTTGCATTTCAGCAGTCTCATTTTCAGATACCTCTTCATGATGAAGGTTCTCAGTAACCTGTTCCATTTCTGGAAAACTCATAGAAAATTCCTCATCATGTCTGTGAGTCATCTTGTTGTTACTAGGCATATCAAGATTTTCTACGTCAGAGTCATCCTCACTTTCCATAATGATGTTTCTCCTTTCTGAGGATTCTTCTTCAGAATCCCTCAGCAATAGTTCTTTGAACCTTTCTGAGAGTTCATCATTAGGAGGTGTTTTCTTACTTCCTTCATAGAATACAACATGAACTGATTCTTCAATTTTTTTTGTTCTTTTGTTGTAAACTCTGTAGGATTTGCTATTTGTGGAATAACCAAGAAATACACCTTCATCTGCCTTTGGTTGAAATGTTCTCAGATAATCTTTCCCATTGTTTAGAACAAAACATTTACAACCAAATACTCTCAGATGTTTGATATTAGGGGGTCTACCAACCAAGATTTCATAGGGGGTCTTGTCATGGTGTTTGTTTATCAAACATCTGTTCTGAGTGTAGCAAGCTGTGTTTACAGCTTCAACCCAATATATTTCACTTATTTCAGTGTCAGCTAGCAACGTCCTTGCAGTTTCTTTAAGGGTTCTGTTTTTCCTTTCTGCAACACCATTTTGT
Organism: Plantago major; assembly: GCA_026545765.1. Taxonomy (NCBI): domain Eukaryota; kingdom Viridiplantae; phylum Streptophyta; class Magnoliopsida; order Lamiales; family Plantaginaceae; genus Plantago; species Plantago major. Next base: position 1,022,406 of record CM048841.1, read on the forward strand.
TGAGGTGTTCTTACAGAGGAAAGTTGGTGTTGTATACCTTTGCAGGTACAAAACTCCTTTATGTACTGGTTGACAAACTCGCATTATGGTCTGCTACGATTATGGATACCTTGTCATTTTCATGACTTCAAGCTTTTTCAAAGAAGTTTGGTATCTCCACCCGGCATCGATTTGTGTTTGAAAAGACAACCCAAGTGAATCTTGAGAAGTCATCTACAACAACGGACCATACTTCTTTCCTGCATAACTAGTTACAGATGATTCAAAAAGATCCATGTGTAATAGTTACAGTGGTCTAACACTAGAGTGTCTGATTTTGGACTTGAAAGAGATCTTAGATTGTTTTCCCATCTGACAGGCAGAACAGATACCATCCTTTATGAAAGATGTTCTGGGAAGGCCAACCACTAACTCTTTCTTGGCAAGTCTATTCAGAGTTTTGAAGTTCAAGTGACTCATTCTTTTGTGTCATAACCAAGTGCTCTTTCAGGTGACCAGATTGACTCACCATGAGACATTCTTGATTGTGGCAGATGCCCAATCGGCAACATAAAGACCGCCTTTCACGAGCAACTAAGGTATGCGCTTTGACTCATTGTCAATTAGTTTGCGTGATTTTGCTTTGAATTTTATAGTAAAACCTCATTCGCAAACCTGCTCATGCTAAATAGATTATATTTCAAATCCTTAACATGTAATACGTCGGTGATTGTTAATGTTCTAATTTGACGTTGCCAAATCCCAGAGAGGATTTAATTCTCCTCCACTGACGCGTTGCCAAATCCCGAGAGGGATTTAATTCTCCTCCAAAGAACTGATATCCGGTCCTGTGTTGCAAGCTTTGTAATCGACTGATTTGCTTTGTCTCTGTCATGTGCTTTCCGCATCCACTATCAAATAGCCATTGTGCTTTAGTCCAGAAGCATTCTCATCACCATAAGATGATTTCTATGTTGGAGATGTCCGTCCACAATTTCAAAGAACTCCACACATTTCATTCTTCTTGAGGTCAAGTCGATTATATCATGAGTAACTCCACATAATTACGGTGATGGTAAGGTTGAGTCATCCGAATTGTCATCTTCGTAATCTGTCTCAACGTCTAGAGCATCCATTGAATTTGATTTTCTTTCTTTCTTGATTAACAAAGCTTTACGGCTTCTTCAAGATTCTTCTATCTTTCTTGTCACTGTCCTTAGTTTGTTGAAGGCGACAATCCTTCTTGAAGTGGCTGTGTTTACGACAATAGAAGCAGATATCGCTTTCCAATTTCGCTTCTCAAGACATGATGCTTTCGAAATGGCTTGTTCAATGAGCTTTGCATATTTTTGTCTCGGTGATAGTTTTGCCTAGATGCCTTTTGACTTCTCTTCGCTTTCCTTCTCTCAATTTCTCGACCGATATATTTGCTCATTTGCTTTGGCAAAGAAGAGCATCCTCGCCTCTTCCTTGCTTTTCTTCTTTCAAGTTCCTTGAGTGACTAGAGCAACGCTACGCAACTTTTCAGGTTGTTTGTTCTCTTTGAGTTGTCTCATAATCAACAAGAGCAAGATGAGAGAAAGTTCCTTTGGAGTGATATTTGGCATTCCTTGGTTAAAATAAAAGAATTTGGTATGCTCCATGTGGTTAAGACTTCGACAATAGTCTTAATCTTTTACGACGGGAGTATCTGCTTTTCCCAAGAGTCGCCATATCACTCATGAGAGTGGTAAATCAAAATCAAGTTCTTCCAGAGTTTCAGGGTCCTTGTTTGAAATTTTGAAATTTCAACTTGAGAACTTCGAACTTGTTTTCTTTGGTTTTCTCGCCCAAGACAGATTTCTTCAATCGGTTGCAACTTTCGCCGTTTAGCACCCCACGCTTTACCGTATGTGCTCAGGTGTCAATCTGATGATGATATTACGAGCTTGACCATCCAGACGATTTCTCTTGGCATCTTCCGATGTCCAGAGTTCTCTGGGCTTTGGTTCGTAAATAACTTGACTAGTAGATCTTCCACTTGTTGACGCATCGGTTTGTGAAGATCCTTCGCTTTGATCTCTGTCTCTACCATTAGAAACCTCCATGACTTGTTTGAGTTGTTGAATGACTATTGGGCCATTCTTTATCACTTCGATCATTTCGTCACTTATGGCTAAGGTATCTGAAAAAACTGTTTCAGTAATCTTGTGCAGTTTCTTCAAGTCTTCAATGTCGTTGAGCTTGTTCTGCTTGGATGTCTTCTTCTTGGTCTTCTCTTCTTAAAAATAAAAATTACATTTTGAGACCTAACATCCTATACAAGATTAGCTAGACTATCATACTTAGTGGGTTTCCTCTTTTACAATGTTCAAGTGAACCAAGAGTACTAATCACCTTTCTGAGACTAAGATAAGTCATCATGTTGCTGATCAAAATCTAAACAGATATTTCTACCAAAATATCTAACAAATTTTCTAACAAATTTTCCAACACTCTGGTACGGCAAGGCAGCTCCACGGTCCTCTCAGACGATCCACATCTTCCACCACAACCACTTTCTGGTTCGCACCCTCGGGCACCACAAGAAAATGGTAAATGGTGGAAGGAAGAAGTTGTTCCCGTTTATGTCTGGGAACAGCAACCGATAGCTATCCGTTGCTAGGTAGCGACGGATAGGTTATCCGTTGCTACCTGTTTTTTTTTTAAATTCTTTTTTAGCGGATAGTATTTCTGTTTTTCTTTTTTTTTTTTAAAGTCAAACGACAGATAACTATCCGTCGTTAAGTAACGACGGATAGGGCAAAACGCCCTATCCGTCGCCAAATAACACCGATCCGTCGCCAAACCACTGAATTCTTGTAGTGCATCTCATCACTTGTTTATGTTCGGTTCGTTAAGGTTTCAACATGTTCATGTTTGTTTGTTAGTGTTCGTTTATATCGTATTCACGAACAATTATGTTTGTTTGTTAGTTTGCAAACAGTTTATCCACATAATCAACAGTACCGACAATTCTATTCCTTCCCGTGCTTTTGAACTATCTTCTCGAGTAGACATCTAGAAACATTAATTAATTAACAGAACCAACACCTAACAGTCCGATGATCAGTAAACATTCCAGTGTTGAATTTGGGGCTTGAGTCTTGACGTTTGAAGATGTGGGAGTGGAAAAATGGAAATTATATATAGGTTTTGTGTGAGTTAGGTTTGGAAATATTATAACTTGTGAAACGTGGAAATGATGGATTAGATTATATTAGGATATATTATAACATATATAAAATTATATAAAAATATTATAAATGTAATTTGTTCATGTACATTCGCGAACTACCGAATAATAAATTATATGTCCATGTTTGTTTATTGACGAACATGTTCATGATCGCTTCGGTTAGGTGAAACTTCGAAATGGCGTTTGATGAAATTTTGATTTAACGTTCATTTCATTTACTTTAAAGACAATCACGCCTCTTATTAGTTTGTGCAATTTGTAACTACCAAAATCTAATTCTTGCAAATTTGCGAATTCCGATTTCAATCCACGAATTTTTGCTTGGTTCACGAATTGGTGACCACCCTGAGAGAATTAGGCTATCTATGTCTAAACCCTAATTCTAACCCCAATTTTACCAGCCTAAAACCTCTTCTCCAACTTTCCGTCCATCTCGATTCTCGACTTTCCGTGACCAATTCTGCTAACAGGTATGATTCTGTGTCTCTCTGTTTCTTTACTTCACTTGTTTCATATGTTTATGGAAACCGATTTGGGTTCCACAATCAGATTTTGTATTTGGTTTTTGTTGCTAGGTCTGTAATCGAATAGTTGTGGATTTGTTATGAATTTGTGGATTCAATTTCAAAATCGTTGATTGATACTGATTCCAAATCCCTACTCCAATTTCATCTTCTCTAACTTTGCTTTCATAGATCTGCAACAACTAATGTAAAACCCGGAATTTCCTCTTCCCCTTTGAATAGCGTTATGCTTTGTTTCCTGTCTGTATCGAATTCGTCAAGCTCTGTCCCGTTTCGATTCCTGTTCTGCGTGGTTAGTTCAGTCGAATTGCTTGATTATTGCTGTTTAGTCTTGCTTTCGAATGGGCTTGAGAAATCGAACTGTATTTGTTGGGTTACACTTGCGCCCATGCTCTGTTTTCCTGCTAAAGCTCGACCTGCTCTGTCCTTTACTGTATCGAGTTCGGCAGACTATTTCTTCGTTTCCTGTACTGTTCAGTTTGTTGTTGCTGTTGTGTCGATTCTGCTTCCTGTATGTAATCGAATTTATACTTTCCATCTGCTTTGAGTTGCCGTTGCTGTACATTCCGTGCTCTGTTTTCATTACACTTGCAGTCGAGGTTTGATATGCTGTGTTGAATTGCGTTTTGCTGTGTTCGACTTGATAATTGACGTGCCAGATTGTGGCTGTTGTTCAGTCTGCGTGCGTGTTGTTGTGTTCGTTTTGTTTTAGGCTGTGTGGTGGTTTGATTACATGTGTTGTGTGTTTGTCAAACTGTGACGTGACTTAGTTGGTCTTTTTCTCTATCTGGTGCAAGGCTGTTCGATTAGTTCTGGGTGTTGGTAATTGTCTGATCGATTGCTGTGTGATTGTTATTGGAGCTATGTAGTTCCTGTATTTGGTCTGTCCTTATCGTTTCCACCTGCTCTTCATACCTATGCTTTGTTTTTGCTACTCCGTGGGGTGTTATGAATCTGTGTATGTCCGTTAACTGCACGTATGTGGATATATGGGTGTTTAGATCGTAATTTGAGGAGTTGATGTTGAAAATCTCTGTTATCTCTTTCACTTATTTGTTTTGACAGCCAATAATATACTAATATTACATGTACTGTACTTGATTTGTTTTCCTGCTAGTTTGATGTAGTCCTCTTGTTCTGATTATTTACTTCTAAATGGTCTCATTAGACTTTAGCTGGGATTAGTATATTTATATGTGTGTTTGGTGTCTGAGGATTGTCACCTTGTTATATAGTATTATAGCATACATGTGTTGATTAGTTGAATTTGGTACCTGTGCTAGTTTGTTGTCCATGCTAACATGATGCTACTGTGTGGGTTGGGATTGTTAGTTTTGTTAAAGAGGAAGTTTTTATGCTTTAGTTTATACTTTATGCTACTGCTGTTTTGCGTGACACCGTAAACTTATATAATTGTCATTGATAAAAATTGCAAATTTGTTATGTAATTATATGCCTAGTTGATTCTGATCGTTTATGCTCGTTTGTGGGGGTTAAAGGGTATCGCTAAGTTATTTTTGCGTAAGTGTTGAGTAGTGTTACCTTTTATCAGGATTTGCGGATTTGCTAAGTTTACGAGGCCATCTGAGGTGATTGTTCTCCCCAAAAGTATATGTATAGTTTGCAAAACTACAAGAAGCTATTTTAATATTATATATATATATATATTATTGCATCTCAAATATTGTGAAACTCATGAAATCAAGTTTTGAAAATTGCATCAAATCTTTTTCTCATGCTTCCGCTCTAAAAAGATATATATGTATATGATTTATTATGATCTTCGTTTGATTTGATTGATTGATTCGCTTCGATCGATATGTGCACAATTGTGGTGGGGGTCTCTAAGTGGACATACTTGGGCAGTTGTGTCTGTCGAGTTGTTCATGAAGTACCTCTGCTTACTATCCCTAGATGCGAGGCAGAAGTCGCCGAGGTCTTTGGGAGTAGTAGTGTTCCACCCCTGTACCATGGCAGGGTCTTGGTCTTCGTTTGACAGTGGTAGCACCCTGTCTGGAGTGATAAGGGCTTGGATTGGGGTTATAAGGTTGACTGCACCAACAATAATTTATTCGCTTCGTTATATGTTTTTCTTCGATTATTTTTATATTATGATTCGTTTGATTTTGAAAATCATACTTCGTTATTCCATAATTCGTTGTTCACTTAGCACAGAACCTCACTGAGTTTTATCTCACACTTGATTTGTTACCTTCTTGTAGATTTCGGAGTCTAGTGGAGGACCGAGTCAGGTAGACGTTCAGCAACTTGAGTGAAAGTGGGTTATAAATGGGATTTGTTTTGTAACTTTTATCCGCTGTTTTCTTTTTTGGAAATAGTATTATTCGAAAGTGTTATGTTAGAATTTTAGCTGCTGGTAAAAATAGTGTTTTCGCAAGTCAACTGTTCAAATTTCAGCTTTTGGAAGCTTTTAGATTGTCTTCCTATTATTGGTTTAACGCCCTTGTCTTTTTAAAAATTAGTGAAATTTCCGGGGCGTTACAACTTATCAACCAGAGAATTTAAGAGATGAGTGCTTTCAAGGCGTATAAAGCAGTCGTTCCAATCGCTTGGAGCCCTCACATCTATGTAACACTCGTCAGGGGTATTCCCGGAACTAGGCGGCTCCACTGCCGCACGTTAGAGGCCCTGCGCCTCACTAAATGCAACCGTACTGTCATGAGATGGAATACTCCTACTCTTCGAGGAATGCTTCAGCAGGTATACATTTATCGATTTGATTGTCTTTTATGTGTAGCTTAGCTTATTCTTCCAAAATGTTGTCTTTTTTCCGGGGAATTGCATGTTTTAGATTGGTATTTTGAATTCAGGTGAAGAGGTTGGTTATCATTGAAACTGAGGAAATGTATAATGCTAGGAAGCAGAAAATTGCTGATCATCGAGCTCTGCAGCCACCGGTGGTTGTGAGTCACAAGCCAGCTGCAACTACTGATCCTATTGATTCTTCGTTTTAGTTGCAGAATTCCTTAGGTAGCTGCTTTTTGTTTTCTGAAAAAGGAAAAATAAGGAATGTGTTAGTTGATTGCCATGACTATGTGAAACTTTACCAAATGATGTATGTCCCAACATTCTACTTTAAATCTGAGTTATGGAAGTGATATAAAATCTTGTTTCTGTTTACTTTCGAGCTTTTTTGAGATTGAAGAATACATTTAAGTGTTCTGTTCTTTCTGTAGTTTTTGCTTGTTAATCTTCTATCTCCTTCTGGCTTACCCAGTTTTAAGGACTCATGGAAGAGTAGAGTAAGAGTGCAGAAGAGAGTAACGTACTATTCATTGTTTGTGCATTCACTCTAGACAAGATAAGGGAAAAGAAAAAGATATTGCTGTTGTGCTGTTAGTCCATCTTAGTATCTGTTGAATGGCTATCCCTTTAGAATCCAAATGTGGTATATCTTTTGAGTTTTTTTCCCAGCTATGAATTTTCTGGATCATTGAATAAACAATGCTTCGTTGGATATCTTAAGTCCTTAGGTTACTGGAAAAAGAATCGGTGTTGTAAGATGTTTGTAGAAAGTAGAAACAATCTGCTTTAAAGGAAGTTTATGTCACTTTACGTTTATACTCTTTAAAGGATTTTTTTCTTTTCTTTGAGCAATTGAAGAAATTGTTAAGACTGGGGTTATAAACTAATAGTTGGGGAATTTTGGTCTGTTAACTTTGCCCCCCTCCCCTGCCCCTCTCTTCCATCATAGATGACTAGATTAAAGCTTCTCAGAGTGACAACCAAAATTAAGTTTGAAGCTCTATACTTGACTTTCTGAGTTGAAGTTGTAAGCACCCAGAAGCTATTATGTGACAGAGAAATTCTACTTATGTCATTATGAACACTGTTCAATCCGTAGCATGCATTAACCAAATTGGCCAAACTTGATGTTGAGTTTGATTGCCTCTCAAAGTTTTGCTTCTGCAGCATCAACCGTCGACCGTACTTGGTTGATTTGTTCTGCTATCTAAAATCTGGAGTATAAAAAATCATTATGAAGAATCAAACCATTTTGTAAAGAAATTGTACCAGTATGAGTTGCTTTAATGGCTGTACCAGTAGGTAATTGGATACCGGTATTGCTGTGTGTAGGTGGTGTTTTAAAAGGTTTAAACTACAGACTAGTATCCTAAATTCACACATGGTTATTTGTTTCCAAACTTGATGCAGCTAAAGCATAAATATTAGAGAAACTCGTTGATGCATCAACTAGTGTAGCACACTAGTTGATGCATGTGTGATGATCTGTAGTAAGTGCCGTAGCAACAGCTGCATGATGAGTAGGCTGAGAAGAAGCTCGTTGATTCTTAAACCATATCTACATACACTAAAACATCTCAGGATTGAAATAGTCTAGTTCAGCTTCATCATCATATTGCAACTGATCTGGCATTGACTCCCCTATCATAGCTGCATTAGCATTTTCCTTGTAATTTTGTTTGAAACCTTGAGTTTGATTAGAAACCTCTTGGGAGGCTTTCCTCTGACTTTTGCCAATTAGGTGGATAACCAATCAGTTGATAACATTGATCCACAGTATGGCCAGTAAAACTAGTACAATACTTGCAATTGAGCATCGACTTCTATTTATCCTTGAAATTAGGGTTAAGAACCAGAATGTCTTGCCATGGATCCACTACACTACTGTTCAGTAGACTTCGACTCAGCAGCCCTTTGCCGAAGATTCATTAGTTGTATTTCTTGCTCCAGAATGAAAACTCCACTGAATTTCTTCTTGAATGATCTTACTATCCAAGAATCCTAACTTGTTCTTCACCGTGAAAGCCATATGAACTTATTCTTCCAGGCAGTATAGTTATCGCCTTTAGACGTGTCAGCTATAACTTGTACTTCACCTGGATGAATAAATATGGCTAATTGGAATCTTCAGTCGGCATTGCCACCAAATTACTCCAAACTCGATGACCATTAGCAGTGTTTGCAGAAGAAGAACCACTATCTTTGGCAGCAGTAGTCGTCATTCCTTACTAGAAAAAAGGTTAATCCAAGAAATATTACAAATAAACTGAGATTTCGTCGAAAGAAACTGTGGTGCATTAAAAAGAGACCTGAATTCAACAAGAATTCAACAAAGAGCAAATAGATCATCACAAGAAGACTTACGGACTTATCACGTACTTGCTTATACTACCATGTTATAATTGAAGGACTGGATGAATTGAAGAGAAAATCTAGCTGTTCAACAGTGATTGTATAGAATCTAAAAAAAACTTTAATTGCAATAATAACATGAATAAATGTTGCACCCTTCGATTCATTAGATTATGGAATTATAATACTAACAAATATAGCAAGAGTTCAAAACTAACTCCATACAGTATGTTTTTTCTTGTGAAGCTCAATTAATTCCTTGTAATGATACAATTAAGGAATAGTTAAAACTTAAATCCAATTCGAGAAATTATTTGCAGAATTCACCCTAGCTTCAAGTTCCATCCAAGCTGCGATCCTCCAATCTGGTGCCCAAACACATCAATTTCATCGCCATCTTCCATTTCGAGCTGCAATTTAACAAAGATTGATTTTAATCCAACAATGAGCTTCGGATTGGACGGAGGAAGTAATATCTTTTGAAAAAATTATACTACTAGTAATAATTTAATGGATGACCAGGCTCACATCTTTGGGAGTATGGTCTCCTTTGAGTCGCAAATCATCAAGCAAGAACACCAGAGAATCCACTTGTTGGCGAGCACAGTAACTGTCCATTAGGTTCTTCAGCTTGGTGTCTCTTCTTATCCTAAAATGAACTACTTTTTCATCCTACAGGTACAATACAAATATACACAAAACATACCTGATCAGACTAAAAGAACAAACAAATTGTAACATATGTAAGAATAATCAAGATGAAATTGGAGTAGGGATTTGGAATCAGTATCAATCAACGATTTTGAAATTGAATCCACAAATGCATAACAAATCCACAACTATTTGATTACAGACCTAGCAACAAAAACCTAATACAAAATCTGATTGTGGAACCCAAATCGGTTTCCATAAACATATGAAACAAGTGAAGTAAAGAAACAGAGAGACACAAAATCATACCTGTTAGCAGAATTGGTCACGGAAAGTCGAGAATCGAGATGGACGGAAAGTTGGAGAAGAGGTTTTAGGCTGGTAAAATGGGGTCAGAATTAGGGTTTAGACATAGATAGCCTAATTCTCTCAGGGTGGTCACCAATTCGCGAACCAAGCAAAAATTCGTGGATTGAAATCGGAATTCGCAAATTTGCAAGAATTAGATTTTGGTAGTTAGAAATTGCACAAACTAATAAGAGGCATGACTGTACTCGGGGTGTAAATGAAATGAACGTTCGTCAAAATTTCAGTCAACGCTCATTTCGAGTTTCACCTAACCGAGCAGTCCGCGAACATGTTCGTCAATAAACAAACATGGACATATAATTTATTATTCGGTAGTTCGCGAATGTACATGAACAAATTACATTTATAATATTTTTATATAATTTTATATATGTTATAATATATCCTAATATAATCTAATCCATCATTTCCACGTTTCACATAAGTTATAATATTTCCAAACCTAACTCACACAAAACCTATATATAATTTCCATTTTTCCACTCCCACATCTTCAAACGTCAAGACTCAAGCCCCAAATTCAACATTGGAATGTTTACTGATCATCGGACCGTTAGGTGTTGGTTCTGTTAATTAATTAAGGTTTCTAGATGTCTACTCGAGAAGATAGTTCAAAAGCACGGGAAGGAATAGAATTGTCGGTATTGTTGATTATGTGGATGAACTGTTTGCAAACTAACAAACAAACATAATTGTTCGTGAATACGATATAACCGAACACTAACGAACAAACATGAACATGTTGAAACCTTAACGAACCGAACATAAACAAGTGATGAGATGTACTACAAGAATTCTGTATTTTGGCGATGGTAAGGGGCGAAGGGGCAACGGATCGATGTTATTTGGCGACGGATAGGGCGTTTTGCTCTATCCGTCGACGTATCCGTCGCTAAATGGCGACGGATAATTGTATCCGTCGTTAAGTAATGACAGATAATTCTATCCGTCGTTACTTAACGACGGATAGTTATCCGTCGTTTGACTTTGAAAAAAAAACCATAAATTCTACGACGGATATTTATCCGTCGCTAAATGGCGACGGATAATTCTATCCGTCGTTAAGTAACGACATATAATTCTATCCGTTGTTACTTAACGACGGATAGTTATCTGTCATTTGACTTTAAAAAAAAAAATAAAAAATAGAAATTGTTAGGAATATCTGTTTAGATTTTGATCAACAATCTAATGACTTATCTTAGCTCAGAAAGGTGGTTAGTACTCTTGGTTCACTTGAACACTGTAAAAGAGGAAAATCACTAAGTATGATAGTCTAGCAAATCTTGTATAGGATGTTACGTCTCTCAATGTAATTTTTTATTTCCTTAAAGAAGATCAAGAAGAATGCATCCAGCAGGAGAAGTTCAATTTTAAAATGAAGTTTTGAAGACTGCACGAGATTGCTGAAGACAAAGGTTATCAGATACCTATGTCCATATATCTTTGACAAACAAGTGTTTCTCAATGAACCAGCTTTGCAAAAGATATCTGAGAATGCAAGGTTTCTGAACGAAGAAAAGTGCCCACAAACATCTACACTCAGATACCTTGGATAAAACTATGTTTCTGGGAAACAATGTTTCAACAGGTATCTGGAGATGAGAAGGTCTCTGGAAAGGGACATGTAATGCTTCAGAAAGCGTGCATAATTTCGTTGGCACTACAGGACAAAAATAGTACAATGCAATAAATGCGCAGACAGAGACATCTGAACAAAAGAGGAAATCTCTGAAAAGAGACAACGTCTTTTGCAGTACTATTTTCAGATATCAATAATTTGAATTTCATTAAGCCTAACGGATACTATTCAAACGGCATGATTTTCAACTATAAATATCATCACTTAGAATGCTTGAAAAACACACAGAACTTACACACCAAGAACTTACATCTACGAACTTGTTCATTCAAACATACAAGCCTTCAATCTACTTATTCTTGAGCTTACAGTTGCGACTAAGCTCTTGAATTCTAAGTAGTACGAAAGTTCTAAGTGTCCTGATCCTTAACAAGCATTGCTATCTGTGAAGGAGTTGAATCAAAAGATCAAGAATCTGAGATTCATTCTCTAGAACATTTATCATAGACTTGGGCCAGTAAAGAACTTATCACCACACATTGTGCAGTGTGTTAAGTGACTCTTGTTCAAGAAGGTAGTATTACATAACTGTAGAAATTATTAATCTATCAAATCCTGACAAACTACCTTAACCAACACCTTAAACGGCGTGGAGTACAGGAAGTACTTAGTTTGGGAAACTAAGGAATAACTCCAAGGTTACTGAGCATAGGAAGTACTTAGTTTGGGAAACTAAGGAATAGCTCAAAGGTTTCTAAATATAGGAAGTACTTGGCTGAGAAAGCCGGGGAATAACTCAGGGGGAACACTTGGTTGGGAACCTAGTGTATTTAGAAATCGAGAGCAGATATTTGTAAGGTGAACTCATTTATCTGTCTTAGTGGATTCTAGGTCTGAGAAAGGCCGAAGTGGATTAGTTGAAGGATTACGCCACCTTCAGATACCACTATAAAGATCAGTGTTATTTATTTTCTGCAATTTATTACTTGCTTTATTTACCTTGCTGAGTATTTACACATATCTTGCTGAGCACGTGCACTTATCACAGAAAAGTCTTCCGCTCTTTGAAATTAAGTATCAGATATCTTCGTAAATATCTGAGAAATTGTGTTTATCGACAAAAGTTGTAAAAGACTATTCACCCCCCCTCTAGTCTTTTCCCTTTGCCGTTATCTGGACCAACAAGTGGTATTAGAGCGGGAGGTTCCCAAGCCTTCTGCACTGAACCTAGATCCCAGATAAGTGCCCACTAACTGCTTTTCACCTACACTTGATTTGTCTGTTTAGTGTGTTTGCTGCAGGATGTCTTTAAGTGACGCTCCAATTCTCAAGCCAAAGAATTATGAGAAATGGAAGAACAACATGATGCTCCACCTAGAAGCCATCATTGATAAAATGATGGAAGTAATAAAGAATGGCCCCATAGTCATTCAACAACTCAAGCAGGTCATGGAGGTTTCTAATGGTAGAGACAGAGTTCCCACTGATGAAGAACCAAGTGGTGGTTCCTCACAAACAGGTGCTTCAACCAGTGGAAGACCTACTGGTCAAGTTATTTACGAGCCAAAGCCCAGAGAGCTCTGGACATAGGAAGATGCCAAGAGAAATCGACTGGATGGTCAGGCTCGCAATATCATCATACGTTCCACTCCAGAGCACATACGGTAAAAGCGTGGGTAAAAGCGAAAGTGGCTGAAGCTGATTGAGGAAATGCGTAAGACCGAGAAAATAAAGGAAAATAAGTTTGAAGTTTTGAAGCTCAAATTCCAAAACTTTAAACAAGGTCCAACAGAGACTCTTGAAGAACTAGATTTCCAGTTCACAACTTTGATGAGTGAAATGGCTGCACTTGGTGAAAGTGAGAGATACTCTAACTCTGAAAAGGTGAATACTATCGTGAGAAGCTTGAATCAAAACTGGGAACACACTCAGTATTTTTATTTCAACTAAGGAATGCCAAATATCACTCCGGTAGAACTCTTTTCCCACTTAGCTACTGTCAACTATGAAACTACTCAGTGAGAACAAATAATTGCTGAGAAAGTTCACAATGCTGCTTTAGTAACAAAAGGTAATTCTGAAAAGAAGGATACCAAGGAAATGACTGAGGAAGATGCTCTTGCTGTAAAGCAAATGAGAAAATATGTCAGTCGGGAGATTGAGAGAAGAAAAGCCAAAGAGAAGCTGAAAAAGCATCTAGGCTCAAATTATCACCAGTACAAAAATATGTAGCTGTCAAGCTCGCTGAACAAGCTGGCTCAGCAAGCATCTAGTACTGAGGAAGCAGAAATCGAAAACGATATCTCTTTCTATTGTCAGAAACCTGGTCATTTTAAAAGAGATTGCCCTGTTTTCAATAAGCTAAAGACAGGTGACAAGAAAGATAGAAGAAACTTCAAGAGAGGTCAGAGAGCTATGCTCACTAAAGAAAGGAAAAAGATTCAAATCCAACTGGATGCTCTTGATATTGAGTCAGAATCTAAGGAAGAAGACTCAGATGATACCAAATTACCTTCTCCAGAATTATGTGGCATCACTCATGAATTAGTTGACTTTGGTCAAAAGAAAAGGGAATTATGCGGGGTTGCTGAGGAGATCTATCCAGATATCTCCAACATTGAGCCCTGCCTAATGGCAGACGAGGTAACCAACATCTCTCAATTCATAAATTATGAGAGTGATGAGGAAGAAATCAGAGATTCAAAATATTTCAGAAGATAACTTGATCTCTACAAAAGAGAATTTCAAATGATCCGAGCTAGAGCCGACATTCTTGAAGAAGAAAAGAATTCTCTTGAGAAGGAAAATTCACAATTACTTAAGATATCTGAGAAAAAGGATGCTGAAAATGCATTTCTCAAAGCACAGATATCTAATAGAGAAGTTACACAGAAAGACAATGGATATACTCCAAAAGGAAAATAAAGATCTTCTTTCTGAAAATGAGAAACTCAAGAAGAAAGAACTATCTTTTCAATCCTATGCCAAAGCTTGTGACACTCTTACTGAAGTACACTCTTATTTAAGAGATCCTTCAGAAAAGGGAGGACTTGGGCTGGACACACAAGCAAACATTTCTACCACTCTGAATAAGAGTGACCAAAGAATAACATTTGTTAGTGCTCAGCAAGATGGTTCCCAAATAACATATAGCATTGGTCAGAAAGCTAAGGTTGTTGACAAAGGAAAGGCAGCTGCGACCAAACCTTTGTGGGAAAAACAAGTCCAAAAGAAAACTGTTGGGAATGTTTCTGTAAAGAAACATAACACTGAAAAGTGTAATCACCACGCTTATGTCTCTCGAAAAGGAAAAATTGCAGAGCGAGCAAATTTTCCAACATCACGTTCGGAAAGAAAGACGTTCAGAGACTAGCAAAGCCGAGAAGAGAACTCGAGCGACCAGGTGCTCGAAATGGCATTGGCTATAAATCCATCGGGAAACAACTCGCTCGTGAGTATAAACAAGAGCAAGAACGATGGATGAAAGCCAGGATTGCGCATAGCAATCATAAGAAGTGGAAGAAAGAACAGGTTATGACCACTTTGAATGCCAGGGCTAGAAGAAGTCTGGCAAGGAAAGCTAAGTTTGCTGAAAAGTAGACTCAGCAATCTGACAGGTATCTGAAAGCACCACGAGGAGCACCAAGGTACACACCAAGAAGGAAAATAGCTTTAAATGATAATGACACCAATCATTTACCTAAAATTCCTCCTTATGTTCCAACAAGACAAAAGAATATCCCAAGGAAGTTCATTCAGAAATGGATTCCTACAGGGAGATTCTTTAGTCCAGAAGGTTCCACTGTTGGAATGAGAGCCTAACTCCTTGTTTCCTGTTTTGTGCAGAACACTCTGAGGAAGAACCCAAAGTGGCATTTTGATAGTGGATGTGGGAAGCACATGACAGGAGACAAAGCGAATCTGATTAACTACAAAAAATGCGATAATGGACCAATTATTAGATTTGCTGGAGGAGATGAAAATCAAACCATAGGATTTGGCAATCTGAAGTTTGGAGCCCTTACAATCTCTGAAGTACTACATGTAAAGGATTGAAATATAATCTCCTAAGCATGAGTCAATTAGTAGACAAAGGGTACACTGTCAAGATCAAGTCAAAACTATGCAAAGTAATTGACAATGAGTCAAAGCAGACAGTCTTGGTTGTTAGGCGAAAAGGAAATCTTTATGTTGCTGACTGGGCATCTGCCACAACTGAAGAATGTCTCATGGTGAGTCAATCTGGCCACACTGAAGAAAACTGGCTATGGCATAAGAGAATGAATCACTTGAATTTCAAAACTCTGAACAAGCTAGCAAAGAAAGAATTGGTGGTTGGTTTACCCAAAATGGTATATAGAAAAGATGGTATATGCTCAGCTTGCCAAATGGGAAAATAATCCAAAACATCTTTCAAGTCTAAAACTAGACACTCCAGTGAAAGGCCACTGCAAATGTTACATATGGATCTTTTTGAATCCTCTGTAACCAGCTATGCAGGAAAGAAGTATGGTCTGGTTGTTGTTGATGATTACTCAAGATTCACTTTGGTTGTATTTCTCAAACAAAAATCTGATGCGAGGGTTGAAATACCCAACTTGCTGAATAAGCTTGAAATCATGAAAAATGACAAGGTATCTGTAATTAGAATGCACTACCGTATGCTGAGTTTGTGAACCAGTACATAAAAGAGTTTTGTACCTGCAAAGGTATACAACATCAACTATCTTCCGTAAGTACACCACAACAAAATGGTGTTGCTGAAAGGAAGAATAGGACCCTAAAAGAAGCAGCAAGAACAATGCTTGCTGACACTGAAATAAGTGAAATCTATTTGGTTGAAGCTGTTAACACAACCTGCTATACTCAAAATAGATGTTTGATTAACAAACACCATGACAAAACTCCTTATGAGCTTTTGATTGGTAGACCCCCTAGTATCAAACATCTAAGGGTGTTTGGTTGCAGATGTTTTGTTCTTAACAATGGAAAAGAATACTTGAGAACATTTCAACCAAAAGCAGATGAAGGAATATTTCTTGGTTATTCTCTGAATAGAAAAGCCTACAGAATCTACAACAAAAGAATGCAAAATATTGAGGAATCGATTCATGTAGTCTTGTACGAAGGAAACAAGAAAGTAACCTTGAATGAAGAACTCTCAGATAGGTTCAAAGAGATGATGATTAAAGATTCTGAAGAAGAATCCTCAAAAGGAAACAATTCTATCATTCAATTAGAGGATGAATCTGACGATGAAAAGCAACCATTGCTTAGTAACAACCAGATGACTCTAAGACATGATGAAGAATTTCCTATGAGAATTCCAGAAATGGAACAGGTTACTCAGAACCTTCATCATGAAGAGGTTTCTAAGAATGAGATTGCTGAAAATCAAATTCCAGATATCTCTAACATTGAAAAAGTGTCAGATATCCATGGCATTTCCCATGTGTCAGATATCTCAGATACTGCAGAAGTATCCTATCAAGATCATATTGATTCACATTCAGATCAAAATGATATTAATCCTACTAGTTCAAAACTGTTGGTCCAGATAACAGCAAAGTAAAAGACTGGGGGGGGGGGGGGGGTGAATAGTCTTTTAAAACTTTTGTCGATAAGCACAGTTTCTCAGATATCTGTGCGGATATCTGATACTTAATTTCAGAGAGCGGAAGACTTTTCTGTGATAAGTGCACGTGCTCAGCAAGATAGGTGTAAATACTTTGCAAGGTACATAAAACAAGTAATAAATGCAGAAAGTAAATAACACAAGTCTTTTATAGTGGTATCTGAAGGTGGCGTAATCCTTTAACTAATCCACTTCGGCCTTTCTCAGACCTAGAATCCACTAAGACAGATAATTGAGGTAACCTTACAAGTATCTTCTCTCGATTCCTAAATACACTAGGTTCCCAACCAAGTGTTCCCCCTGAGTTATTCCCCGGCTTTCTCAGCCAAGTACTTCCTGTACTCAGAAACCTCTTTCCTGGAGTTGTTCCTTAGTTTCCCAAACTAAGTACTTCCTGTACTCCACGCCGATTAAGGTGTTGGCTAAGGTAGTTTGTCATGTGAACTTTTTTAATAACTTGTTCAGTTATGCAGATAGCTCTATGAATCAAGTATACTTTAATACACTTTTCAATATATTGTATCTTGTTCTTTACTGACCCAAGTCTATGATAAGTGTTCAAGAGAATGAATCTCAGATATGAAATCTTAGTTCAACTCCTTCACAGATAACAATGCTTGTTAAGGATCAGGACACTTAGAACTTTTGTGCTACTTAGAATCAAGAGCTTTGGTCGCAACAAAAAGCTTGAAGGTAAATAGTATGCTTGAGAGTTGAAAGATAGTGTTCAGTGTTCTTGGTGTAAGTTCTGTGTTCTAAGGTATGTTCTCAAGCAGTCTAAGTGTTGATATTTATAGATGAATTTGAGTGCCGTTTAAATAGTATCTGTTAGGCTTAAATCAAATTCAAACTATTGATATCTGAGTATAGTACTGTAGTACGTTTGTCTTCTTCTTCAGAAGCTACCATTTTTTGTTCAGACAATTCTGTCTGCGCATTCAATGCATTGTACTATACTTTGTCCTGTAGTGCCAACGGAACTATGCATGGTATCAGAGATCTTTATACTATCAGATTTCTCTGATGCTGTGCACGTCCTTTTCAAGATATTATCACAACTCCAGATACCATTTGTTGAAACAACATGTTATAATACATTTCTTTTCAGAAACATAGTTTATGTCCAAGGAATCTGAGTGTAGATATCTGTGGGCACTTTCCTTGTCTCAGAAACTTTTTATATCTCAGATATCTTTTGCAACACTGTTGATTTAAAAACGCTTGTGTCTTCAAGATATCTGGTCATAAGTATCTGAATACCCTTGTCTTTAGTAATCTTGTGCAGTCTTCAAATCTTCGAATCCGTTGAACTTTTTCTGCTGGATGCCTTCTTCTTGGTCTTCTTTAGAGGAATAAAAATTACATTTAGAGACCTAACATCCTATACAAGATTTGCTAGACTATCATACTTAGTGAGTTTCCTCTTTTACAGTGTTCAAGTGAACCAAGAGTACTAACCACCTTTCTGAGCTAAGATAAGTCATTAGGTTGCTGATCAAAATCTAAACAAATATTCCTAACAAAAACCCATTATGAAATGGATAAGAAATCATCCTGCCAAGGATGTGATCGGTCCTTTAGACCAAGGAGTTAGAACTAGGAGAGCAATTGTTGACTCTCTTTATGGATGTTTCATCTCAAATATTGAACCTAAAACTATAGAAGAAGCATTGAAGGATAAAGATTGGATCTCTGCAATGCAAGAAGAGTTGGATCAATTTGAGAGAATCAAAGTCTGGAAACTGGTTCCATTTGTTGACGAAATATTTGTAATTGGAACCAAGTGGGTTTTCAGAAATAAAATGAATGAGTCTGGTGAAATAACCAGAAACAAAGCAAGGTTGGTTGCCAAGGGATTCACCCAGACAGAAGGGCTAGATTTTGACGAGTCATATGCTCCAGTTGCAAGATTGGACGCAATTAGACTATTTCTAGCCTTTGCAGCTCATAATGACTTTAAAGTTTATCAAATGGATGTTAAAAGTGCATTCCTAAATGGTGAACTTGCTGAAGAAGTCTATGTTGAACAACCAGTAGGCTTTGAGGTTTCCTCAGAAAGTAGAATGGTTTATAAGCTTCAGAAAGCTCTGTATGGACTGAAACAGGCACCGAGAGCATGGTATGATACTTTAGCCAAATACTTGCTGGAAAGTGGCTTCAAGAAAGGAGATGTTGATAAAACACTCTTTACTTTGAACCATGAAGGGAAAATACTTCTAGTCCAAGTATATGTTAATGACATTATATTTGGATCTAAAGACAAGCAACTTTGTGAAGACTTTGCTGAGCTCATGAAAAGTAAATTTGAGATGAGCATGATGGGAGAATTAAACTACTTCCTAGGATTGCAAGTCAAGCAACTTAATGATGGAATATTCATTAGTCAAACAAAGTATGCAAAGGACATGCTCAACAAGTTTAATCTAAAGCCTTCTGAAAAGAATGCTAAGATACCTATGAGCATTGGAACCAAAATGACCTATACTGAATCTGACAAGAGTATTGAAGAACACAAGTATAGGAAATTGATTGGGTCTCTACTGTACCTCACTGCAAGTAGACCTGATATTCAATATGCAGTAGGAGTGTGTGCTAGATTTCAGACAAATCCAATGCAATCACACTACAACATTGCTATGAAAATATTAAGGTATGTAAAGGGTACTGTAGAAGTTGGATTGTGGTATCCAAAAGACAGTGGATTGAGTTTAGTTGGCTATTCTGATGCTGACTACGCTGGATCATTAATGCTTGATAGAAAAAGCACCTCAGGAACTTGTCAATTTCTTGGTGCCAGATTAATATCATGGTTCAGCAAGAAACAAAACTCAATTGCCACATCTACCACAGAGGCTGAATATATTGCTGCTGGGTGTTGTGCTTCACAGATATTGTGGATACAACAACAACTCAGAGACTATGAGGTCAATGAAGAGAAAACTCCAATTTTCTGTGACAACACAAGTGCTATTGCCATAACTCAGAATCCTAAGTTTCATGCAAAAACAAAGCACATTGATGTTAGACACCACTTCATTAGAGACCATGTTGAAAAAGGCAATATAGAGATACTCAAGATTGGTACTGAAGACCAACTTGCAGATATCTTTACAAAGCCTTTGCAAGAAAGCAGGTTCTTAACCTTGAGACATAGTCTTGGGTTAATGGAGTTACCAAAGGAACTGAAAAGTTCTAATCTCTGAGATGAGGATTCATAAAGGAGAAAGATATCTGGATCAGGCATCTAGATATTCAAACAAACAAAAGGGGTATCTGAGACGGGAACTCATATACTAAAAGAAGCTAAGAATGTGAGTGAGACAGGAACTCATATACTAAAAGAAGCTAAGAATGTGAGTGAGACAGGAACTCAGTATGATTAAGAAGGGAAAAAGGAGAGATAAGATATCTGGAACAGGAATCCAGAATATCAAAGGCAAAAGGTGAAACACTTAGCAAACAAGTATCTGAGACGGGTACTCAGATATCAGAAGTTAAAGGGTAAAATGGCTATTTGAAGATTTTTGAGACAGGTACTCAGATATCTAGTTCACTCAGTGAGGGGGAACACAAAAGAGAATAGTACAACTGTTTGCAGTCAACTACTCTCTTGAAATTTGTGTTATTTATATCTTTGTATAAAACATGAACAGATATTGAGTGTGAGATAGACTCAAATACAAAAATTGCCCCTTAGTCACACAGAAGAAATGTGATTCAGATAGCTAATCGCCAAAATTCATTAATTGGGCACAATCACATGGGTTGATTGTGATCATTGCTGAAAAATCAATCCCAACCATTGATGAAATGGGCGTTCCATTTTAAAGGCCGAGATTAATTCTCTATAAAATAGTGGACTATAAAAACTCAGACGTGGCCCACTAAGCATTTAATGCAAACCAAATTTTACCGACGCCTTACTGCACGTACACAGATACAAATGCACAAAATTAATTTGTGTATTTTTGTCTGTTGGAATTACACTGCTATATATATAGGATTTTGGCAAAAGAAATAACTTTCGCCTAATCCTACATTTGCTCTTGCACAAAATCTGCAAAATTCTCTCAAATCTCTCTGGAATTTTTTTTTCTGCAACTTCTGATTCCCTCTTAGTTTTTCTGCAAAGAATCACTAATTTCCTACCTTAATCTCTTCTCATTTTTCAAAAACTTCACTATTTAAAGAGATGGCTCCCAAACATGCTTTTACTCAGAAATCCCAAGCTACTACATCTGGTACTACTGAAAAGCAAGCACCAGTGCTGGTTATAAAAAATAATCGGTTGATTGGAGAGGTCAATCCTGATCATTGGACTTCAAATCACAGGATTATTTGGGGTGGTACCATGATTGAGGAATACCTGGTAGCTGCAATAGAAAACCAGACTGACAGAAAGCTGGTACTTTTGATATGCTTGAAAAGGCACAAATCAAGGGCTTTCTATCTACTATTCCCAGTGGAGTTTCTTTACTGCATGTCCTGGAGTTTTACAATAACTCCACGATTATCTCCAAAGTCTCTGAAGGCACTGAGACAGTGTCTATCAAGACCAAAGTCCAAGGACAAGAAATCCCGTTGGACAAAACAACTTTCTGTGAGCTGTTTGAACTTCAAAATCTTGTAAAGGATTTTGAAATTGACACCAAGGATGAAGATCTCCTTGAAGGTGTGAAGCAACTATACAGTGATGTGTGTGATCTTGACAAGCCAGACACACCCATCGACTTTAAGCTTGCTGACATATGGACCAGACATTTGTTGGTCCACTGGGATGTATTGGCATGTGTCCTTCACAGATGCTTTGATGGTCTACAAGGAGGTGCTGACCAGATAAGCCAAGAACGCTGGATGATGATGTTCTTGTTGAATCAACAAGAAAAAAGGATGGAAAACCCTTTTAATTGGGGGAAGTACGCCTTCATGAAATTTTTGAAGAAGATACAAGGTTTTGAGCCTAAAATCGTTAAAGGCCTTGCTGAGCCAAAAGCCACAGTAAGCTATGGACTGAAGGTTTGCTACTTACTGGAGTGCCTTGGCATTGAGATCAGAGAGACGGCAGACATTGCCAACAATAACCTGCTCTACAAATATGAGTATATAAACATGATGAAAAAGGTTACTACATCTCAGAAAGGTTCCAAGAAATGAAAGACTGATGAGGTATCTGAAGGTTACATTGCGACCAAGAGGCCCAGAACTTCACAAAAAATGTCTGCTGGCAAATAAGAAGGCATACCCTCTATGGATGTCGACTCTCAGATACCTGCCGCCACTGCTGATGAACTCGTCAATACAGATGAACTCATCAATGCTGCAGAGTGCCTTGCAGATGAACTTATCAATGCTGATAAAAGTAGTGAGAAACTTCAAACTCTCTCTCTGCAGAAGCAGCAGGGATTGTTGATAACTCCGTTCCAGATTTCGATGACGAATCGGACAAGGAGGAGAAGATCCAAGCCCCCAAGGTTACTGAAAAAGTAACCAAGGCCAAGGGACTTATTCGCTATCGGTCTCTCGGCCATATT
>CM048841.1:1057511-1070011 GCA_026545765.1 Plantago major
CCGGACGTCATGCGAATAGAGCGTAAAAATGCCGAAGGGACAAATACCAGCCATGAGACCACATATCCATGTAGTATTCTGCACCCAAGAGCTCGAGCAATTCGGCATGTTCCAACAATCAAAAGTGCATATGCACTAGAAAGTGGAGGCACACCGGTTGCTTTCCGGATCAACCTCGTGCCGCAACCCATTATGGGAGCAACACTAAGCTGATTTTAATTCATTGTGTACGGGACAAATGCCATCACCAAGGTATGCAACACAGAAAACCCAACTGATGAGACAATATTCTAACGTCTCATTTGGTCCTTTTTAGCGGTCTTTGTGAGTCTTTGTCTTTAGTTTTGTAGTCTTTTTAGTTCATTTTTTCGCTTTGGTGTTTTGTTTGTGTTTTGTAGAAATCTGTGTCTTTTGAGCCGTTTGAAGACAAGCTGGTTAGCATGGCTCGCCGCGGAGAGATTTTACGAGCTTGGCATTGGATGTTCCAGCATGGCTCGCCGCGGCGAGGAAATCCGTGGCGAGATTTTATGAGTGATGCTCCTGTTTGAAGATTGAAGCTTCATGTAAGGAATTAGTCATGCCATGTAGATTTTACGAAATGGATATCTGATGATTAAGAAGGCTACTTGGCGACGCAGAATTAATTTTAATTTCCTTATTAGATTAGATTTTTTATTCCTATTCTTTCATACTTCTTTTAACCTAGTTTTGAGAAAAGCTCCAAGAGCCATACAATTCTTTTCATCTATATTTCATCTATATTACAATTCTTTTCACCTATATTTCATCTATTCTTTTCATCTATATTACAATTCTTTTCATCTATATTTCACATGATTATTACCATGAATCTTTGCATGCAATCATCAATTATGAGTAGCTAAACACCTTTGAATACAGTAGTATGTGAAGATTATGCATATTTGTTCTAGGGTTTATCAAAGCACTCATATAGGTTAGTCTCGTATTAAATCTTCGTAAAAACCTTCAATTCGATAAGTCCATATTAAACTCTCTAAATTGTTCATGTGTAAGGATCGTGAATTGACGACTCACGATTTCTCCAGTATAATATCTTCCAAGATCAATTGGTTGAATCGATTTGATTGATTTTCTGTACAACGACCGTGTGACAAATATGAGTGCTATCCCTAGTTCGAATTAGCATAATTGGATCTTGCTACTGTATTCATCTTTCTCTCATTGTTAATCGTTATCTTAGCTTTAATTAAACTAGTCAGAAGTATAAACAACCCATCAATCAGATTATTACTCGCAAGTATCTGTTTACTCTCACTGCTACATAGCCTGATTAATTCCCTAGAGATCGATCCTGAGTTAGGCTTTAGTCTACAACTACAACTTATTCTCTAATTGATTTTTAGAGTATAATCTGAGCTCATCAAATTTGGCGCCGCTGCCGGGGAATTAATTCCTACTATAGCGTGTGGGTGTAATATTTTACTTGTTTTTGTTTTACTTACCTGCGATTTCTACACTAACAGAAACTAAGATTTTTCGAGGTTTTTGATTTTGTAGAATAACCATTGCAGGTTTATGCCCGGTACAAGATCACAAGGAACACCTTTGCAACCTCTAGTACCTGAGATCGATAGACACTACCATCAGCTTCGAAGACAGAACTTAACCGCTGTTGAAATGGGTGACGCTAAGGAGAATACTCCCAGAGTCAATGATGTTGTTGAGACCCCTGTGATTACTTATGGGAACTATATGCAGCCCGGTGAAATTAAGGTTGGGGGATCAGCTGTTGTGCTCTCTAACGAGGCTAGGAACATGGAGGTCAAGTCTCATCACTTCCATGACATGCCTAAGTATTATGGGATGGTTAATGAGGACGTTATCCGGTTTCTCAAGGAGTTCGAGGGGCTGGTTGCTAGGATTCCGCTCACTGTGGGCTCAGTAACGGTTTCTGATGAGGAAATCAGGAAGAAGGTATTTACCATGTGTATGCAGGATAAAGCAAAGAGTTGACTGTTGAATCAACCTGAAGGCTCTCTAGCTACTTGGGATGATCTATACAGGGCCTTTTTGAACAAGTTCTATCCGGCGGAGAAGACTAGGCAGCTTCGGGTGCAGATTGAGAAGTTCATGCAGATGACTGATGAGAGCTTTTACGAGGCCAGGGAGCGATTCCTGAACTTGCTCTCTCAATGCCCTCACCATAGGTTGAGTGAGATGGATTTATGCTGCAAGTTCTATGAGGGACTCGATTGGGAAGCACAGAACATGGTGGATATGACCGTAGATGGCTCTATCGTTATGGCATCTCCGGCTGCATTGAATGCGGCTTTTGAGAAGCTTGCCGCCATCTCCCAGCTTAAGGGAACTAGAGGCCGACCAAGGAGAGCTGAAGTTAAAGCCGTGGAGCAAACACTAGGCCCTAGTACTATTGAATTGGCCGAACAGACTAAGGAGATGAGGATGCTTGGCACTATCCCTGCACCAGTGGCTCCGGTTAACGAGAGATGTAATCTATGTGGTAATTTCGGGCATGGTGCTAGTATGTGTAGACTTCCTGAGATAATGGGGGAGAACCCAACTCCGGAGATCATTTGATGGTGCAAAACAGGCAGCGTGGTGGTTGGCAACCAAATCCGGGAATGAATGCATGCACCACTAAGGTGCAACCGTTCAACCCCGACCGTTCCAATTTATCCTATGGAGGTAACTTCTATGAGAATGCACCACAACAGGTTTCGGCACAGTAGGTTCCAGTTCAGCAAGCTCCATATCGACAGGCTCCGTTTCAACAGGGTCCAGCACAGCAGTTTCAGGCTCCGCCTACTGGTGCACCGCGAAACGCTGATCAGGAGATTAGAGCTCACATGGAGAGATCAGAGAGGTTTTGGGCAGAAGCACAACGAAATCAAGCCAAGAACGACCATAGGTTTGAAAATATTGAGCAATCGCAAAAGAGGTTGGAGAAGACTCTTGGTGATTTAGTAGGCGCCTTCCAGCAAAGAGAGAAGGGTAAACTCCCCGCGACTGTCGAGAATAACAGAATACTTGCTGTGGAGGTAGTTTTTGACAAGCCAGGAGTAGTTAAGACTGTTATTATGACTTGCACTTGTAACCATGATAAGGTGGTTCCCCAAGTTGAGGCAACACCGGCACAGGAAGTAAGAAGGGTGATAACATATGGTCCAGTGATTCCAGAAGAGAAGGCGAATGCAGGACCAACTCAGATGATCCAAAAGGAAGAGAAGAGCATTAGTGATGCAAGCAGTTTCGATTTGGTTGTCGGGATGGGCAGTTCTTCTGAGGTTACAGGTATCATTGATACTGGAGCTGCAGTTAACTTGATGACATTCGAAACTTATGAGGGACTCAACCTGAAGAGTCTAGAACCGAGAAGATTCTTTGTGACCATGGCTAATGGTACTCGAAGCAAATGCATGGGAGTTGTTGAAGATGTCCCAGTAACCATTGGAGGTGATGTGTTTATGACTGATTTCGTGGTTGTTGAGTCATTGCAGGTGAAGATCAAAGAGATGGACAAGGACATGCTGCTTCTTGGGCGCCCATTCATTAAGGCTACTCGCATGATAATCGATCTTTATGGCCGTACATGTACTATCCAGGTTCGCGGTGAGAAACGCGAGTTACAAGCTGTAACCACATCATATTCTCCCGCACAGGTTGACACCAGGAATTACATTGCAGCACACACCGGTCCACTCTACACCTACTCTCGCTCACGAGTGACTATGGGGACAGAGGAGGCTGGTAACCTCAAGCTCAATTAGCTCCAGCATGAAGAAGTCGAGCTAACGACTACAAACAAAAGCCCCCGTTTTTTTTCCATTCATTTAGACTGATTTTTCATTCCGTACACTTGCTTGTTATTTCACATTGTTAGACTATTTGTTTATGTGTTTGCTTGTTTTCAGTTTTATTGTGTCTCTAGAAAGTGGGACTTTTGCACTCATACAAGGAAACTCGTAAACTCTAGCTGAGGCTTGGAGCTTCGATCTTGCGATGCGAGGTTGAACAGTGCATGTAAAATTTTTTTTCGAAAAAATTTGCTCTAGCCACAAGGGACATCTTGCTTCACATGTAGGTGGTCTCACTTCTTTTCGTGCATTCAGAATTTTCGCCACAAGTAGCGTCTCTTCCTTCCCAGCTTTTTGTTTCAGAATTTTCACATGGCGAGACTTCTCTTCGCCGCTGCGAAGAAGGAAAAAATAGAAAAAAGCAGTCTGTTGTTTCGTAAAAACTCGCCGCGGTGAGCTAGGTTTTTTTAAATTTTTTTTCTCTTCTTCTTCTTCCTCACCGACCCACTCCTCCCATTAACTTCCCATCTCCTTCTTCTCTTCACTCAAAACTCACTTTCTCCCTCAATTCTCCACCAAATTCCCCAATTCTTGTTGCAATCTAATGGGTTTTCCCCCTCTTTTCGATTCTTGCTCCGTTTTTGTGCTTTATCCATCCAACTCTTCGAATTCACAAGGTAATTTGGCTTGAACTTCTTTCTTCCTATTTTTCTCGAGTCTACTTGAATTATTTGGTTGATCGTCATTAGTTGTAATTTCTTGGGTGTAGTATTTCAATTTTGATCGATGCATGGATTCCGTACTCTTTGATTTTGGAATTTCCTTGTGTCTTACAATTTTGTGCATTGCTTGCCCGTTTTTGACAATTCCTGCCATCTTATCTCTATTTTGCTATGATTATCGATGCTCCTGTGATTGTGCACTGACATGGATCTTGCATTGGCCATGATATTGAATTTTGAGTTGGTTTGGGAAATTTTGCGTCATCCCCTGTTCCTTGCCCTTTTGTGCTTCTAGCTCTTTGATCATGAATAGGTTTGGGGAGGTAGTTTTCTACCCCCATTGTTCTACACTAATACCTTTCTCGCAGGCACTATGTCTCGCAGAGCCACAGGGAGTAAACGCCAGAGAGGCGAATACAGTAGCGGGTCCAGTTCTCACCTGGAAGTATCCAGGAATTCCTACAGTCTAGGGTGTTCCATCTGAAGACGAGTCTGACAAATGCACTGTAAAAACTTTCACAACCGGCAGTTTGATAGGGACTTAGCCAAGTTCGTCCGTCTACCTAGTACCGATCCGGAGGACCACATGACCAAAACCACCATAGCCACCCACTTCCTCCACCTCTGGCAACATCTCGTACAATATAATCTGACCCCCAACTCACATTTTACCACCCTTACCCCTCCCACAGCCCGCCTCATTCGAGCAATCATGGAAGGGGAATTTGTTGACGCCCCAGACATCATTATGGCGGAGGCTCAATCCCGGAAGGCTAAAGGCAGTCTCCTCGGTTTTCCATGCCTTATTACCAACATCTGCCGGTACTTCAATGTTCCCAGCATTCAGGGCTCCGAGAAACCCAAAGGAGCTCTGAAATCAGCTAGCGCCAGAGTCATCCTCGGCCGTCATCCCACCCCTATCAGGGGCGCCGATGATACTGCAGAGCAGTCCGCTCCACCTCCACATGGTCCTTCTGACTTTCAGCACTACTTCGACCAGATGCATGCACAGTTTCAAGAGTGGGCAGGAACACAATATGCCCGGATCGAGGGCCAGTACTCCCGCATTGAGGATCACTACCGGCGACAGGAGGAGAGATAGAGTAGAGCTGAGGCTAGGGAGTAGCGGGAGCTTGAGCGCTTGGAGAGGCAGGAGGCACTATGGAAGGCGCAGTAGGATTTCTGGGAGCAGCACTTCGGTGGTGGCCCTTCTGGATCCGCCTGATCACCCCTGCTGAGACAACACTATGGTTGGTCATTCTATACAGTTGTTCTTACACTATTCATTGCTAGGGACTAGCACTAGTTTAGGTTTGGGGAGGTGGTCGACTGTATCCTTAGCTAAAGTTGTCTCGTTTTGTACTCTATTTTTGACATTTTGTACTCTATTTCATACTCTGTTTTTTATTTTTTATTTTTTTATGTGACCGTGGTGGTAGGTTAGCCACCTTTATGTGTTAGTTATATATCTCCTTTCTAGTTGAGTCCAGTATATATGTTAGTACTTTTATTTTCTCTTGTGGTGAGTCTGAGTCAATTACCAAGTCGAACGTCTATTGCGAATGGTAAATTCTCTTGTTGCTTACATTTTGTTTAATGTCTAGCTAGAAGTAGTGTAGTAGGCTTTTAATCCTACAAGGTCGTTTCTCTTGTAAATAGCAAGTCTGGTTAGCCCTGTAGTCCAAAAGCCTGTGAGGAGCCTAGCTGAAGAAAAAATATTGTACCGACACCTGCTATTGTGTGATTTCCTGGGATGTGCAAGTTTTTATGTATTACTTGCGCCTTTTCATAATTATGTGTACTTAGTTTCGTTGGGGATGAAGAATGGCATGCTTTACTTGCGGATTTTATTTTTCCCCGTTCTGTCGAACTGGTTTGGGGAGAGGATTGTTCACTATGGATGTTATGAGCCGTTATAATTATGCTGCGGAAATCTGTCTACTGTTCCCTTAACTTATGATATTTGAATCTCGGGGTGGATCTATGGTCTTTATTGATCACCGTTAGTCGTGTTAGGCGTGTTTCAAATACTACCTATATACCGGCGTGGCCTTGAAAAGCCATATGTCCGTGAGGGTTGATGTCACGTATACCAAACTGACACGCACAAAAGTGCAGACTTTAGGTAACACAGACACCTGCAAAAAATTGAGATTAAAAGAGCCCAGGTGGCCATGCACTGAATTCAGTGAAGCATTATGAGATTTGATATTGTTTTGCAATGGATGAAGGGAGCAGTTTCAGTTTTTCGAAAATTTTGGAGGAATACATCATGTGCCAAAGTCCCTTTTGACTCAATGAGACGAGTACAATAGAATAAGATATTTGAGGCATCCTTGTGACGAAAGTCATCTTCCTAGTTTATTTTTTGAGCTATACCCTATATGGATACTTCCATGAGAGTGAGTGATACACTTTATACACCTGTGAGGACTATTGGGTTAGGCTTAATTGTTATTTACTTGAGAAACGATCATGTCTGATTACCTGCCTACTATTTCTGCCAAGGTTAGGTTGAGAACAAAATTTTTGCATCTTGTGAATTTAATGTTTTCAATGGTAGATTCGGTCGCTTGGGATTTTGACTCTTTGTTTGTCTACATGGTTTAGAGTCTAGTGTGTTTAGGTTATGTGTTTGCTCGCGGACGAGCAAAGGTTCGATTTGGGAGCAACACTAAGCTGATCTTAATTCATTGTGTACGGGACAAATGCCATCACCAAGGTATGCAACACAGAAAACCCAACTGATGAGACAATATTCTAACGTCTCATTTGGTCCTTTTTAGCGGTCTTTGTGAGTCTTTAACTTTAGTTTGTAGTCTTTTTAGTTCGTTTTTACGCTTTGGTGTTTTGTTTGTGTTTTGTAGAAATCTGTGTCTTTTGAGCCGTTTTAAGACAAGCTGGTTAGCATGGCTTGCCGCGGCGAGGAATTCAGTCCGCCGCGGCGAGATTTTACGAGCTTGGCATTGGATGTTCCAGCATGGCTCGCCGTGGCGAGGAAATCGATCGCCGTCATTGAAAGGAATTGGTCATGGCATGTAGATTTTACGAAATGGATATCTGATGCGATTAAGAAGGCTACGCAATGCAGAATTAATTTTAATTTCCTTATTAGATTAGATTTTTGATTCCTATTCTTTCATAGTTCTTTTAACCTAGTTTTGAGAAAAGCTCCAAGAGCCATACATTGACACTGAGACATCTTTGGAGCTTGGTTATTCATTGATTTGATTCATCAAGATTATTGGTATTGATTCTCAATTGCTTGTTCTTTACAATTCTTTTCATCTATTTTTCACATGATTATTACCAAGAATCTTTGCATGCAATCATCAATTATGAGTAGCTAAACACCTTTGAATACAGTAGTATGTGAAGATTATGCATATTTGTTCTAGGGTTTATCAAATCACTCATATAGGTTAGTCTCGTATTAAATCTTCGTAAAAACCTTCAATTCGATAAGTCCGTATTAAACTCTCTAAATTGTTCATGTTTAAGGACCGTGAATTGACGCTCACGATTTCTCCAGTATAATATCTTCTCAGAGCAATTGGTTGAATCGATTCGATTGATTTTCTGTACAACGATCGTGTGACAAATATGAGTGCTATCACTAGTTCGAATTAGCATAATTGGATCTTGCTACTGTATTCATCTTTCTCTCATTGTTAATCGTTATCTTAGCTTTAATTAAACTAGTTAGAAGTATAAACAACCCATCAATCAGATTATTACTCGTAAGTATCTGTTTACTCTCACTGCTACATAGCCTGATTAATCCCCTAGATATCGATCCCGAGTTAGGCTTTAGTCTACAACTACAACTTATTCTCTAATTGATTTTTAGAGTATAATTTGAGTTCATCACCAACCGAGGCCAAGAGTACTTGGCCAAACAAATGAATAGGTGAGAAGGCCAAATTGTCGCTGCACGAGCAGGGAACCAACTTGCCCTAACACACCAAGCACCACTCATGCACCATACCTGGAAAATCAAGGCATGCATGACAAGGTAAAGCTAGCCCACGAGAGAAAAGCACTCGCAAACTGAACACCGGTGATTCCTACCAAGTACGAGAAGAACAAATCACCAAGAACCTTACCGAGGGACATGTTACACCACCAAGCACATTACCGAGCAAGATAACGTCACCGGGCACCTTAATGCTCTAGTACAAGCAACACATTGCCAAGCACCTTACCGAGACTCCTAGGCAAATCTTAACCAAGCACCCAGTATATGAGGGTGCAAGGAGTACATCAACCGTGGTGTCCTTCCCAGGTACATCCAAGCAAATATGCACTGGCAACTACCAACATCATTGTTTCCGACGATGAAATCTTAGGCAAAGGGGGAAAATTGTGGTTTGCACCCAAAATCCCCATGGTTGGTACACCTTAGGCAACCCCCAAACTGACCTTTGAAGCCCTCATTCCCCTTGAAACACATCTTGGCACATGAAAATCATGGTAGCAACCAAGAATTTTCGAAAAGGCAACCCCCAAACAGATTCTGGCACACAAATGGCACACAAAGGAGGATTCTGGGTGCGAGGATACATGTACCGCACATGTCGGTGCACCGAGCCATCTCGAGTTCTGGGTGCTGACTCCCAAGAGTCACCCCTTCCCCTCCCGATTCTGGCACGCAGATGTGCCCAAATGGCGCACAAAGGGGGGATTCTGCGTGCCCGAGACAGTGTCAGTACCGACACATGATGTGTCGGTACCGTGCCATCCCGAGTTCTGGGTACTAACTCCCTTGAGTTACCCCCTCCCTCTCATAGTAGTCTAAAGTTCCAAACCTTAAATGACGGGAGTAGACATCAAAATGGCCGAGGAGCACACTCCTCTCATATACACACTTCCATTTTCAACGAAAATTTGCATGGAACAATATTTCGGGCCAACGAATCAGTTTTTGGAGTCGGAATTTATTTTTTGGGCCCGAAAAATTATTTAATAATTATTTTTCATAAAAAATGCAATAATACATAAAAAATTAAAATAAAATAGGGAAAATAATGAAAAATTCCCGAAAAATCCCGAAGTCTAATTTTGGTGGCGTTTCACATCTCTTCGTGACTCGAGAACCGCTTGTGATCCATGTATGTGCGATTATGCTTACGCCTACGTCGTGATATCAACATTCTCATCTTCTTGTGGGACAAGGTTCCTTAAGCGAGATCGGACGCGTTACCGGAAGGGTCATCGGCCACGTTACCTACCTCGGATGCGCACCGTTATTCAATTGTATACATAATAAGCCACCTTTCGAAGATAAGTACACCGTGACTTAACCTTAAGTCACGTGGATGATATTTTTGGTGGCGTTTCACGTCTCTTCGTGACTCGGGAACCGCTTGCGATCCATGTAGGTGCGATTATGCTTACGCTTACGTCGTGATATCAGAATTCTCATCTTCTTGTGGGACAAGGTTCGTTAAGCGAGATCAGACGCATTACCGGAAGGGTCATCGGCCACGTTACCTACCTCGGATGCGCACCGTTATTCAATTGTATACATAATAAGCCACCTTTCGAAGATAAGTACACCGTGACTTAACCTTATGTCACGTGGATGATATTTTTGGTGGCGTTTCTGGAACCGGCTTGCTTGCGATCCATTTAGGCTTGATTATGCTTACGCCTAAGTCGTTTCTCATCTTCTTCTGGGACAAGGATCGTTAACCGCGATCGGACACGTTAAATACCTCGGACGACGGTCGATGCACACCGTTATACAATGGTATACATAAGACCTTATAACCCCTTACTTACCCGGGCACCGGGTCTAAACCTTATAACCCCACAAAGGCACGTGGAGGTCTACACCTTACCGATCAAGTATATACCTTATAACCCCATACCCGACACTTGGACATGATCTCCCGGACACCAATTCTACACCTTACCGATCAAGCATATACCTTATAACCCTATACCCGACACTTGGACATGATCTCCCGGACACCAATTCTACACCTTACCGATCAAGTATAGACCTTATAACCCCATACCCGGCACCTGGACATGATTTCCTGGGCACATGGGCTTGCCTCACACTTTAGATCAAGCAAAATATGTCTTACCGATCAAGTATAGACCTTATAACCCCATGGTTGGCACACCTTAGGAAACCCCTAAAACGACTCATTCCCCTTGAAACCCGTCTTGGCACATGAAAATCATGGTAGGAACCAAGAATTTTCGAAAAGGTTACCCCCAAACCGATTACGCGCATATATGGCGCCTGAAAGGCGATTCTGCGTGCGGGGCAGGTCATGTACCGACACATTTTGTGCTTGCCGAGCCTCTCGACCTCACGGGTGCTTACTCCTAGAGTTGCCCTCCCCTCATGATTACGGGACAGATGTGCCCAGATGACGCACAAAGGTGGGATTCTGCGTGCCAGGGACACTGCCATGCTTGCACCCCGGACATTTCTCTAGACACGGATCCTTGCCATGCTTGCACCCCGAACATGTCTTTGGCCACGGATCCTTTCCATGCTTGCACCCTCGACTGGTATGCTCACTCGAACCCTTCTCAGAAGATCAAGGTCGGTCGACGCTGCACCCCTCGAGGGGGATCGCGCCAGTAAGCTTCCTTCCGCCTTACGGGTTTACTCACCCAATGACTCGCACACATGTCAGACTCCTTGGTACGTGTTTCAAGACGGGTCGAATGGGGAGCTCACAGGCCAACACCGGGAGCACGCAGTTCCCGAAGCATGCCAGAGGCGCGTCATCTACCATGATCGGGAGACGGCACTCCGTGGCTTTCTCGACCACGGCTCGCCGCCCACCCCAATCCATGTTGGTCCACACCCCGAGTCGATCGGCCGACTGGCTTTCACCATTCCACATCCGACCGGGGCGCACCGCCAGCCCCCATCCGCTTCCCTCCCGACAATTTCAAGCAATCTTTGACTCGCGCTTACTAGGAATTCCTCGTTCAAGACCAACAATTGCAATGATCTATCCCCATCACGATGTAATTTCAAAGAATACCCGGGCCTGTCGGCCAAGGCTATAGACTCGTTGAATACATCAGTGTAGCGCGCGTGCAGCCCAGAACATCTAAGGGCATCACAGACCTATTATTACCTCAAACTTCCGCGGCCTAAAAGGCCGTAGTCCCTCTAAGAAGCTGGTCGCGGAGGGATACATCCGCATAGCTAGTTAGCAGGCTGAGGTCTCGTTCGTTATCGGAATTAACCAGAAAAATCGCTCCACCAACTAAGAACGGCCATCCACCACCACCCATAGAATCAAGAAAGAGCTCTCAGTCTGTCAATCCTTACTATGTCTGGACCTGGTAAGTTTCCCCGTGTTGAGTCAAATTAAGCCGCAGGCTCCACTCCTGGTGGTGCCCTTCCGTCAATTCCTTTAAGTTTCAGCCTTGCGACCATACTCCCCCCGGAACCCAAAGACTTTGATTTCTCATAAGGTGCCGGCGGAATCCTAAAAGCAACATCTGCTGATCCCTGGTCGGCATAGTTTATGGTTGAGACTAGGACGGTATCTGATCGTCTTCGAGCCCCCAACTTTCGTTCTTGATTAATGAAAACATCCTTGGAAAATGCTTTCGCAGTTGTTCGTCTTTCATAAAACCAAGAATTTCACCTCTGACTATGAGATAAGAATGGCCCCGAAAGGGTCATCGGCCACGTTACCTACCTCGGATGCGCACCATTATTCAATTGTATACATAATAAGCCACCATTCAAAGATAAGTACACTGTGACTTAACCTTAAGTCACGTGGATGATATTTTTGGTGGCGTTTCACGTCTCTTCGTGAATCGGGAACCGATTGCGATCCACGTAGGTGCGATTATGCTTATGCCTACGTCGTGATATCAGCATTCTCATCTTCTTGTGGGACAAGGGTCGTTAAGCGAGATCGGACGCGTTACCGGAAGGGTCATCGACCACGTTACCTACCTCGGATTCGCACCGTTATTCAATTGTATA